>CAVNZL010000006.1:775000-1375000 GCA_963693355.1 Pontia daplidice
GTTCAGACTGAAATAGCTATCTTTAGAGAGGAATCTTCCGCAGCTACAGCCGTTTTGACCGAGAAGCAACGTGATATTGAGAATGTGCTACGGCTAAAAGAGCAAGTTTTTCAGGATTTTTCCAAGGGGTTTTTTTTCTGGTTTGAAGTTTCGATTAGACGAAGTTGAGTGTGAATCTCGCCGCCGCTAATATAGAACCTGCATATGGTCCCGGAGCATAAAACTGAAGACCCTGGGCTTATTTTCAAGAAACCGTGTGATAAAGCCGGTTTCCTAATTTCGGAGACCCCCCCACCCCATGCTTGTAGGAGAGTTGCTAGGTTCGATAAAAAGTCTGCGCGTCCTCGAACGATCCTAGTAACACTGTCATCGGTAATACTCAGGGACAAGCTGATCTCGGCTGTTCACCGCTTCAATAGCATAATAAAAATAGTCCCCATTGATTCTGCCCATTTGGGTGTCTCTGGCCAGCGCAGCGAGAATATATGTGTCAGAAAATTTACCGCCTACTCACACGCGACGCTTACACATTGCAACTAGAATATTGTGTAAAGAAAAAGGGTATAAGTTTTTTTTTTTTTTTTTTACGGAAAAATTTATGTTAGAAAAGAGGAAAACACTATTTTTTTTTTTTTTGTTTTTTTTTTTTTATTCGCTATTTTTTTTTTTTTTTTTTTTTTTTTTTTTTTTTTTTTGATAAAGAACACGACGTGCTTTGGAAAATTTTTTTTTTTTTTTTTTTTTTTTTTTTTTTTTTTTTTTTTTTTTTTTTTTTTTTTTTTTTTTTTTTTTTTTTTTTTTTTTTTTTTTTTTTATTTTTTTCCTAATTTTGTACAATATGCAAATTTATTACCAAAATGTAAACGGTTTACGAACAAAAACAACAACATATTTTTAAATATCTTAAGTAACAATTATGACGTTATTTGTCTAACGAGACTAATTAATCGGGTATATTTTCTGAGGAACTAGTTGACGGTAGATATAAAACATTTCGAAGGCGAAACCTGAGCTCTAAAAGCATGAGCTTTGTGTTTGTAAAAAGATATCGGTGTCACGTTGTCGGCGGGAATGTCAATATGAGGATTATGGATTTCAATTAGAGTCCAATTGGCTATTATATTTATCACTGTTATCTTCCTCCATTCAAACTTTCGCAAGCTTTCAGAATTTTATGAAAACTGCTGTATAGAATAAGTGACTGTAGTGCAGTCAATCCATGTTTTATTATAGTTGGTGATTTTAACACACCAGGTGTGACTTGGACCATGCGAAATGATTGCAACATCCTTTATCCTTCTGAGCCACGGTCTTCCGTGGAGTCACTTTTATTGGATATGATGTCCTTGTGTGGGTTGAAAAAAATCAACACATTCGAATCAAAACAATAGAATTCTTGACCTTGTTCTCTGTAACAGGCTTGACAAAGCAGTCCAAAATTATACCCCCCAGCTATTTCAAACAATAGATCCCCATCATCCAGCTCTTTCTATTGAACTAAATTTATTTTTACCCAAATTTTTTTCCCCTAATAAATGATCGGCGCAGCGTTTTAATTTTTATATTAATTACACAACCTAAATATTACTTACGGTAGAATTACTTGCCATAAACATTATGAGGCTGTTACACAATTTTACAATTCTTTAATCGACCTCATTACTAAACATACCCCTTTATATTATAATAACAAAAATTACCCTCCCTGGCTACACCAAATTGTTAGTCAGATGTATAAAGGAGAAGCAAAGATTTCACAAAAATTTAAAAGTTGGCAATCCTAGGGATTATATCCTTTGCTTACTAGAACCCGGAGTAAAAAACTATTAAGGAATGTTATCATAGGATACCTGTTTAATAGAGGATTCGTTGGCAAAAGATCCTAAATCTTTCTGGAAGTACGCTAACAGCAAAAGAACTGTTAATAATATTCCCCAACGCATGACGTATAATAATCATGTGAGTTTTTTTTGTTTTTTTTTTTTTTTTAATTATTCTCTCAATACTTTAGTTCAGTATATAATAGTAATCCCCTTCGGATACGGAGAGTACTATAAATGCAAATCTACCCGAGACAAGTATGATTCCCCCCCCCTCTCTTCTATAAGTATAACGGAAAAAGTAGTTCGCAATAATTTGCTCTCTCTTGATGTCAACAAAGGTCCCGGTCCTGATGGTCTTCCTTCGTTTTTTATCAAACAGTGTTCAGATGAAATCAGCCTGCCTCTTTCTCTACTCTTTAATGCATCATTATCTAGTGGTGTATTTCCTTCAACCTGGAAGCTGGCTAATTTTGTACCTTTATTAAAATCTGGTGATACAACTCTAAATGTGAAAACTATCGTCCCATTAGTATCTTATCTTGTATCCCTAAACTTTTTGAGCGTATCCGTTTAGACTACATTTACACTCATATCAAAAACCGTCATCACCTTATCAGCATGGATTCATAAGGCAGCGCTCTACTGTCTCAAATCTACTCTTGTTTAAAAATAGTATATGTCAAGCGTTTTCTAGGGGTTGCCAACTTGATGCAATATACACTGACTTTTCTAAAGCATTTGATCGTGTCAATCATGATATATTGGTAGCAAGTTGGCAAGCTATGCATTCATGGAGACCTCCTTCGTTGATAAAATCATACCTTTACAGACGTAGTCAGATTGTTACCATGAAAGGGTTTCAGTCAGTTCTATAACTGTCCCAACTGGTGTACCACAGGCTCTCACCTCTCCATTACTCTTTGACATCTTCATTAATGATCTCTCTGAATGTCTACAATGCGAGCACCTGATGTACGCTGATGACTTAAAGTTGTTTAGAACAATTGTAAGTGCCACTGATTCGAATAAATTACAAAGTGATCTAATTCGCCTACAAGATTGGTGCAGAGCTAATAGAATGGTCCCAAACTAAAAAAATGCAATGTCATCACATTCACTAATAAGAAAACTGTAACCAACGTTAACTATAGCTTAGGTGAACATACTTTGGAGAGATTGAATGTAGTGCGAGACTTGGGTGTTTACTTTGACAGCAAGCTAACATTTCGGACACATTTTTATTAGGTGGCTCCCCCTCCTCCCAAACCCCCTTTGTTAGGGTTTGTTTTTGCGTATTACAAAAAACTTTAAGAACCCAAGGAACTACTCTCTGTTTGTATAGCAGCTTAGTCAGAAGCACTATAGAGTATGCTTCTGTTATATGGTCACCTTATTATAATATACATATTGAAAGAATTGAATGTTGTCAAAAACGTTGTCTTAAGGCGCTGTGTAGACGTAATAATTTATTTAGGCAATTTAGCACCTACAAGAGTAGACTTGAGAACTTTAGCATGCACTCACTACAATTACGACGTGATGTGTCTCTTTTGGTGTACCTTCATAAAATTATAAATGCCTTAATAGATTGTCCCCAGCTGCTTTTTTTTTTTTTCCCATTAATAACGTTGTGACCAATACGTTTCAGCTAAATGTATATAAAAACAACACTTCGTATTATAACCCCTAGTTCTATGCGAAGGTTGTGCGAACACAATACCTTATCTGCTAACAATGTTGACGTATTTAGCGACAACGTAATGGTATTTATAAAATTATCGATGCCTCTACGAAGCTGGAGAGGTGAATGTTTGTAATGTTTGTTGCATGTCTGTTGTTTTCTTTTCTTGTTTTTTTTTTTTCTTTTGTATAGTTTAGTATAGTTTTTTTTATTTTCAGTTTAGTCTATTTTTTTTTCCTTATATTATTATTTATAGTAGTATAAAGTATTTAGTAGTGATTTAGTATAAAATATTGGCTTTTCTTTTTATTGTTTACATATCAAGTTTTGGTTGGTTGACTGTACTGATGCTTTTTGTTTTCTTGTTTATATTTGTATGTCAATTGACTTATGTGGTAATCCAATAACTAAATAAATTCAACACCCTTTCTTAATTTATTCCTAGTATTTACTTCGGTTCGATTAAGATGCGATATTTGAGGGTAGAACAAAAAGCAGCCATTTCAGACGTCCACACTTGCAATTTATAGCTTAGGGGTTGGGATTCGATATCCGCTTAAAACATAAGTGCTATGGATGACGCATTAATGTCTGTTTATGTCTTAACAGAGACAATTTCGTGTCTCAAATTGTGCAGCACAAAATTTGAATATCACCTAGTTATTTAATATGTCAAATTTATCAAAATCAGCGCAGTCACTTTTGAACGTAGAATGCAAATTTCCATTCCGAATAACATTTGTCTAACTGTCATATTTTTCGTTAAATCCCATAAAAATATTTTAAGATTAAAACATGAAAATGTCCGGCGACGTTATAAAAATGCATAAATCCTTTTTTATGGTCAAAAGTGTATTTTTATCGATATTTATCGAGATATCGGTTTTGTCGGTTTTACATTGATTGTTTTGTTGTACTATTGATTTGTTTTATTGTTATTAGTGTTGTAATCTGAGATGTTTTCTGATATTCGATTTGTATAGATATGTTTGTTTGTATAATTTTCTTAAGACGATTAAACCCTAGATACTATTTATTATATTATATGCGGTGTTTATTCACTGTGTGTTAACAGCTAAGTCTATTACCTTATTATGAACATAGTATTATTTTTTATATATATATTTGTTAGTTTGTTTATCATAAATTGTATTATTACTACTACTAACACATATATCTTTGGGTTAGACAATAAACAATTATTATTATTTACAAAATAACCAAATATTTTTGTAATAATAATTCTAACTACATTAGAGAATCTATATTTTCATCGTCATGTCCACACTAATGGATTAAAAGTTTCTTTGAAACATTAACTATGGGTGTTACATCTATATTTATCGTTATTGTTATTATCGGTCGTTATATCTGAATTAACGAAACGAACGGAATATAATCGCATTTATTTAAATTAAGATGACATAAGTATTGATGGCAATGCTGTACCATGAAAGTCTTATATTCGTTTTTACCGCTGTATTCCAAAATAATCTCAACCACAGTTTCTATATATCTCTTTTCATCACAGAGGAGAAGCAGTTGGTGGAAAGAGACAAAATAGTGTCTTAACGGTGCATTAGTAGGTATGCGTTTAGAATAATTTCTTGACAATCAAATAATTAAGCTATAGCGCCACTATTACTAGATAATCTTATTGGGGTCCTAGGCCACGTACATCTAGGTAAAAGTGGGCCAAATTTAACACCTGACAGTCGCCAGAAATTAGCGATACCGCGAATGATGTCCATAATTAATAAATTTATTACATCTGCACCAGAGCGGGCTTAGTTTTTGACAGGTTTCTTGCAGGCTTCACTAATAAATATGAGGAGTTTTTCTTATAAGTTTAGGTTAAGGTAGTTTTGGTAATAAGCTATAAATAATTGGTACTGAACGCTTTTTATCAGCTCTTTCAAGTTTTTATATACAACTGCCTATCTACATACATTTCATATGTATAAGCTTCAGAAGGCACAAATTGTGGGGCACCATCGCTGTTTAGAACCAGCTGCCAATAGAAAACTTACTTACCTAATAATAACTGGCGTACTACTTAAAAGGCTGAAAATCTTCTGGCAGTATGTATATGTCCGGCCGTGCCACATAATATTTGCCCACTGTTTAAAAAAAAATACACTCTAATATACACGGAACCGGCAGCCTGTGTTCACCATTCTGGCATGTTTTCATATGAAGGTAAGATAAATATAACAGAAGTAAATAATTCTTTCAAGTCGTTTTATGAGGAGATTAAAAGATAGTTATTTAAAGTTCAAGCGCATATGTACAAAGTACGCTTGATTAAAAACATCAATGTGCACGCTCAATGCCTTAATTAGAACCGTTATAGAGATGTGCTATTACTCGATAGTTTTAATTGTCTGTCGATGAATCATCGTTGGTATGGCACTTAAGGGTGTTATATAAATATCATAATTCAGTTATTTGTCTCGTTACACAAATTTGTTAAATAGAATTTCTTTACTGTCCTAATCTTTATATATATAATTCTTCTGTGAGTGTGTATGTCACTGAACCTCTCTCAAACGACTGGATTGAAATTTTTTTTGTTCATGGGGATCTGGGAATGGTTTAGATTCACAATATTATATAAAATTCTCGTGCACGGGGTTCGCAACTTGAACCCTCCGAAACGCTTGACCGATTCTCATGAAACTTTGTGAGCGTATTAAGCAGGTCTGAGAATCGGCCAATATCTAATTTTCATCCCCCTAAATATTAAAGGTAGTCCACTCCTAAATTTTATTTTTTAGACAAAATTTTTAATTTTTGTATGATACAACATACAAAAATATATACAATATTAAATTTTCACCCTTCTACGAGCAACCGTTATTTTTTATTTATTAAATGAAAATTGAAATCACATGTATGGCAAAACAACGTTTGCCGGATCAGCTAGTCATATTATAAATGTTAAAGTCGAAACATGTTTGTTACTCTTTGATGATTAATTCAATGTAATGAAAGTTGTCGATAACATAACTTATATATCATAATAACATGGTAGAAATTATAAAGATATTCTGTGATTATTCAAAATATTTAGTAAGTAGGCGCAATTCTGGCGTACGCTACCAAAATCGGTACAGCTACACACATATAATGTATGATGGAAATTTTTATCTTAAATAGTCCTACAAATAAGATAATAATGTGGCGGACATATATATTTCTATCTTATTTGTAATTTATTATTTTATTGAGCCAAAATAGCTACAAAAAAGAATGATAATTGATATCAAATACGCATTTGTTAGTACTAAATTGATTAAGAAATGAAAAATATATATTTTACATACATACTACATAAATACATAAATTCACGATTAAATGAATAAAATCTAGTAGATAAAAGTAATAGTAAATGTTGAAGACTTAGATAATTCTTCTCAAAATAAAATGTTTTAACCATATTTAAGAGAATCCTTATAAATTCCACATCACTATGCTCTAGATGGGTAAACTTTATCGACAAATGCGCACATCACTAGCGTTAATAGATGTAACACCAGAGTCATTGAATACGGTCGTAATCGTAATTATTTTTAATTAATAATCAACACGCCATTAGAATGGTGCTGTAATAAGGATGCTCCGATGTCCCTTCGGCTAAATTTTATTATTACTCATTTCGTGTGACCGACACGTTTTTATACATCCGGTTTATTTCGATCTGTACAAATGGCTCATGGTATTTCGCCTATACATAAATAAAAATAATATAAAAGCCAATTACATGCCAAAGTACAGCTTCAAGATAGATATAAATCTAATTTCATATGGTGAATTAAATAAAATATATTTAATGTCAATTTAATTTATTGAATCAGGCGTTACTTTGCGGAAGTCCATACTTCAAAATCCCTATCGACCAGTATGAAAGCAGTACTCCGCGAAAAACCCACAACCACTCGACGCACGTTTCCCTCCGGATACCGGAGCATCATCAGGAGATGTTGCCTCTACGAACAGCGTTCGATGAGTAACGCTGTTCATAGAGGCAACTGGTCATATTCAACTTCATACTAGTCTATTAGGATTTTAATGTCAATTATAATTAAAAGTATATTAAATAGCATGTCCTGCGCATGTCGATAAAAGTATAACTAAGTGTGAAGTTCTCCAAGTGTCTTCATCCTTTGTTCTGGTAGTACTCAGTATGGTTGCTAACGTTCATAAATATCAATTTGATGGCTGATTCTCTGGTTTATAAAAGAGAATAAAAGTGAATTGCTATAATTGTAATAGTTCAAAGTAAACTCATATGTGTATATAACCGATTCCTGAAGCTCTGGCAACTTGCGAACGTGTTGCCTATGCGCAGTCTCATCACATATAAAAATCTTTGTCGATTTTTAACGAGACCAAATAAGAAAAGCCTTTTTTTTAATAATACAGGGGGCAAACGAGCAGGAGGCTCACCTGATGTGATGTGATGTGAAGTGATACCGCCGCCCATGGACACTCGCTAAGCCAGAGGGCTCACCAGTGCGTTGCCGGCCTGTAAGATGCTTATACGCTCTTTTTTTGAAGGTCCCTAAGTCGTAATTGTTTTTAATGATATTAAGTTAGTTCAGCAAGGTGCATTATTGTTCTCATTGTTGAAATATCACTGTATATCTGGATCAGTACCAGGAAAAGAGATTCACTTATCGAGAGGATGCATATGCAGGATTTCATCTATGTACTCAACATATATTTGCTATACGATTCAATACAGCTTAGCCTTCAGAAACGCCAGCAATATGCCGATTTTTTTTCGATATCGTAAAGTGGAATAATTTTAACATCAGTACGGTTTACGAAGCTCACAATCCGGAAGCTCTGAAAAAAGAACACATTTATCGTTTCTGCAATACTTTTGATTAAAGCTCCGCGTGTATTGAAAGTGCGAGGTGTTTAAGCTTGCCTTTATGAATGGACTATTCTATATAGAATTCTGTAATTCTTGACATTAGAGATTTTCATTAATATTATTTTAAATATCTCAAGATTAAACAAAACATTCTTAACTATACCATTTAAGTGGCTCAAAGGCGTGAAAATTTTATATCAAAAGTTTATCAATTCACGCGAAGTATCCAAACTAGCGGTACATGCGCCTGCGCAAATTAACCCCCGAATATCTGAGCACTTATCACAACCTGCCGTGACGCATTCACAACACCTTTGCATCAATAGGAAATCAGATCAAGTTGATTTATACCCGCAATTACTCCAAAGGATTATAGGGCTTGTATTTATGACATAAAGTTTAAAATGCATCAAATATTTTGTAAAATATATCTTCGTTTGAGCGCACGGGAATTTAGGGTTTATACGTCAGTAATTATGCTTACTTTAGCATGCAGTTTATCCCGAAGATGTACCACCTAAGAAGAATTGACCAGTTAGGATTGATTTATTTCTGATACGGCGTATTAAAGTTTCGTTTTTGTTTCTTTCAAATGTAAAATCCGTTATTTATGGGTTCAAAATCGAGAGGTTTTTAAATTATGTCCGATAAAACGAGATTTATGGTGGCATGTTTCCCCTATTTGTCTATTATAAGGTGGTTTTTATATCAAAAATCTGTGACTAATTTGACGTTGTACAAAAATTTGATTTTGTTTTTGTGGGAATGATTTAGGAGCTATTAAATTAATTGCTTTATTGGCTCTTAATGGTCTGATCAACAGATATTGCTTTGGTATGTTTAATAAGTGACCGAGCATTTGAAAAATGTTTTCGGATATTTATTTATAGTCTGTATTTTAAGACTTTATGATATTACAAAACGCTGAAATGGAATTGATACCAGAAGCGCTAACTGCCCCACATCGATACCTGTAATCCCAGGAGTCATACAGGTGTGATGCCGACTTTTAGACGAACTGTCCGGTATAATACTTAGCTGGAGTACTGGTTCTTAGCAAACTTTTCTTTGCCATGAACCAGTTTATAAAACATTCAAAAGTATTCTTCACAATCCACCGAATCATAAAACAATATTTGACAGTCGCCCACATAACAAATCGGGCAACTGATCTAGCAACAAATCAAGCCACAAAGGCCGATCAAAGTGCATATTAATCAGGAGGATGTACGATCGATTCAGTTATTAAATACGTTCTTTACAATGGCTCAATGGATGTCGTGGTATTTGTTATTTCGACTTTTACATATCCCGTGCTCGGGGCTGGTTAGTACGGAATGGGCTCTTATTTCAATTGGAAACTGTCAAAATGTTCTTTACTTTGTATAAATTTAAATACTTCTGTTTGTACAAGATCAGAACAAGGAGGAGTGTCTGGCAAAGCCATCTTTATGTCTAGGAGGCTTTATCCACTACAGAGCTCATTATAAAAACTTTTAATAAAATATATTGTTATTATTAATCGTCAAATAAAGATTTTTAAAAGGTCAATATTAGATTTTAAGATACGATTTACCTTTAATCCTCCTCGTTACCTTTAACGAACGTTATTATTTGAGACATTTCAATTTTATTTACGTAATAAAAATACTAGTTTTTACACCGTTATGTTAATATTTAATCGCAATAAACACGAAACGTGCTTGATTTTAATAAATACATTACAGATTAAGAATATTCGGCCTTTTACAGTTCCGCCTCCATATAAATCCGCTAATAGCTCTTGGGAGGGCCGATCTAGCGTTGATGCTGGCTACTGTGGGTGTACACAGTCCCTTACAATACAGCCTCGATCGTTACCTTTAGAACATTAGGCCTTAAAGGACATTATGTCAGAATTTAGTTTAAAATTAAAAAAAAAATTGAATGTTGGTATTTTGCTTTACCTAAGAATGAGGTACATTAAGGGCCGGCAACGCAACCACAAGTGGGTGTGTATGGGCCGCGGTTGTTGCTACTACAGCTCCGCAAAAAAAATACGGGATGCATTGTAAAAAAACATGCTGGGTGATTGAAAAGAGTGGTAGACAGTTGCCAGTTCTCGTCTGCTCTACGCCCTCGACCTCGGAACTGGTAAATTTAAATTTATTGTTTATAGTCTTTGATTACGTTTATATGACTAGTTTTTTGAGTTGATATCCTAAGTAATTAAATATAACGTTAAGATTCCCAATATTTCTATAGTTACTTAAACCATAGTTTTAAGATCAAACGACGGTGATATGTAAACTTTAAATCGTGGTTAAAAACGGTACTAAATACTGTTTATACACAATTTGACACTGAAATAAAGTGTGGACAATTTCGAAGCAACGCACTTGTACTACATTTAACATCTTATATCTCAAGATCGGGCATTTCGAAATTCGGCCGCTACCGATATTAATTTACTTGATAACTACTTACAGGCTCTGGGTTTTCTTGATATGAGAATTAAAAAGTGTAATTTATATATCCGATATAATTTATGACGCTTTCCAAATATACAACTTATATGTTATATAAGATAGCATAGATGTCGGTGGTAACATGCCATAGAGTTAGTCAATTAGGTATGGAAATGTACAATTCAAAATAGTACTTCAATTATTTTTCAATTCGCTTAAAGTTTACTTTCAATAAAGCTGTATTTATATTTATTGTGTTATGCATTTAAACACTGATATAATTATTTATATTTTTATAATGTAGACCTCAGTCAAATATGCTCACAATAATATAACACAAATTAGTTTAAAGAGACAGCGTCAATTATGTTTTTGAATCAATATTAAAATTTTTCGCAATAATATATAACACTTCGTAGAGAATAGATATCTAAGAGAGCAGTGGCCTTGGATAAAGCAATCTCTTCCAGGCAACCTTCAAAAGAAAACAATATTAAGACATTTGAAGAGAGATTAAGAGCACGAAATGTGAAATTCAAATAAAATATTATAATAATTTATAATAGTAACAGTGTTAGTAGTAAATGAAGAAAACATGACATTCACATACGTAAACAGTTTTTTTTGGCACGTACTACATAAACAGTTAAGCTTTAAATGAAATCGTAAAAGGAACGTGGAAATATTATGCATAAAATAAAAAAAAGGATATTTTAAGTACCGTATGGCAAACAAAAAAACTTGCTTGCTCTAGGATTTGCTCAATCCTTCATTAACCTTAATTTAAGTATTTAAACACAGTGTAATGAAATTATTGAGACATACACAGACAACCAATTTAAACATTTTATTTACATCGATTAAAATCAGATCGGAATTTCTCACTTTGAAACAGCTGATACTATCAAAATTCACTTTAAAAAGCTTGTTTTTGCCCCATAATTGGTTGCCGTATCGTTTGTAATAATAATGTCGAAATGCAAGTGATATGAGAATTTAAATATTGATATTTCGGAAAACGATAAGCAAATAGCAATTATTTATTTATTATCTATACAAATTTGAAGATGTATATATGTATGTTTGTCACCATTAAACATTTTAATTAAATATATTCGTTTAATGCAAATCAAACCTCACTTATATTTACTCAGTTTTATAATATACATGTGTATTATACAAAGTTAATATGATTTAATACTTTTACGTTCGGGTCGGTACGATATACGTTTAATCACTGAAAAAAATGAGGAAATCATGACGCTATAAAGCAAATGAGTTTTTGAAAAAATCTTTTCGGTACGCCTTGCGAAGTTTTCGGAAATACGTCGACGGCAGCTGGTTCTGTACCGTTGCGTTGTTTGCTAGAAAGTCAATGAAGAAATTCTTTGAATGATTTCTTTGCAATTACATTTTCGTTCAGTTTGAATTGTTATGTCGTGATTAAAACCAAAGCGGTAATGTATCATAAATAGCGAGACAAGGACCGAATCTTTTATGTAGTGTTAATAAAGCACATTTTAACTCAGTTTCAATAGAAATAGTTAATATATGATGATTTCACATGTTTTAAATCGTTTTTATTAGTATGTTTAAGTGGATTCAAAGGGTGTTTCATAAATGACAAATAAGTCCTTTTAATATTTTTGCACAAAATTTATCGACTTTTCATATCTTGATATAGTGGCCTCTATAATATCGACATTAGCATTCAGAACACAGCACTATTATGCTAATGCAATCGATTTTTCATACTACATCGTGAGCTTACTAAGATTAATAGTCAATAGGTCGAGTGTTCTGGACGTACAAACAAACAAACAAACGGACAGAGTGGCGTGCGACATGAGGGCCCAATATGCAAGCAATAATTTTAACATTTGCAACACCTACGTAGGAATGTAGAGGAAGTGGTATTCTGGGTTATTCAGCGAATTGTTTGTGTTTCGTCACGATTCTCGTGCGATTATCCTACTAATATAGACGCGAAAGTATGCATTTATAATGGATTTGGACTACTGAATAGTGTTTAGTGAAAGTTTACAATAATATAGGTCATACATTAGAATAACACCACTACTAATTATGAAAATATTGAGTAAATTGTCTAAAATATCAAGTAGGAAAAATCTATCATCTAGAACTATTCTGTCGTGACTTGCCTAGAGATGCACGTATGTAAGGTACGGTGGAAATAATTATCTTAAATACTCCTACAAAAAAGGCCACTTAATATACATCTATATGTTAATGTATATATATCTTTTATGTTAAAACCAATATACCACAACAACACACACGCAGTATAAATTGACAATTAATTTCCAATGCAAATTAATTGGATGTAAAAAATCCATGTCTAAATGGAAATATCGCTTTTATTTATATTAAATACATACTAAATATAACGTGTGTATAAAATTATTAATATGATCTAATACTTGCATAAAACAAAAATGAAACTAGACATTAGCTTTTTACCTATCTTTGCATATTTTACTCCGTAAAAGGATTTCATGTAGTATTAAAATTAGTAGAAACGTAAGACCAATTTAATGTAAGTCAGATAACAATTCACTATATATTTAGCAAATCATTAAGGCTTAATTTTTTTTACTTTGAATATATTTTAAGATTTATATACGAGAGCTTAAAGCTATATATAGCTTCTAACGATTAGCTGCAAATAGATTTAGTTTCATTATTGGTGCTTTGAGATGGAATTCAAAATCTTACATAATTGCCCTTAGTCTCATCTTCAAGCCGTCAAAAGTATACTTATCTAATTGGCACTCAAAAAAACAACTACCTCTTTGTCCTACCTCCACTTAAAAATATACAAAAAGTTCTAATATAACTTTTCGAAAAGATATAACGATCTCATTGGCACTGATTATAGTGAGAATAGCACCTCAAACTCACAATCGTCTTGAAGGATTAGCTTGGTCGCACTCACTAAATCAAATAGTCGATAAAAAGGTAAATACTGTCCGATTGTGTGGCTTGAACTTTTGCATGTAGATTTATGTACTGCTGATAAATTAAGTGACGGCGTGCAGTGAGTTATGGCTCGCCTTTTGTGTTTACATTCAGCGGGACAGTGTTCGATGCCCACGTGTTTCCTTTATTTTCGTTCTGAATGAAATTTTATCAATTAAGTTTAGTTCTTAGTTAAAAAAAAATGATTTCATATCTTTCAGTATCTTTAGTTAAAAGTATTTGAATCGGATTAATTTTAAACATGTATGTACTAAATAAATGAAAATTTCGACGCAAACAGTGATATATTATATAAACTCTGAACAGGGTTTTGTAAAATACTAAGAAATTTTGGCTATAAAAGTAAATCAAATGTGTCTATCGTCAGTGAGCGATTGTAGAAGCTTCGTTTATAAATTGCTCGTCTCCATTTAATGGCCCACCGATTCCTGATAAAGATACAGATTAAAAATGCACCAGATGGTAATATTGTATGGCAGTTGAGATTTCGTGAACTTTTGCTTACAAATGATTGTTGTTGAACTAATGAAATGAACAAAAATGCATTTAAAATAAATTTAAGCTTATTTTTTTAATATGTAAAATTCTCGTGTCGCGGTGTTAAACTACTCCGAAACGGCTTTCCCGATTCTCATGTAATTTGTGTGCATATTGGGTAGGTCTGAGGATATCGACAATATTCATTCTTCATCTCCCTAAGAGTTTTCCCTAATTTTTTTTAATGTTTTCTTTAAACATTTTCCTACGATACAGCATTCAAAATTACATACAACCCTAAATTTTTACCCCTCTACGATCAACCCCTATTTTTGTAATTATTAATTTGTTTTTTGAACTAAAAAAATGAATGTCAAAACAACGTTTGCCAGGTCAGCTAGTAATGTTATATATTCACACTTAGATCCAGTTATGATCCAAATATTTATTAAATTATATGGAAACAATTATTTGTATAAGTATTATTCGTATACATCTAATAATATTTCTCCATCTAAACATTTTATAAATAAAACCGTTTTCCAGTCAGAGCAGGAAAATAAAACTAGTTAAAGAACTGTGGGTAGAAACATTCCTATTGGAAACTTATTAAATTACGATAATTATAGAATATAATTAAAATGAGAGGCCGCATTAATTATAAGGAACAACGCAATTAATCAGAAACTTGATTCCTACGACTTTATTATTTTTAGACACACACACAAAACTTGATTACACACCTTAGCCTTTATGGCTTGTACATATTAAATCCGATCACCTCTGAAACAATAATCAGTTATTCAAAAATTGTGCTTACTTTTAACAATCATTTGTTTTTCAAATACATCATAAAGTTATTTACGTCTATTGGCTTGTTTCAAGGGAGGAACAGATACGAAAAATTATTATAATATAATATAAGTATTTCTCTGATAAGTAAATCTTCTGAATAATTAAGTATCGTACTTTTCGGTAATAACAACCACGACTATGCATACTGTCCATGTTCTATTTTATATAGATTTTGATATATATGAATTATTCCAAACAAGGTACAAATTCAATATCTGTGCGTCTATACATATATAACAATATATATAAACTCATTTAATTAATAGCTGATCCCGAAACGTTGTTTAGCCATAAATGTGATTTCTAGCAATAATTTTTTAGTTCAACAAAATTATTTGTCAGGTTTTAATGTGCGGGGATATGTTTATATTCGCAAGCTTTTAAACAGTAAAAGCATGCTTTATTCAGGTTAATAAATTAATCTTTATATGACACGTTTGTCGGTTTACCACATCAGTCGAAAAGCAACGATATCGATTCTGATCTTTTATAGGTAACAGATAATTGTGACTGTCAATTAATTATAGACAAATAATTTGCAATAAAATAAAATTGTGACTTTTATTAAAGATCTAAATTTAAAGATAATGCTCACGTTGCAATTTAATTTAAAGTCGGTTAAGTAGTTTAGGAGTCATCGAACAAACATCGTGTATATTAAGATTATGAATTTGGGAAAATTTTTTTTAAACCTCTTTAGATTTTCCCCATTATGTTTTCTTATTTTTGATAAACGAAAAGTTGGGGTTACAGAAAATATGTTTACAGTGATATCAACTAATTATGTCCTGCTAGAACTTGTGTATTATAAAACAATCTCAGAAGCTAAACCAATCTTTACAATTAACCAGAGTGGATCGATCAAAACGCCTTCTGTAACATACGCAGATGAAAAGCTCAGATATATCCTCTATACGGATGCAAAAACTTTCACTATTAAAGAACACTAATAAGCAAAATTAATAAAGTGTACACTCGAAGCTCAAGTGGTCGGAAAGGTGCATTCATCTGCATCGTTGGTGGCTTTCGTGGAATGTGTGTATGTGTGTCAAAGAGCCAGAAAACTACATTATTGTGAAAATGAAGAGAAAACTTGAGGCCAAGTGTATCAAGAAACAGTATTGGATCATCCCGCAGGGATGACAAGACACGACCTACTCCAGCCTGAATTGAATCCGGCTCTCATTTTGCCCAAACCTGAACCTTTAGACTTCAAATATGATCAGTTATAGAAGACACGGCCTACTCTCAACGACATTGAGTCTCATAAAAAATCTTTAGAGTAGCGAAATTGTCCATAAAAACAGTTCGTTAATCCATAGATTCGTGGTCAAACCGATTAAATCGAAATAAAAGTAATTGTCGGTATTTGTTCGGCCTTAATTGGGCGAAAACTGACATATCCGGGAAATAAGTACAAGTTTTGGTGATGAGTTTAATTTAAACGATGATTAATGAACAATTACTCACATTGTTAGTACCGAATCTATAATATTATGAAGATATGGTTTGAATCAATATTTTTGTATTTCATACTTTCACAGATGTCGACTGCAAGTTATTTTAGGAACTAATTATCATGTATTTATTTTATAAAATAGAAGGCTCGCTCGCTGGAGAGCTCACAAGTGTGTTGCCGGCCTTTTAAATAACGAGACGCTTTTCTTGAAGGAATAATCTAGTACTTAGCTATATCAACTAGCTACTAAATTAAACCCGTCGGGTGAAGGGCAGCCGTATCTAATTGTTTTACATATAATACAAATATTGAAAGTTTTTTTTGGAAAACGGTTCACACGAAAAACCTAAGTGTTACGCTGAATTTGTTATTATGTGTGTTAATTTTGGAATCGAACCACAGACGCTACATATTAAAATGTTCAGCTACTGAACTATAAAATAAGGATAATGCGTATAGGCAGCTTTGACAAGCAATTATCAACGCACCTGCCTGAAATTGTGTCGATATGCGACTTATGTGGATACGACAATTTAAAAGAGAGTTATGTTTTTTTTAAACGAGTATAGTGCTAAAAAGTACTGGTGCAACGAAGTTAAACTTAGGAGTTTAAATTGATTGTAATTGTAAGATTGTTTATCATAACAATTAACTGTAAAGCCTCGCACAAGACTTTAAAGTCCTGAGACTCCAAGCTATTTTGACATTAGCTTATTATTATTAAGATCAGAAACAATAAATATTATTGGGTGTGCGTAAAAATCTGTTGTGTACAAAAGTGCATATTTGTCTCCACTGTTATAAGACTAGTAAAAATGCAAGCGCGGAATTAAATCAGACAACTTCTGAGCTTTTGAAGAATATGTTGCTCATGTAGTCCCTATACATATAATTCATATTTATTTAAGGTAAGACTGTTTTGCTAAAAACATTTTTTCTATATTTATAACACATTAGCCTCGAGGTCTTGTCCACACTATTCTTTCACATTAATTTTGTACGTTTGTCATACCATTGCTTGATAATCGTTCGAGTTAATGGCTCAAAATTTATTTCCTTTAATGATCCAATAAAGAGTAAATAAAATTGACGATAACGACCGAGAACGATAATGTGTTTAATGATTCAGATAGTTTTCGAATAATTAAAAATAATATCAAATCACACTGTTCTAGGCTTAGTTCTGAGCTTCATGTAAGTTGTAAATAATTCTAATTAAAGGAGTAGCAATTTGTAATTACTATGGTTAATCTGGATATTAGTTGCCAGTACATAAACACGAATAGTAAAATTTTGTTTATATTTCAGGAAATGATTTGAAGGAAGGGAAACTTTTTGTATTTTGAGACGAGTGGTATTTTTAGGTTTTGTAAAACAAATCTGTTACTCGAGCTTTTTTGATAGATTTCAAAGGTGATATTTAAAATAACGCTGAGTTTATTGCCAATTATTCTCACCCTCATCTAAATGTTATTGTTTTGACATTTTTAATACTTTAATGTACATTCCTACAGTAAATAAATATATTCTGACCATATAGGCCGTCGATTTTGAGGTTGGTAATTTTCTTGATTTTCTATATCTCACTGAACGGGTAACAATTCAGTGTGTACAAATTGTAAATGACTGCAGCCGGGCATCGAACCCCCGACTGTTTCTGAACTGCTATCCAAAAGCTCAGTTAACCAAACTTCGCTATCGATTTTAGCTATATTAGTTCCTGTATATTTTTAGCAAATTTTGAAACATTTTGTTACGATATAGCTTGGGTTAGTTTGGAAAAGTAGGTAGGTCACCTTCAAGCTCTGAAATGTATGCAATTTGGATGTTTACGGTAAACGTTGATAATGTCAAATGAAGATAATGTCAATTTCCAAAAGCTTCATAGCGGTTTCAGAACAGTTATGGTGGCCGAATTACGAAATGTAACATTCAATAATAAATTTTTTAAAATTTCGTATGAATTCACTGCAACCTATCTGTATGGTGTGACAAAATACAAGAACTACCATTGTGTTCCAATCATTTTTTGGTGTAAGTTCTCTCAATTGACGCTATCTCTGTTATGTTTTGAAGACTATCGTCATTAGCTATTTGCAGTTGCTTGCTACAGAATAGCTTAACATTTCAGCAACAACCTCTCGCTTTCTTAAATAAGTCATGAGAAGCTTTAAAATATTTAATTACCTCATGGAAACTGTCCTTCACGCTGTATTTATTGTATTTTAGTGTATGTAATCCATATTTGTATTATTCGTATAAATTGTTTATATATATATATTTAAAGAAAAAACTTTATTAACGGTATAATGTTAAATATTTTATTATTTCTTGTATTTATTAAATATTTATTGTAAAATATTTAATGTTAATAGTGTGTTTTACTTTAAATGAGTAATAGTCATGTCAATAAAAGACAATATTATATATATTTATTCTATATTTAATTTTGCTTATACAATAAATCGCGGCAGGTGCAAGGTTTTTTTAATGCCTGACAATGTATTTGTTTTTTATATTAAATGGTAATAAAGAGAAAAAAAAACACAAATCTACGGGCCTCAGTTTGTATTGTAACCTCTTGAGGTGTATCATCGACCATCGCGACGGGAGAACACTGCGACAATAGCATCTGTCATCGAGATTAAAAAACATAACGCCGTCGAAAAAGGGATTTCATAGATCTATTCAAATCCTTGTGGTATACGAGTATAATGGGATGGATATATATAGATTTAATTAGAGACATATTTTTGGTTAAATATATATATATATATATATATATATATATATATATATATATAAACATATATATAGATTCAGTAATTTTAGTGTTAAGAATGTAATCAACTAAATATTAAGCGCTTAGTTCGCTATATCTATTTCTATATAATAAAAACAATGGAATGTTTTCAATGTATTAAATAACGAACTTATTAAATTTGAATTACCAAACATATAATAAAACCAAAATACCATTAGCAATTATGCCTGATCACCACATCTTCGAAATCCCCGTAACACCCACAATCGCTTTTAATCCGAAATCTTTAATTTTTTACCACAAAAACTGATCCATCTCACAGCCGAAGAAACACGAATCGATGGGAACCACAGAAGATACGATTCATCGGAGTTTTAATAGAAAATTGCCATTGACTTTCGAATTGCGACCTTATGTGAATTAGTCACAATTATTTAGAAGTTGTGGGTCTTTATTGCCGGGCGGTAGAGTTGAAATTGACCGTACGTACAAAGAATTGACAATCGAATCGATGAGGATTGATTTCAATCAGATAGACAGTAGGTGGCAACCGAATTACGATTGACAGTTTGAATGTTGCTTGACTTTACATCCGTATTTAATATTTTTTATAGTTGATAATAGAAAAGATAAAATTAGCCTTTGCAATACGTACGGTATGAAATATACGTTTAAATGCTCTAGTCTTGGTATGACTCTATCTTATTTGACATAAAAAAAACTCAGACATGTTGATGTGATGCGATGCGATTAATATTTTCGGAATTGCTTTCATTTCTATTGCAGCAATTTTTATTTGTGGCTTCCCTTGTATTTAAATGGAATTAAAATACTCTATGTGTTTTCATAGATAGTTCTGTATTCGGTGCTAAATACGGTATTGAAAATATTTTATAGGAGAACGAAAGGCGATAAATAAATTACTTTATATATAAAACTTTATTTCTAATTTATATATTTATTACAATTGGAAGTCCCGAAGTCGGTTAAAAATATTATATCTTCAGAAACCATACTTGAGTAGAGCTTATTTCAGATATACGAAGATCACGTAATTATAATTCTAATCCAAGATCATTGAACTTAACATTGAATTCAAGGAAAATAGTCTTTTTACTTTCGATAAAAACTATTTGATAACTCAAATTATGGATGAATTATCGTGAGCATTCACTAATCATAAAATAAGGTCCCCGACCTCAACGGGTCATACTTCTGTATATCATCACATTTTAAGCATTAATTACGTTAATTTATAGTTCTTACACCCTACTCTTAGTCTGTATGTTAGTTTCTCTTTGTTTTTCTTTGTCTGTTTTTAAATTTCTTAAAAATTTTTTTAGGGTTTTACCCCCCTTCGGGGGTTTTTTTTTTTTTTTTTTTTTTTTTTTTTTTTACTTTCTTTTTTTTTTTTTTTTTTTTTTTTTTTTTTTTTTTTTTTTTTTTTTTTTTTTTTTTTTTTTTTTTTTATGTGGAATCTATACAGACTCGTGAAATGTACAAAAAAAAATATAACTTACTGAAACGAGTCGAAATTACAGACTCCGCTCAAGATATACTTTCCATAACCTCGACTGTGCAGTTGTAAGTTGAAAGTAAAATCCTTGTGAAAATTTACGTTATATAAATGCAATTTCAAATTAGTTCTAAAACACCTATTATTTAGGTATTTCAAGTATTTAGTAGTGGTATTACATTTCGAAATAATTCTTTAGGATAAGCGCACATAGCTTTGCGATTAATAATAATAATTTAGACTTCGGATTTTACAGCAATTTTGATCACATTGGTCTGCTACCACTCTAAATACACACAGTTTATATATGTGCGTTAAATATTATATATTTACGGACGAGGATTACGAGAACTTTAGGTTTAAGTATATAATAATCACTTCATATAGAAAGCCTACAGTCTGAGAAACATGTAAAGCTATATCGAAAGCTACAGCTAAGCTTTAATTGGTCTAAAGCTTATTTTATAACGCGATAAACGCCTGTACATACCGCGGCTCGACATCACACGGTTCAAAGGCCGTTTTTTATTTACCACGTACGCCCATCCCTGTCACATAGTTCACGCATGAGCGGGACAGATGACACGCAGCAGGCCTTTGAAGTGGCCGCTCTTGTTTATCGTAAAACATTTGCAATTTTTTCCATATCGAAAACTAAGAAAAAACAGTAATGGCTTGGTTTAGTAGTCATTTTGTGTGATCCGAACGTTTGGCAGCTTATATCAATTACCAACTTGGTTTTGCAGGTAATTATTTGACGTAAGCCCTTATGCCAATGAGATAAGGACCATTTCACCAGCAGGTGCAATAGCCGGTATATATAACCCAGCAGCTGATTACAAGGGCTTAATTGATTTTGGCGGGCAAATACCAATTCGAAGAGCCTGGAATTATTGTGAATGGTCGTTCCGCTTGTGTTGTACCGACGTATGCGTAATTAGTCGCCTCATGTTTCCGTAAAAAATATCGATATTGCAACGGTAAAATTAAGCGACGTGCTAGTGCTGCTACCATTACATGTTAGACTCAGGACATTAATGAAAAAACAGACAAAAGAGTGGCTACATGCGCTTATGTATGTAATTATATATGATTTATCGCCGCTATTTAAGTGAAAAAATATTGTGAAAAGAGGAAAATTTTCGCTCGTTACGGTTTAAATAATGCGGATGAAATATCTAATCGATGAGTAATGTACTATAGTTGCCTTTGCGAACGTGCCCAATAATACCGATACCGAAGAACTTGAGAATCCGATAAATTTTAAAACAAACTTCAATTTGCAAACAATCAAAACAGTACTCGAAGTGTCTCGGGACGTCAGGGTCACCGAGGACCCTTCAGCAGGCAAGGGTTGTTACTGTCTCTGAGAATTTTACAACAAATGATTTGTATTTCCTGATTGGCTTGGGGCGGATTACGTAAACGTTATGACTATCAGACAAAAAATTAAAAAAAAAACTTAATTAAATAAATTCTTTTTTTTTCTATTATAAAACCTCTTTAGATTGTAAAAACAATTAATTATTTAAATCCTATAATGTAAGTGCTATAATAGGGTTACAATATGTATCATAAAAGAGAAAAAAATAAGGATTCAAAGTGTTTTCTACCCTTTCTACGCAAGCTAGTCTAGCATGTATAAAACAGGAGACAGACTCGGACTCACACTGCCAAAGAACCACGTGTGTTACCGGCCTTTGAGGAAGCTTTCAAGTAAGCTTCTTCTTCGACACTAGCCAACTTCACTCGGCATAAAGCAGTCACGGTGTCTATAAACATGAGATACGTACTCGGCGCCTCATCGAGGCGTGACGTCAGTTTATTCTTCACTTGTCATTTTCCAACAGATTGTGCCGTAGGGCTCTCACTCGATGGCTCTCGAAGCTGCCTTTGATGCTTGTCCCATCAATCAATGCCCTCAATATAGGGAAATCAGAAAATACTTGCAAAAGGACATGTAATTTTGGACTTTACGGGCAAGGCATACGGACACATATAGTATTTCACAACCCGTCGCGTGTGTTTTTAAATAAATTACTTCATATAAATAATAGATAATAGACCAATCAATATGTAATACTATGCGAAAAAGCCACAACCACACACGAATAGCGTTCGATGATTATTGACAGTATTGTTTATAGATTGGACTATTACGCTTTTGTACTATAGACTTCCGCAAAGTAACGTCTGATTCTATCAATATCTCCAAAGAGTAGATGGAAACTCTATTTATTCCATGTTGAAAAACATCCGAAACATTAACAATATCTAAGTTTACTAAAACGTTACCGATTACAGCTTGTAATTAAATATAAACATTTATTATTATAGCTTGACCGTTTACACTGGTTTCCACTGATTAAATTCCAAGCAATGTATATCGAAGCGCGCTTCTTGTCAAATATTTCCATATCTAAAGAAAACAATTATATAATTCATAAAGAGTTCTAAGACGACATTCCATTAAAAAAATATAATCCTAATGGAGGCCTTGTGCTAATACTAATTACTTAGGAATACCTATTGGTGATGATTGAAGTAGCGTCAGCAAACAATTATTTCAATTGAGTTATTTGGTATTTGAGAATGTCGCAGATTGTATCATGTATTAACGATATGTTTTTCAGTTGTTGTCACCCATAATACAAGCTAAGAAAAGCCTCCTAACCGACTATGAGTAAAATGAGTTCCAAAATTATTCAAAATACTATAACTATACATGCAGAGCACAAACAAATTTACACTCACTCTCACACCACAAATATTGACTGTACCAGGGATCGAACCGGGACTCTCTGCTTGACAATTCGATTTGGTAACCATTGCTCCAACTGAGTCGTCTTCAATACTAAAAGTAAGAAAAGCTCTGCAGCAAATAGTATCTACCTATATTAGAAGGTTTGACTAATATAGGTCTATCTAAGCCATGTTATTATTTAATTAGTAAAATATTGGTTTAACACTACAGTAAAGTTTTTCCTAAATACTTAAAATATAAAAAAAAATTATTAAACTGTTTCTAGTAGTATTTTTTTACACACCATACTAATTTAGATTAGCCATTTTCCATTTTGTTTTTTCGCATTTTCAAGGAACGCCAAATTCGTATCCCGTGGGATGTACTTAGCGCTTCGTTCAAACGATTCACAAAAAAATTAAGCCTCCGTCATCTATCAAACCGTCGGATCAAAATATTTGTTTATTTTAAACACCCAATTATAAATAGAAACAGAAGTTGATTTACTATAGGGTTTATGGACGTCTGATAGTTGTGATGGCTTCCCGATAAGATAATCTGGCATGTTACCAAATTTGCATAGGATTAGATTCCATCCATCTATATAAGAAGTTATTAATGTTTCCTTCGAGAAGGGCTGGGGATAAAGTTATATTATAGAAATAATTCGTTCACTATCGCACCCTGTTCCAGGATGATTCAATAGCATTTCAAATTATTATAATTCCAAAACATATAGATACAACATAGAAATAAAATATTAACAGCTACGTCCCCAGTTTGAACCAGATGAGTAATATTTTTTTAATGTTCCGTTAAAATTTTATCTACATATGAAAATTTTTCTTAATGTAACTAAACAACCTTGCTGCGTCACATAATTCGCGTCTTATTTGAGAGAATTATACCCTTGTCAGAATAAATAGTAAATAAATTTGTCTTAAAAATAATTAACGTATGTAGTAAAAAGACAAAATGCAACATAATATGTTTTACCTAAACATAATTTTCGTTAAATCCTATAAATATCAATAATAAAAAATCATTTAAGTATATTAATGTTCTATAATTTATAACTCACAAATATAGAGACATAGTCTTTGGATTCTTAGAGGCCATATTTGATAGAATAGAATCAGGCGCTACTTTGCGGAAGTCCATAGTAAGTATATTATTCTTTAAGGCAGAATTTACAAGTATTATTCCGTGAGTAAAATTATCCATAAGAATTAGCCATATTTTAACATCATTTAATATATGATATGATATTGAAGTTTACTTTTAGTGTCTAATTGAAAATGTCTGCATTGTAAGTTAAAACAAAAAGAGAATAGTCCCGGGAAGAAATTAAAACAGCTAATTGCTTATTATTTTGGACAAAAAATAGTATTGAGAGCGTCCATTGACTCGACATCCGCCACCAAATTTCCACTCAAAAGAATAACAGTTCATGTAACGAAAAATAAAAGCGGCAAGTGGGAGTTGGATTTATGAGGTGGGTTCTGCAGCATGGGTATAGTATAAAAGTGTTATTGTGAGTAAAAAACTCTAATAGACCAATTTACTAGCATTACACTTAATTGATCTATCGAATTTTATACTTTGGACTTCCCTGAAGTATCTACTGACTCTATTAATATTATTGTAAGTTTTATGGAGTTTAAACATGGTTGATGGAAGTTGATCAGTCTTATGTCATGTAATGAGTGATTCATGCTTGAGTTGCTATATGTTACTTCTTTGTGTTAAATATCAGTCAAATAATCTATATTAACACAGCAATGGACTATGTCAATTCGAAATGATGCATTTCACGGGGAAAAATAATAATTTGGATTGGATTTTGGATTTAGCTAGACAGTCATGTATCTGACAGCCATATATAAATATTATTACCACTAATATTCGTAAGAAATTTAGAGAGTAATCAATGAATCAATTAGGACAATCACAATAAATTAAAACCTATAATCATCATTCCCTCCAGTATACAAATATTCATTACAAATAATCTAACAGTTTAGTCATTGGACATCATTTTTTGTTTTGAACATTTACAACATGCCGTATTTGTTTACTACGCCATCACTATCAGGTTAGTTACCGCTTACAAATCACATGTTCTCAACTCGCCATGTCAAAAATCTTAGTCAAATTAGTCCAAATTCATTTTATACCTTATGCCCATTACGTAAGTCATAAAGCATATTACCAAAAATTAAAAAGTAGATAGTTCTACACCCACAGTTAAACAGAAAATAAACAATGTGGGAAAGGGAGAAATGAAGGTTTGATTGTTTCTATTTCATGTTTGCGACAGTGTGTCAGTGTGTCAAGGTCTCGCCGTTATCCTGTGACGTCGCTCGCGTCACGGCTAATAATTTCGTTTCGTTCCCCGCCTTTGAAGCGCCGCCTTTGAAGAGCGGCCGCTCTTTTGTTTTTGTATGAATCGTCGAAATGGACGCTTTTTTTATTAGTATTAGACTTACGTTTTATTATTTTATCAGCAAATTGGAGGTTATTTAATTTATGATACGACACTAATAAATTAAGTGTCTACTTAGTACTTGGTGAATTGTGTGAAAATAGACGCTTATTATTTGTGTTAGATTTATGTTTTTTTTGTTTTTTTATTTACAATGCCTCATTACCATATACAGCATCAAGTACACGACATATTTTAATTTACGGAATTTATAAGGCGATGCGAACTATTTCTATAATGGGAGCACATTAAAAATTTAAAAATTGGATTAATGGGATTGACTGAACTACTCGAGGTGAATGACGATCGTATTCAGTGTAGGTTTAGGTATCTCATTGTGTTTATTCGTCGGGCGATTGTAAAAGCGCGCCGCGCTGTTGCCGCTCTTCTTACCACAGGTTAGTGAACCCATATTTCCAAATGGTGTTACATTTTGTTTCGATTTATATTGTATTTAGTTTGTTAGAAATTTTTATTTTTTTTATTTTGTTGTTAGGATTCATTTCATAGTTTCAAAATTATACTAGGGACTATTACTGTTTGTGTTTTCATTTATTGTCGCATTGTCCTCTCCACATTGTATATTGGAGTAAATAGTAATATTATAAATATTTAGTATCTGCCAAATATGCCTTCGACAAGTTTATGCATCAGATCAATAAAACGGAACCCTAAAGCTTCAGCAAGTTAATGATGACGCAGGAAACAATTCGGTCGGCCATTGAAAAGACTGAAAAATGAACGCAATCGTTGTTTGGAAGAAATCTACAGAATAATACGAATACGAAGAGAATAGAAGAAACAAAGGGGCAATTGAAGATGAAAATAATGAAGGACAAACAATTAACACACGACTGTCTGATAAGTCTAAGAGCTGCAATAGAGATTTTATTATATATTATATTCAATAATGGCAAACTGTACATACAATGTGTGTACTACATTTAATTATATGTCCTACACATTAAGTCTTTTTTAATATATATAATAAATAAAACAGGATTTTGAACCGTAAGGCAAATCTGCTGATCTGATGCTGATGAGGCTGATGGTGGCCTCACCCGTATAATATTTTTCACTAGATATAAAAACAATGTGTCTCCGGCACTTCCATGTTCTAGGATTAATTAAGATCTGTAAAAATTAAATTAAATTTACATAAAAGCACGAGCTCTCGCACTAAATAACTTAAAAATCTAAGTAGACATGTATTGTTAAAACTTCTCCCCAAAGGGTTGTTCTCCCTTAAAGGATCCGCTTCAGCAAACCATGAACTTCAGAGGTTTCGTTTTGTGATAATTTCCGTTTGTTTCGGAAAGCTTTCAAATTCACCATTATTTTAATAAATACAGTGTTCTTTTTTTCAGTTTGATTTCTTTTTTCAACCTTGTTAATTATTTACAAAAGTATATTGGTAAATTTATCAAGTTATCGGCACCACTAACACTGAAGCTTTTGGGCCATCAGTGTGAGATAAAAATAATAGTTAAATTAAATTCAACATAATATTGTCTTTTATTAACATAACTAATAATCGCTCATTAAAAGAAAAACAATTTGTTAACGGATTAAGTTATGTATTTTGCAAAATAAAGTATATAACATTATTTTTAAATTTTTTCCCGATGTTTCGCGTGCTTTATGCACACCGTGACCACTACTTAATTTGCAAAATACATAATTTAATCCGTTAACAGAGTGTTTTTCTTTAAATTCAACATTGCATATCAGTTGTAAATGATCACAAACGGCCATAAAGCTAGTTAAACCAATATTATAAACAAAAGTACGACGATAAAATCTCGCACGAACAAGATACGAATCCAAGATTTTTTGGAAACGCGGCCATAATTGTACGTATTCGGGGAATCGGACATTTTGTGTCTTGAGTTAGGGGATTAAGTTCGTGATGTTACCTTCGTTTCTAATTATAAAGCCTTGTTTATGTATTTTCTTAGAAATGGAAAATCTTCAACAATATACAGGAAAGCTCTTTAGAACCTTTCATATACAAAACACCAATAGACATATATAATAGTTTTTCCTGGAGTATTGCTTGTATATTGGTCCAATGGGGTTTTTTGTACTATGGACTTCGGCAAAATAATGCCTGATTCTATTAATTATACCTTTCATATATATTAAATTATAAAAAATTATAATACATTTTCATAAAACGTTTTCTGTGTCTTAATCCTGGCAGCTGTATTTCCAGGTCACTAGTATTAATTATGACTACATCATGGATAGATATGCTATACACAAAAGTTGTATAAAAGCATGGACCTGTGCAGTACAGGTATCATCATAGTATAAATTTTCTATTCTTAAGGGTACTCAAAGGAAGAACGGAAGCCATTTCACTCAGACTTCTCTTTCCTTGTTTGTCTCCGCTTGACAGTCCATATCACATGAGCCGAGATAATTATAAACTTCAAATTTTCATAGATGTATGTATCATGTCTGCTAACAGAATAGAGTGTTTAATTCTCAAGAGCTAATACGAAAACCTCAACTTTTCCCTAAAGTATAAATTCCTTTGTCTGGACATCTCTTTTTTAGCAGTCGTACGTCATTTGAGATGTAAAAGATACCCATTTGTCTATAGTGGTCTTAAATATTATCAACACAATATGAAAACAGGTTTTAATAGCATATCAATATTCAAGTTATGAATCAATTGACGCAGACATTGAAATTGTAGCCGTTTCGATATCCGAGAGGACAATAATCGTAAGTCAGAGAGTGGTCGTAAAGTGTGCATCCCTTGCGTCTTAATTTGTAAGGAGCGGGTACATATACATAAATAATGTAAAAACAATGAACAACCTAACACTGTGGGAGCGTGAAAATATAGACCTTGGAAAATTTAGACTCGTTTATCTTTTTTTTAGAATTATATTACGGTTTATTGGTGCTTTTAATTATTATTATATTCTTTGCAGCTCTGTTTTTGCATTTTATATGAAAAATCAAAAATTGACTGAAATTATATATACATTACATTTTGAGTGTAAATGTGAATTTACTGCGGTTTGAGAAGTAATTTTGTGGTGAAAAGAAAAATGAAAACTGTATAGGAAATTATATTATACTAGTTGAAAAGAGGATTTAAACTCGGTAAAATGTCACCTGTGGCTCTACCAGTAAATTCGGAATTTATTAAAAATATCGGATCTCTAAACAGTATGTAATCTTTAAACACGTTTGCCGCGGCGACTTTGACATGTACAGAAAAGTCTAAAATCATAAAGCACAGACCGCTGCGGTATCGGATTGCGATTGCTTCTTGAATGCTAATCATCTATCGGTCCTGCTCGCACATTGTACTGAATATAGTTATGACAATTATTGCATTATATATTTATTACGCGATAAATTCCAATTGCTTGTTTAATTTGTATGTTGTTTTAGAGGTGAGCTCTTTGTATTACTTTTATCATATCATCCAGATATGAGGTAGACGCGACGTTCAGGTGTTCAATTTTTGATGAGAAATGAAAATATTTATTATTTCATACAACCAACATTTAACGAGTAAGTATTTTAATCAGTACTAATTCGTGTTAATAATACAGTTGGCAAATGGGCAGAAGGATCCGATCGTAAGTGATACCGCCGCCCATGGACACTCGCAATGTCAGAAGCATCACAAGTGCGTTGCCGGTCTTTAGGATGCCTATACGCTTTATATTCTTGAAGGTTCCTAAGTGAACTTATTTATTTATTAGACTGTGTATTGAATGTCGTACGTACCTATATTAGTTATAAATGTGTAATTTAAAATCAAGTAAACGTCCGGAGCAAAATTTTTGCATAGTTTTATTGTTTGTGCGGCGCATAATTCGCAAGATATGACTAGCGATACAAGATAATGCCGGACAGATTTGTGAACATAAGGACAATCGTAAACCCTTGCATATATTTTTACACTTTTTATATAATGTTAGTTATTTTTATGTCGGTATTTTAACTGTTTCATTAGTCAACTTAAAATTAGACATTGTGTACATGTAGATTAAGTAAATCAAATGTAAAATTTACTCAAACATGCCTTTGTAGATTGGATTTATTTGATTAATTTTACTACAAAAACCGGCGAAAATGATTGGGACTAACACACTATTTATACATAATAGAAAGTCCATAGTACAAAACCCTATTAGACCAATCTTCGAACAGCGATCGGTGAGGCAACTTTCTGAGGATGCTTCGGTGTCGGGGCCACACCTACATCGAGTGGTTGTGGATTTTGTCGCGGAGTATTGCTAACATATTGGTCTAATAGGGTTTTACTCTATAGATAAAACTACACGAAGGGCTCTATTAAATAGTTTTTTTAGGAAAAATCAAGTTAGTTATATGGGAGTCGCCTTAAATATTTAGTATTTCGTATAGCAGCGACCGTAGTATCTGTAAAAAATTTATTTCCCTTATTATCATAGTTCATGGAGACATTCTAGTGAAAGGCGAGCAGTGACTCTCAGTATAGGTCTCATTTTTGGCGGGTTTCATCCTTGAAACATTCACTAACCTTGAAAACGTTCACTAAAGTTTTGGTTAACCAAAAGCTTATATCAATACATTCGAAATTGTCCGAAGCAATAAATCATAATTAGAGCGAAGGCTTCAACGGCTGCCGATCCTTACGATCCATTCAAATCGAACCTGCCTTCGCGCATAATTTATCGACTGCGAGCTTAATATGACGCTTTTGTCAGCCCGAAATATATACAACGAAGGGATTTTGAAACTAACCAGTCTTTTTGAGGGTTGTTAAATTTATAAAACAACAGGGTCTTAAGGCTATAAAGTCAGTTGATCTTCGAAAATCTGCCCACATTTGGTTAGCAGTATTTGTTGAGAATCTAGATGTTAAAATTCCTAACTATTAAATATGACCCGATTCTTCTATTCATAATTATAATAATTCATCGGGATATGTGGCCACTGAACTAATACTGGTAAGGTTGATAACCAAAAGTTCAGATGTAATGGTAAATTACAACCACAGTGTCGACTGTCCGTTTTGGATTATATTTTATTCAAATTTCTAAAAAAGACCATTTTACTAACAATATTCCGCTAAAGAAAATCAAACACTCGGCGAAACATGCGTGGAAAGTTTTCGCGGAATATTGCTAGCAAATTTTCCTAATACAATTGTATAATATGTCAAACACTGACTTCCGAAGAATACATTAGCCAGAATACTTACTCAGAACAAAACCATCGTATCCATATAACGAGAAAGTTCCAAAAGGTGTTGCGTCGTCTTAGAGCCTCGTTCAATCAAAATATTGTAAGTTAATTTAATTTATTGATACCTTAGCGTGGGCGCTGTGACTGCAAATATACGTTCATAAATCCGTTCAAAATTCCTAACAAATATTTTTTAACTTAAATATTTACGAAAAACATATATAGATGTATACCACAATCGATTTATTCTATTATTTCCAACAGCGAACCCGTTGTTTTGACACAAGTGACTAATTGGCGGCGGCGAGAGCCTGAGATTCATTGCCGCTGTTCGGTTGAAATGAATAATTATCAATCGATTTTAAGTTTATATTCAACAGATTCGCTTTTCAAGAGTTTTTTAAATAAACATTTGAGCTCCATAATGTATTATTTATTTTAACTATATTTTCCATTTCACGTTTCCACCTTATTTTTGACCTTGTTCATTTCAAATTGTTACTTAAATATTGTTACATTTTTTTAAAATTTTCCGACGTTTCGCGTGCTTTACAGTGTGAGCGCGTCACGTGGATATATTGCATTGTTATTATGTAAATTGTAAATAATTATTACAGTGTCAAATTTATAAGTCCAACTTTTGTTGAACACGGCACATCTGAATAATAAATAATCGCGTAAGATTGTAAATCAATTGATGAACGATGCGTCGGTTTTAATTGCGCGTGCGCACCGTGTGACGTGTCGCATTAATGGTGCATGCCGGGTTTATTTTTGTGGCCGACACTTGATCGCAATTAGTGCGAATCCTGGTTCAAATAAAGTTATTAGTGCGGCACAAGTATGGCAACATTCTTAATATTTTCAGGAAATATTTGGCACAGTTGTTTAGCTCTATGGAAAGTTTCTTTTTAGTAGCAGTTAGTAGTGTTAATTGCTATTAGAGTAAATCCCATCTTGTATGAAAGCCTCCTATGTTGCTTTCTAGATGTGTCTGGCCCTTGAGAGTTCCATCCACGATCTACCAGCTATATCTACGATGTCATCTAGGTAGATGTCGTTTCTTCTTCAACTTTAATAGAAGTCCTATATTATAAAAGTAGCCGATAACCAGAGGCAGCATCTCCTGATGATGCTCGCGTCGGAGCGAAACGTACGTCGAGTGTTGTTCGCGGAGTACTGCTTTGAAACTGGTTTATTGGGAATTTTTAGCCGATAACCGTAGTTTCAAATTCTCCTAATTTATTGAATCTTCACTTGGCAAATTTCCTCTTTACAATATTGGTATAGTTATATCTCCGTATCTATTGGCAGGAAATTCACATCTAATCCTAAAGAATTTCATTGATACTGACCCATCGAATTAATAACAAAAGTAGTCAGATACTTTAAACAACAGTAATCGTTATACTATTATCATAAGGTGTATTTTTGCACGGCATTCCACAAACTTTGATTAATAGTTTGGGCTTACAGTAGCTCATTTTTTGAACGTCCGGCGAGATTCGATTTTTTATTCGATACATTTATCATAACGTCTAATTATGACTCGAATTGATCGATTGTTGGTCATAGATTTTCGGATGATCGGGAATTTACCGATTTGAAGCGGATATTATGCGTTGCTTGAGGTAATAATTTTTAACAAAAAATTTATTCAACGTTTTCGATTTTTTCTTAAATTTTCACGTTATTATTACGTACACCTTTATAGAGGTGAAAGAAAGGAAAGAAGCAATTTATTTTCTGATATTTAATTTAATTTTGATCTACAGCACTTAACGATTGTTCAACGATTTTTTGCATTAATAGCCTGGGATAAACCTATTTCCTAATAGCTCAAGGCATATTTAATGACTCACATATGAAACCGCGGCAAAGAGCTAGTTGTTTATAAATAAACAGCTGAGTAGAACAAATGAATGGAAGCATTGAACGCTGTTCGATTTCAAAGATTATCTATCACGGGGACACTATCGTAGTTTCTATCAAAGATAATATATACGGTGTGTTCAATAAATTTACTAGAAGAATTAAAAACTAAATCTATTTTGACACCATTTCCAAAGTCAAGGGCGTAAAATGGAGCAGAACTGACAAGAAACTCAACCCAAAGAATTTGTAATGTAGAGTTGTACCCTTACAGAAATCTCTACACTATCTAATATATGTACTAAAGAACGCAGATAGAGTTCGAAATTCGAATGCGAAAGTCTAAAAGGAACATTTGAGTAACTTAATGTATAAAACATTTACTTATGATAAACATGAAGTTTCTTTTAAATTGTCGTATAATTTATATTATGGAGTTGTTATTTTATTATTAATAATAAAATTTTACATACTATTATCCATTAAGTTTATATAGGACGTCCTGTATACGCGTTATCTCAGCTATCCCGATCTCATCAATACACCATCAGATCCGGTTAAACAGTTCGATCGATCAAGCCTTGCCGATACTTAGTCATCTGATTAGTCAAGTTTAATAAATTCCACGCTTTTCAAAAATACTTATAACCGTATGGTTTGACTATACTTAAAAGATGACTCGCTGGAACTATGGAGGCTTGTTTAAATTTGCAGGCAGCATTAGGACTCAGGCTTGCTCCCAGAAACTACTTGTCAGTTTGCAGCTCGCGTAAAGGTTTGTCCAGACGCTTTGAAAGTTTTATTTTGTTTTTTTTTTTATATATAAAACAGGGGCAAACGAGCAGGAGGTTCAGCTGATGTTAAGTGATACCGCCGCCCATGGATACTCGTAGAGCCAGAGGTATCAGCTGTGTGTTGCCGGCCTCTAAGATGCTTATACGCTATTTTCTAGAAGGTCCGTAAGTAAGAACTTAAGGATAAGATAAATTTATCTCGCTATAGATAAAAAAGTTCTAATGCATTATTAATAATAATAATACATTAATTGTACAATGTTTACGCTTATGTTCCTGCATCCAGGCTCCTGATGTAGTGAAATCTGTGTTTCAGGTGCTTGTGACTTCCCATTTACAGTGAATCGTAATAAAATAAATAAATTTCATCAAAAAACAATATAATCAATTAAGATAAGATTCTTTCATAATGACGTGCGCCTATAAATGGTTTTCGCAACGAAATTTGTCTATCTATTATTAATTTATATCTGTGTTGTGTAAACTGCTGGCGTTCCATATTTAAATAAATATCAAAAATAAATGAGATAAATTACAATAAATTGTTAAAAAAAATTTTCCAAGTAACTCAAGTTTTTACACTTCCAATCAAATGCTGACAACAATTAACCTTGAATCCAAAATTTGATATTTTGTTTTATATGAGCCGCTAGCAAAAGGAGTGCCTGCATTGTCGTAAAGCTAAAGTCGTTCAATTTAATTTATTACATGTATTTTTGGCGCTCATGAAAACTGATAATACTTTTAACTTTAGAATTAATTTGCTGAATGGATACTTAGGAGTTGGACATTGTGTGTTGATGCAACAAAATCCTTCCATTAACACACAATTTGATATAAATTCCAATTATAAACAAGATTGTAAAAAAATTTATAATATTTTATATATATTTAAAGAAATACAACGTATACATCTAGGATTTGACATATCAAAACTTTATCATGAATTATTGATATATTTAGTGATACCTTGAGAAAGGAAATAATTCTTTACAATAACTACACGTTTGAAAATCGGTTAACTTAATACAAAACAACACGTCCATTTAAATATGAAACAATATGAATCCTAATCCAATGCCTCGGGAATCAAACTCGCCTATTGTCTCGTCAGTGACAAATCTCTCAATGCTTTATTGAAAACAATCTGGCTTATAGTCGAACTGTGACTTGAATTCTTCGGGGTGAATAAACCTATTTCGGTTCAATTTAGAACAAATTTTTATTGACATATATTCATGTAAATTCGAATAAAATGTCTTTTTAAAACTACAAGACAAGAAGTCAATTGAAGAAGTTTTGCTACTATTGACAAGGAATAAGTTATCAGTTGATAATGGAGTAATAAGGCCATACCAACTAAGCATAAATAGGGTTTACAAATGTTTTAAATAGTTCCTATATACAACAAAATTTGTATAGTTAACATTTATTTAGTCTGGTTATAAGATAACTTATAAAAATGTGTATTAGTTATATTAAGCCATTATATAAGCTATGGCTTATGGGCTAACTAAAGGTGTCTAAAAATATTTATTTACGCAACGAGACAAGAGCCTCTACCCTGCCATCAAATCACCTACTTATTACGAACTAACACACAAAGGCATATGTGATATTTTATTGTCAGTGTTAAATAAAGACATTATTTTGATTGAAGGCTTCGCGTGTTTTTTGTCACTTCGACCTTTCGAGACAAATCGATCACTTGGCCTTGTATTAATCCATACAAATAGGGTTTCAAGTTGTATAGCAAATTTGTATAAAGATATTTAGGTCTGATATTGACTAATAACCGTTTCAATCGCATAGAAATGAACAGATGAGTTCTATAAGGTTGCTAAGTGTGCGATTTGTATTTTTTACTGGTGGCGGTTGGATTGATCCATAGTTGAGTATAGCTCTATAATGACAGACGATTTTATTTGTACCTGTTATATTGAACTATAAGTTAATGTTTTCAGTAGTTTGAGGTGGTCTCGTGTTTTACATTACTGGAAATATTATCAATTCATGAGATTTTTATAGTACTATAGTTTATAGTACCTAAGTAAGGCAAAAAATATCACAAAAGTTTCATTGTTTGAATATAGACGTATTTAGGAATTCTTTCTTTTTTTCTATTCTTTCTTGTCACTTTCTGCCTGGATTTGAAGGTCCTTACAACTCCTCGGTAACAATACAATATGTATAGAGACAAATCGGAATATGATTGTGCTTTTAAGATAATAGAAAAAATGAAATCGGTGGGTGGGGTAAGAAGAGCATCTCTTTAATATCAATAAACAGTCGATGTACAATGAAAGAAAGGCAGTCTTCGTTAGAAAACAATCGGCAAATGATTCGAGGGCGGGCTTAATGGCAAAATGGCGATTGCATTCCGATTAGGCATCTCGCAGATGTGGCCATAATAGATATGGAAATGCTCTAAGTTTTTTCTTTTCAATAAAAAGCTCCTCCTGACAGCTTACCCAGAGGGCAGAGTTCCCTAAAAGAGAGTCAAAGTAGAAGGTGGACGTTCCCCTTAGAGGAGGCTCCCCTATTATTAAGATGTTTTCATTGGAGGTGGTTCCATATTTTTTTCTTAATATTCCTATATCATTTTTTCAAAAATCTAAGTTAAGTTCGTAAGGTTTTCCTAAGTTGTAACTACATAAGCTTTGTGTCGATTTTACAGGGTGTTAAGTTATTTTTTTGTTTGTAATTTTCACATCTAACAATATCCGAAGTTTTTTAACCGATTTGTTATATGAAAGCTTTAGCACATCTGTGTTTTAATCTGTGATAGGCTGTACGGGTAACCGTCATTAATGTAAGTGACTCCGCGTTCGATGCGAACGTTTTTGTCTACGTGATTGATAAAGAAATGCTATGGATGCGACAATATGACTCTGGATTCAACTCAACTATGGTATAACCGGCCGTATGTCTATTAAAATAAGACCCAAATTGGTATTTATGCCTTTCTGTATGGCTGGGAAAGCTATAGTATTTAAATATTGAATAGATTAAGAGCTGAGCAGTTCAATAAGTTCTTTAATCTAACAATGTTATCCTAGTCGAAACTACTTATACCTAAATTGATGACATTGGACAGCTAAATCAGCGGTACTCAATACTTCTATATATAAATATTCAATACTTCTTGTAATGTTTTGTGCTTGTACCAGGCTATCTTAAGGATATCAAAGCTACTATGAAATTGTATACAAAGATTTAAGTTTCGCAGATGCAAAAATGAGTCTAAAACTATTAGTTGCAGCCAATTGGTATTTTATAAGGAACTAGCTGATCCGGCAAACGTTATTTTGCCATAAATGTGATTTGATTATCAGCCTTAAGTGTGCGGGAATGATGTTAATAATTGAAAGGGTTTTAAACAATAAAATTATGCTTTATTTATGTTAATAAATTAATCTTTATATGACACGTTTGTCGGTTTACCATTGCATGCTATTGATTATTTACTCAATCCAGTCGAAAAGTATCGACATCTGTTAGAATATTTTGGAGTTAACAGACACACAATTGTGAAGGTCAATAAATTATAGACAAATAATTTGCAATAAATTAAAAAAGAGACTATAATTAAAGATCTAAGCTATCCTATCTCTTAACTTGCACCAGACTGCTCATGGTGTACCATTTTAATTTAAAATCGGGTAAATAGTTGAGGAGTCCATCGCGGACAAACATCGTGACAGGAGATTTATAAATATATTAAGATTTGATATTTTATGAATATGGATTTATATGCAAAAGCATTCTAAAATTTGTATTTCTGATCTGTAACTGATTCCCTAAGGATTAAAGGATTTATAAATAAGAAAAAACGAAAGAGGTTGTCATCGACGAAATCTTAAAAAAAACGGATCAAGTGATATTGTGTTAAAATTCGTTTAAATAGAAACTTATACAAAATGTCAACAATACATTTCTTTTGTTAGTGTTTAGCGAATTAAAAGTCTATAGGCTTAAGCCTAAGAGCCACACAGATATCTATTTTTTTTTTCATTATTTCCCCATGATTATTTTATTACACATATAAAGTAATTTAAAAAAAGGAACGATAAAAACAATTTGAAATAAACAATTTTATTATGCAGAAAATAACTGTATTCTCAAACACACTGCATCTTCTTCAAAGTAGCCTGTAATAAACAATACGATTTTATGTATTTAAAAACAATCGTTAAATGTCAAATTACAAAAGCAAAAATAATAACCGCACTAGATATACGGAATTTTGAGACCTATAAGAGGAAGAGAGATAATGTGCACACACACTGATATCTCTAGCTTATATCCCCCACTCAACGCCCGTTCGCCTCGCCCGATCACACTTTTCGTAACCGATCACACGGTTCGCGTTCACCAGCTTTCTATGATTTACTCCAAGTCAAGACTGTGTAAAGGAGTTTAACTTGCGTGTGAACGTGTAAGCGTGTATAAAAAAATCAAACACAAAATATATATCTCACAGGAACAATAATGATACGAATAAAAACGATGGCTCTTGGTCTACCTCGCTATCAATGACACGTTACCTGTGACACACCTGGTGGTATTGACAAGTGTTTCCAAATATTTATCAGCTTAACCGACACCGGAAAGAAAAGTTTAAATAAAACTTCTCTAGAGACGCGATTTATTACATTATTTGCATAAATGCTTTCGTTTGTATCAGTTTCAAATTACTACCAAAATATATGCGTTTTAATATCCATATTATATTCACGAAAATTGGACAAAGCGGTTCAGTCGTTTTTGGGTTATGAACTATTTTTTACTAATCACACTCTTGTATGATTTAAATCTATACTAATAAATATTATATAATAATTCATATTAAAAAATGCTTGAGAAAATCCACAGCGACAGTCATTGTAAAACAGTAGCCAGACAATAATCGAATGAAAATAAAAATCGACTCAAGATAATTATGGCAGGCAAATCGAGTCGGAATCGATTCGGCGGCGCCTTTGATGGAACAACGAATTTTTTATTTGTTATACGAGATGAGATTCTGAATTATATTGACTTCTGTGTATTTTAAGTTATATTATTTCGTCATTACGATTATTGAATCGTGATGACCGGTTATGTACAGCCGTTATATTATACGAGAACGACTACATTTTTCCACATTCGGTTTAAATAATACATATTTACGGTTACTGTATTTGTATTAATTAAATTATGGATCCATATTTGGCTGTAACATTTTTATGATGTCCTTTGTCCCATGTGTATTTCAATAAATGTTGAGTTAAGAAATTGAACTCGAGATAAGAATAAGTCTTAGTTAAACGATGACTTATACTACTCAAAACATATATCAAAACCCATTTTGCAGAATCGTAAATATTGAAAAAATTATGAATTCGAGCGAGACAGATAGAGTAAAATAGTTTGTGAGTAAAAGTGATGGAGATGACGCCATCGGGATTGCAGTCGGTAAAGCCCAGTAGCAATCGCAATTACAGTGATCTTGGACTGAGGCAATTTCTCGGTTCTTCACAAATATGACACAATTAAATATGGTATGTATCGAGAGTTTACGATGTTTGACATTCACTCTTTCAAAGAATTCGAAATTCTCAATCATATTTTTTAAGTATTATATAGAAGAACCTGTTAATGTTATTTCATAATCATATTTTTAAAATATATTTTTAAAAAAGGCAAGGTTGACAAGGTCGCCTATAGACACTCACAGATCTTGTTCAGGCTTGCAGGTGCGTTGCCAGCCTTTCAGATAGGTCTATCGTTTTGAGGTTATAGTTATGAACAAGAGAGTAATAGACATACTTATGGGTAAAGTGAATGTATTGCAATATTTATACATACACATCGTCACACCCTTTCTTGTATACCATATTTCAAACTATCTACTAATTAGGCAGTCTTAGTAATCGAATTGCGGCTTATCATTATTCTGATTGCATTCGCAAATCGAATTTAGTGCTGTGTAATTGTGTGAGAAATGAGGTAAAAACTGCATTTATCCTTTTATACTGGCAACATTTGTATAATTTGCGGTGTTCGAAATTCAAAAATCCACTGTCAAAGCACCGTCTCGTAATTCATTTGTTTGAGGTTTATTCTATAAAAGGAAAAACATATTGAATGGCACAGAGCAAGGCTGTATACTGGTAAACAACAAGTTATCTTGACTGCAGAATCTACGAAAACAAATAATGTCAGCACTTATAAATTGTACAAATTAATTTATATACATTTGTAATACATTTATTTTAATAATATCAGGACACATTTCATTAACATTTCATTCGTTAGCCTCTAAGCTATAAATAGCTTGCCTTCGCGAACCTCTCACGAATACTGATCGAATCCAATTCAGCAGTGCAGCATGGAGCAACTGGGTGTTATAGTATTTTATAGCAATCGAAGCTCTGCCAAGCCATTTCTGACGTTTTTAACAATCTAGATATGTTTTTAAAAACACATAAAATCATTCGTCAAGTCAACGACCCACCAGACAACAGCAAAATCACAACCACGTTGAAACAATACAACAGAATCGTCGCATTAAGATCACCGCGATAATGTTATGGTGTATTTTATTAAAATTTATGTCTTATTCCAACTTCTGGGAATTTATTAATCGACTAATATGAATTCCTTGTATGTACCGACAGAACTTGATATTTTCTTCGGTACTTTTTGAGATTTGGATCCTTGAATTGTTTACTTTCCAAATTATCCACAGTTGTATTCTAAATGAGTCAACTATGCCGATCGATCGAGAAAGCGATTGTGAAGCTTTTGAGCTGAGGTTACTTAGAAACTTTTCGGCCTTAGAGCTTTACAGGTGCGTTGCAGGCATGTGTCCACCCTTGTATCCGTAATTGGTCAAATAAGATTTTATTTTTAAAAACTTCAAATGTATTACTGTTATGACACTATTATACATATAACTAGAGCTGTCCTCTCATGTGAATGTTGGCAGATAATAATATATATCAATGATACAAAAGGTCTTACTGCTGATGAGCAGTTTATATACATATATCTAATAAGAAAGCTTTTTTATTTACGCTAAATTACATATTTATAATTACATATTCACTTTTTTATCTTTAGTTAGGGTAAGTAGTGTAAAAATTTACTTAAATTGGATTAGTAGTGTTAATTGCTATAAGTCCCGTCTTGGGGAAAAGCATATATCAAAGGCAAAAGAAAGAATCACCGAAAAATAAGAGTTTATCAAAGCGAAGCTCTAGTATGACAAATCTTAATAGAAATCGGTCTGTGCAAAAACTAGACTTCAGTATGGACATGAGTGTGGATGGGTCTCACAATATGACACAAGGTAATAAAAAAATTGTTATTATATAATTATAACCAGCGAAAACTACAGTAATAATATTGTTTTCGTGATGAAGCAATATGTTAGATGCAACCCAGGAACAGAGTGCATATAACCACTGAATCAAAGAAATAACACGTCCTTCCTCGAAATTAAAGGTGATAAGCAAAACACTACATCGGTCGGTCAAACCCGAGTCACAGAAACCGCTCGTAACTGCCGTATTCAGTCATTTGTCAAACTGTGGATATTTATTTATGATCGACCCTCCGCGTGTAAGGAATACCTGAGATCGAAATACCTATAAATTCTAAATCAAGGCAATAAGGTCCCATTTGATGTGAATAATCTCACGATTAGAGTTATAATATCGTATTAATAGGTGCGTAAAGCTGGTTTTTGTGTGGCATTTGTTAAGTCGTAAATTAGCAGTTCGTAAAATAGAAATTTAAAATCTATAGGGTCGTTTGGAGCCAGGCCACCGTTCGGGTGTTAATATTATGTGTAGCTTTTTGTTTGTTTGGGTTTTATTTATGTTTTTATTAGGGATACAATTAATGTTATTGTTAAATTCGAAAAAACTTGTTTTTCACCATTTCCAAAAGGAGTAGGTTCTCCGTTAATCTAATGAAGTTAGTTTTAATAAAAACACACTGATATTTATTCAAAATCCAGAATTTGTAGTAACAATGTTCATATAATCTGAACTAAAGCCTTCTCCTAAGCGATGTATTGAACAAGATGTATCTATGAGACAAGCTATTATTTACCCCGGATCTGCTTGTTCGAGGAACCCACGTATAAAGTCACATAATATTAACAATATTAATAGGTATGCGCATTTAAATTTCTAGATATGTTCAAAATCGGTTTCAGGTTTAAACAACTTTTTTATCAATAAAGACAAAATTTCCACTTTTGCGATAATATAATTTAACTTATATGTACAGTAATAATGGCCGCCACCCTCATACAGTGTTCAAATAAGTATAAATACAATTTACAATTCACGCGTAAATAAAACTTTCTTAACTTTGCTATTAAATAACTCGTATACAAATATGATTGATATCTTATTGAAATACAATTTTGCGAAAAAAATGTGCTATTTTGAATTTTACCAATCAAAAATAAAATAAAAATAGTCATATGACTACAATTTTAATATAAGTGAATTCGATATTCTGTTTCTTAATAGCGAGAAGTGAGTTACTTTTTTTTATAAATGATATATTATATATCTAATAAAAAATTGAGTTTATTACGTCCTCCATTGATTCATTATGTAACCATATAGTTACATATCCTACGCCTAATTTTAGGTCAGGTGTATGTTAAATAAAGGTTTGATAAAAAAAACTTATTAAAATTAGTTTATTTCAATTATTACAATCCAATCGGCCTACTATGCAAAACGATTGTAACAATAAGTTATATATTTTTAAGTTATATTACAATATAAAAAAATCTATAATTTAGTCAAGTTTAAGTTTTTCTACACGAACAGGAATATCTATTAAAAATCTATTAACTATCATACTTATATTTATGGAGTAACATTTTAAATATAATCCCCTAATCAATCCAGAAATGTTAATTCCGTGGCAACCGTTCGCGGTGGTCAGTTAGCTAGTCTATAATAATTATACAACACATACCCTCTACAAGAGAAATCACGACTTGATTTAATAATAATGTCCTAACTAAACTTTTACGTTATGAAACGTGGTAATAAGTGTTAGTTTTGGAAAGTATATAGACTGGCTAGATCAAAAATGATGTATACGGAGAGGCAGAAAATATAAATATATAGAGATAGCATGTATAGATCTCTCTCTGCTATTCACCACCTTGGTTAATTCTCTGGTTAAAACATGTTAACTAGACGAAATTTTTTACATTAGTTTATTATTAAAGCAATTTTGTAAAAGATTCACAATCTTTTGACTTAAAGAAGATATCTTAAATCTATATTTATACGTTTCATCATCATCATCATCATCAGCCTACATTCGTCCACTGCTGGACATAGGCCTCTCCCAAGGAACGCCACAACACTCGGTCCTCGGCCTTCCTCATCCAGCCACTACCGGCTACCTTCCTAAGGTCGTCGGTCCAGCGGGCAGGAGGGCGTCCCACGCTGCGTCTGCCAATGTATATAGCTGCTGTATATTATTTACAAAATACACAATTGAGTTTAAAAACTGAATATTAAAAGGCTGTCAGCGTAAACATTATAACGAATTATATGCGGAAACAGAGAGATAAAAGTTTAAATATACATATAGTAGTACATAACTAGAATACATAATATACATTTAAAATGAAATAATGGTGCCCATATAGCAATTGCTCGATGTATGTTATGAACTATTACTGTAAGTAGTTATATGACAACTGTGTTCAGTCTTTGTTACGGTCAAAATTTGTTTAGTGAGTATTTGAGTATTTATAATACAAACGCAAACTGGTAAGAGGCTCCCCTGATAGTGATACCGCCGGTGTCCATGTCCATGGGGGACATACAATGACTGAGGTCTCACAAATGCGGTGCCGGCCTTATAATGAGAGTCCCTAAGTCGTATTGGTTCGTAGCCGTCACATAGGTGCGTGGCAGAAACTAGAAGGTAGTTAAGTTTAATTATCATTATTTATTAAAATATATTTTCATCAGGTATGACACAATATATAAGCTTGGTGTATATCGGTCTAGTATATTTTAATATATGTTTACAATAGTCTATTTATGTTATGCAATATTATACGAAATTAATAAGACGAACCACGACCTGATTATCCCAGAAATTTTCACTTTCGACAGTCACAGACTTTATTAAATTATTTGACAGAAACTATTCTATTCTATCTAAGAAGCGTAAATAATACTGGGAGACCACACAGTGATTTGAACTCTGTCGAACTAATTGATAGAATCCGGCGTTACTTTGCCAATAACCAACCAATTTATTGGCTATAGTCTCCGAATAAACACCAAACACTCGACGCCGGAGCATCAGGATATTTCTTTGCTAACCAAACCCCTCATATATTACTATTCCCCTACTGAGTTGTGAACTAAACAAGAAGCGTATATTGCTTTGATACATATAGTATTGTTGCTGCCTAGTTCTTGTCTCCATCGAGTTGATGAGGGCTTTGCACATCGTCTCCATAGGGTCACGAGCCTGCCATACCTGCACTTTGACTAAGAAACAAGAAAATGAAAACATGTTTAACGCGTTTATTAAATCGTCTATCCCTTTCATATTCGTGTCATCATAAAACAAATGTTTAAAGATATCGCCCGTACGTGACCCGGCGAGATTTCCTATCGGTGCATCTCAGTTCGTTCACTTGGCCATGATACATAGCGATTATGGGATAAGTGCCATCTTGTTAACTGGCCTAACCTTTTCTTCGTTTCGACTACAGATTAGAATGCGGATCGAAAATTTTCATTCATGTAGCTTACACTACAAAATTAATAAATAAAATTTAGTGTTTTAAAAATGTATTGCCAGTTTAAAAATAAAATCGCCACAGCTCTTTCTAATCAGTTGTACAAAGTTTTTGTAAGGAATATCAATAACCATATAAATAGAGAATTATGAGATCAAAACCAAAGATCATATTTTTCATCATTTGTTTGTATGTTTACGTCTTGTTTGTGTCCCGTTAATTATTCACTCTAATTAAGTATTTGTTTAAGAACTCATCTATATGAATATTATATTGTATGTGTGTAACATATTACACACACATCATAATGTGTTTGTTGTGTTACTTGCAATAAATAAAACCATCAGTCCGACAAGACAAACGACAATATGTCTAAGAAAGATCATATTGCTATATTTAAAAAAAATGCTTTGAATTTTACTCTTGCTTTATTGTAACTGATTTTTTGTAGTCAATATAAATAAGGAATTAAAAAAAAAATAGTATTTTTGTATATGAATTTTGATCGATATCAATTTTTTGTTAGCATTTCCAAACGACTGCATTTTGCTACCGGATCTTAATCGAATCACGTCAAAGATACATACGTATCTTTCAAATCAGTTATTCTGACTTCAACCATACCACCGGTCATTAGAGTCTCTATTCCCTGAAAAGAAATTAATAATCGATATTATTTTTCGATTACTACACTCGATTTCCAAATGAACGCGTTCGAGATTGGCTCGTCAATCGAATACACGTTCCAAACGTCGATTTGACATTTAAATATCACTTTTTGGTTAATTAACTTTTTTCTACATTCATTTGTTTCTTAATAATAACGTAATCGTTATCAGTTTAATTTAAGAAATACAGTGTTAATAGTTTTTGTACTAACATACTAATCAAGCTGAGTTATATAAAGATATTTTTTTTAAATAACTATAATGTTTTATTGTAAATTTAAAAAGATTAAAAAATAAAAAAGGTCACATCGTCACCAAAAACATGTGTTTTCATATATCTCAGCAGGTATCGTGTCTTGAGGAATCGAATAATGAGGACACCCAGACGTAAACTGAAGAAGACATACATTACAATAAACAATTATTATAATTCAAAGAGGACATTATAATGACTTGTGGGACAAGTGTGAAGCGAGCATCGATTGAGCATATTTCCTGTTTTCGTGAGAAGAGTATAATATAAGTTGAATTATATCGATCACATACAAATACAAAGGGAGAATTGAGAACAAACAAACACCTCTTCGGCTTTATAATATTAGGATTAAACAATGAATTATATTGTATAATAACGAAAAATGGATCTTACACTACCTATATAAACTTTATTAAGAATTTTTTTATCCGTACAGAATAATACTAATTTACACTGAGAGCCACCTCTTGTAATATGAACCACACCAAAACATTCCATTTAACTTAAAACTGACGATTATTACCCGAATGCAATTCCGATTACAACAGCAATTTGTTTATCGAATTCGGAAAGATGGCGGAATAACATTTATGGCGGTTTTAACGTCGAAACTCAAGAATACATGACGACTCCTATATGGGCAAGTCATTGATACTTTTTGCTGATTGAAGACGGCCATTAAAATTTAAATGCCATTTTTGAATTCAGTTTTAATTGAGTTATGGATTCTTTCGTAATGAGGAAAGTTGCGAGGTCGATCGTGACGGACGATCGTCTATATCCTTTGCACACATTTTATCATCATTGGGAAAAAAACTATCTATCATTATTAGATTTACCGGATACACAGAGTAAAGTTAGTCTTTCAAAACACCAGACTGATTTAGTTTCGCAAATTACAATACAAAACAAAAATATAGCGATATCGTTTCTTGTTAAGGTAGCAGGGCATTTAAAAAGTTTGATTGAAGCGACAGCTCCAAGTTTTGATTGTATTTGTAACTTCGGCAAAAACATCGTATAATGTCGAAAAATAAAGGGCAATTTCATTACAGAGTATTGAGTTGTTTTTCTCTGTTGTCTTCACTTGCGATATTTCCGATTGAACCTTACACTTCATACAAAAATGCCTCAATGCCTTTTCAGTTCATAAAAGTGCAAAGGAGTACTTTATTTATAAAAAAAGGATAGTAAATGAAACCTTTTTCATCCTCTCTTAATAGAAATTATTTTAATATCTTATCTAATACACTTAAAATGATCCAATTTGGTGGTCGCACTTGCGCAGTGATGTCAGTCAACATTAGTTTGATGAGCATATGTTTTTTTATATATTATGTATTATACAATGTTTTTCAGTTTTATTAATACCTATAATATAAGCTTAACTTATCTTACCTTGAGGCTATTAATAGCTATATATTAATTGTTAAGTCGCTCAAGGATGAAACCTATCAAGTATCGCTTATTGAAATTTTCTTTTGCGTCATTCGAAATGAGCTAATTAAAAAATTCTCTATTCTCAACTTAATAGTTTTCAACAAAAAAAGAAAATTTTAAATACGATTCCATCGTATGATTTTTATTAATACTGCTACAATGTTCTATATAACTATGAATGATCAATTTTACTAAATAATACTAAAATTTTATTCAAATCTCTGTAACAAGATTCAATCTATTTCGCTGTATTAGTATACCGATACACAATAAATAAAATGAATATAGGAAAATTAATAAAATAATCAAACAATCAAACCTTTTGTTACATGCCAAAGTATCGTTTCAAGACAGATATCTAATATCATATGGTAAATTAAATGAAATATATTTAATGTCAATTATAATTAAAGGTATACTTATATAAATAGCATGTTCTACGCATGGAGAAATATAACTAAATGGAGGGTGAAGGCCTCCTCTAGGTGTCTCCACCCTTCTCTGTTTGTAGCAGTTTTTAACCATTCCCTGCCTGCCACTGCCTGAATGTCGTCCTCCCATCTTGCAAGTGGTCTTCCTTGCATCTTCTTCCTCGAAGACCTTGCCACAATGTGATATACTGAGTCCAACGGTTATCGTTTAGTCTTCCCACATGACCTGCCCAAATCCATTTTAGTTTTAGTGTATGCTTGCGTCTATAACATTCGTATTCTTCCTAATTTTATTGTGGCGGATCTTTTAAATTCTTTTAATGATCATCATGCGTCTTTCCATACCTCGTTGGCAAGTTAATATTTTTTAATCGGTTTCTGTAGGTCCAGGTTTAGCACACGTATGTAATTGATGGCAGCAAGCAAAAGTCCAGACTTTCTTTTTTAATTTTATTGGTAGGGGCCTGTTAGACAACTCTTTGTAATCCCAATATCTCTTTCACCCAATGATTGTTCTTCGTTGCACTTCCGAAATACAACTTTGAAGTGTGAAAGATATTTGCTTTCCTAGATAAATTCGGCAAAATGTACTACTAGTTTGTCATTCAAATATAGGCGGTGTTAAATTGAGTTTGTTATATCTTGCTCAATTTCTAAACCAACTTTTTTTGATAGCCGATGAAACATATGTACAGTGGTTTATGGTATTCGCGAAATTAATATCTATGTTAAAGTTTCTTAGATAAAAGTCAAGCTGACGACATTAATAAGTTTGGTGGTTGGGCCACGCAATGGAGCTTGTCTTAAAGCAATTATGTAACAAAGATGGTTGAACATTCTAAACCCCATCCGGCAATCCTGTACACATATAAAAAAATATCTAATTTCAGTTCTTGGATAAAATTGAATGAGAACTTATGTATTGGATCAATGATCTTCGAATCTATAAACTGGATGTTAGCAAGAGAAAATAGCCAATCCATAATGAATTTCTATCTATTTTTTATATCTAATTATTACTTTGAATTTTGCATAGCTTTTCATAAAAAAAAAATGTAATTACGAGCTGGAGGCCAGCGATAATTACTTTTTTATATCTCGAAAAATCGATTAGAAATAAAATAATAAATTAAATAGCTCATTAAAATAAGAGCCGTGTATTTTTTTGTGAATTAATTTATAATAATAATTAAAATATATAATGCCATGCACATATGAAAAATGGCCGAAAACGTTCTAGATTCTTGACTAGATGATCCCTGCGGCGTCACCTGCGGAAAGAGATGCTTGCACGCTAACATAGACACTCACCTTAGTATATATCTCATATAAATAAAAGTGATATAAATATCTATTTTTATTTAGAAATCCATATATAACTACTAAATATGCATTTGAAATAAATTATCAAGGTAAATTGTAGTTATGGTTCACTATTTTGTGATACAGGCTTAGAAAAAAGATGTTGGTATCGTGTGGAAGGTTTTTTTGTAGGACTATTTCGTTTTAAAAGTTCCCATCATATTATTTTATGATATTATATATGTGTGGCTCTAGCGGTTTTGGCAATGCAATGCGACGTTTGAAGACACCCATGCTATGATAAGCCCTTTCCCCCCCATTTTTTCAGCCGACTCGTATACGTAGAGTTTCTATTGTTTTGAATAAAACACAAAATTGAATTGAATCAAAATTAGTAAAAATCCTTCCAGTGTGATCAAAACTTAATAAAACTTTATTTTACTATATATTTCGAGAAAATTTCGAAAGGCTTAGAAGTGTTCATCACCATGATTCTATTGAAACCTACTCTACTAGCCTTATGCTTGCTCGTAGCAGTATGCTGTGTGACAGGTATGTTGTTTTTACTATACTATAAATTTCAGCCGATTCTTTTTATTCCTCTTTCGCAATTTTGTTCTAGTACTAAATTATATTATTCTAAAATCCTATTTTATCATATTTTTTAATTTATAGAATATAATGAAGAATTCTTAAAAGTTTGAAATGTTCATAAAATAAACCCTCCAGGAAAGCCTACTGGAAGCGGAGATCTTGAAGAATCTCCAAACAGAGACCGGAAGAAGTGGAGGGAAGCCGACGGTGGAGATCTTGAAGAATCCCCAAACAGAGACCGGAAGAAGTGGAGGGAAGCGGACGGTGGAGATCTTGAAGAATCCCCAAACAGAGACCGGAAGAAGTGGAGAGAAGCTGACGGTGGAGATCTTGAAGAATCCCCAAACAGAGACCGAAAGAAGTGGAGAGAAGCCGACGGTGGAGATCTTGAAGAATCCCCAAACAGAGACCGGAAGAAGTGGAGGGAAGCAGACGGTGGAGATCTTGAAGAATCCCCAAATAGAGACCGGAAGAAGTGGAGAGAAGCCGACGGTGGAGATCTTGAAGAATCCCCAAACAGAGACCGGAAGAAGTGGAGGGAAGCTGACGGTGGAGATCCTGAAGATGCCATCGAAAATAGTAGGAGTAAGAGGGAAACTAACAGTGGAGAACTTGAAGAATCCCCAAACAGAGACAGGAAGAAGTGGAGGGAAGCTGACGGTGGAGAACTTGAAGAATCTCCAAACAGAGACCGGAAGAAATGGAGGGAAGCCGATGGTGGAGATCTTGAAGAATCCCCAAACAGAGACAGGAAGAAGTGGAGAGAAGCCGACGGTGGAGATCTTGAAGAATCCCCAAACAGAGATAGGAAGAAGTGGAGAGAAGCCAACGGTGGAGATCTTGAAGAATCCCCAAACAGGGACAGGAAGAAATGGAGGGAAGCCGACGGTGGAGATCTTGAAGAATCCCCAAACAGAGACCGGAAGAAGTGGAGAGAAGCCGACGGTGGAGATCTAGAAGAATCCCCAAACAGGGACAGGAAGAAGTGGAGAGAAGCCGACGGTGGAGATCTTGAAGAATCCCCAAACAGAGACAGGAAGAAGTGGAGAGAAGCCGACGGTGGAGATCTTGAAGAATCCCCAAACAGAGACAGGAAGAAGTGGAGAGAAGCCGACGGTGGAGATCTTGAAGAATCCCCAAACAGGGACAGGAAGAAGTGGAGAGAAGCCGACGGTGGAGAATGATCTTGGAGATTCCTCTGAAGTAAAAAATGAGTTGGCCTATCGTTGTAATATATTATTGTTTCTGTTTATTAAGATTGTTCATTATTTATTAATAAATCAGCAAAGTTAACCTCCAGAAATTTATTTAAAATATCCAAATTCTTGTTTGTTTTTACAATTTAGTATTCAAATTTATGAATTTATACAATTTTTATCTAAACTACACTGTAACTGCGAATAAAGAAAATATTCAGGAAAATGTTTGCAGGACTCGGGTTGCCTTTATTGAGACCCTCGCCTTAGTATCAATTATAGTTGAAATCGATACTCTGTAAAAACTACTTAACGAGACTCTACAATAGTATTGGTGTGTTTTAATATATCCTCCACAAATACCGTCATTTTTAATGGAACCAAATCTGTTCCTAAATACTTAATTTTAAGATGTTCATGGATCTTTAAAGAATTAAGAATTCATTCAAGATTCATCATATCTGCTCTCTAGACTGAATTTTTCAGTTCCTAGAAACTTGAGAAGCTGTAAAAGAAAAGAAACATTCGGCTGCACGACAGATCGTACCAACTTGGGCTTTTACGCTCCTTTAAACCGCACAGAACGATTATATTGCAGCAGATGGACGACGCTATCGACATATTTTCCAGCCGCCCATCTGCGTATAAAAGGTCTATTCTGTCGATTTTAGAAAGTGCACTATAATTCTTTGGCTTTGTATTTGTTTTTTATAGGATTGTTATTTTTTTTATTTTTACTATCTTTTTTCTGTTTTTAATAATTAATTTTAAATTTTCTCTTTTCTACATTTAATGCATGCCGTCCGCGCCTTTTATAAAGGTCGCACTTTAGTTCTTAGAATGTGAGTTGTTTTGTTTTTCGCTTTTCTTATGTGCGTCTTGTTGGCGCGGCTTAATAAATAAATAAAATAAAAATAAATAAGTCTACTTTACCTCATAACATAAAAGAATTTTCTATATATATATATATATATATAGAAAATTTGTGCTCGTTTCAAATCAGGCACTTGTCGTTTTTAAATATAGCCACGGTTGCGTACATTCCAGTATTAGATGCCCTCAATGCCTTTTGGGTTCATCAAAGTGAACAGGAGTACTTATGGATTATACCGATTTTCGAGACTCTCTTTATGAAAATTATTTTATTACCTCATCTAATACATTTAAAATGATCCAATTTGGTGGTCGAGTCCGCGTAGTGGTTCCGGGCCGAACAGAGTTCGGTACAGACAACATTAGTGCGGTATACATATATTTATACAATGTTTTTCCGTTGTGTTAGCACCTATAACATATAAGAATAGCTAAGCTTACTAGGGTCTACTAAAAGCTATGTTCACCATACCTTTCCAAACCTATCAAATATAACTTATTGAAATTATCTTTTGCGTCATTTGAAATGAGTTAAAAAAAATTGTTCTGAACTTATTAGCTTAAAACAAAAAAATTAATAATATTTTAAATACGATATCATCGTATGACTTTTATCAATACTACCGAAGAAAATTGTTTTGTCCTAACTATGAATGTTAAATTTTTCTAGTTAATATAAACATTATTCAAATTCCGTGACAAGATTATTCATTCTATTGTGCTGCAAACAGGTTTGTTAAAATACCGATACACAACAGCAATAGGAATACATAAAATTAATATAGAAGTCTATAAGTTAGGTTGTTTGACCACGCAATGGAGCCTGTGTTATAGAAAATATGTAACAAAAATTGATTGGACATTGTAAAACCCCATCCTACAGACGGCTTTATCAAACCACAGATAAAAACTTATCTAATTTCAGTTCTTGAATAAAAATTCATGTGAACTCGAGGAATGGGATCTGATCTGCGATTCTTCAAACTGGATCTTAAATAAAAACGCGTATTGCGTTAAATTTCTGTCAATCTTTAATATCTAATTATTGCTTTGAATTTTTCATAGATTTTACTTTTTCATAAATGAATAACATCTTTTAAAATTCAATTACGTGCTGAAGGCCAGAGATAATTACTTTTTTATATAATTATTTGTTACTCGAATATTTTTTTAGAAATAACAGAATAAATAAAATATAGTTCATTAAAAATAATAGCCGTGAATTATTTGTAAACTAATTTATGATTAATACGCTAATGGTGTGAACATATGAAACATTGTGAAAAAAATATCAATTAAAATAATTTAATAACTATAAAGTTATGGTTCAATATTTTGGCTACATTGGTTTACACGAAAATGTAGATATATCATGTGGTAGGCGTTTTTGTAGGAAAATTTAACATAAGCCATTATTATATATTATACATACATTATATATCTGTGGCTCTAGCGGTTTTGGCAATGCAATGTTATTTGAAGACACCAATGCTTTATTCACTGTAGAAGAAGGAGGAAAAGTGTCAACTCTTTTGCTGTTTTAACAAGAAACAACAAGGCAGGACGATTTAAAGTGTCCTTTCCGTCAGTTTCATTATCCTTCGTAGCTATTGAAGATATTTTATATAATGTAAACGTATCTTGCGTTGACAGATATAACATATAGGATTATAAATAACACTAGCTGGCTTAACCCCCCTTTGCATGTACGTATATTTTTAGATTTTTCCTTGATTTAAACAAAATATAATCAAAATTAGTAAAAAAGCCTACCAGTGTGATCAAAACTTAATTAAAATTTTATTATAAATATCGAGAAAATTTAGAGAGGCATTAGAAGTATTCATCACAATGATTCTATTGAGACCTACTCTACTAGCCTTATGCTTGCTCGTAGCAGTGTGCTGTGTGACAGGTATGTTGTTTTTACTATACTATTTTTTAGCCATTCGGCTATATAATAAATTCTTATTTACCTTTCTGTTAATTCCTCTTTCGCAATATTGTTCAAGTACTTATCTAACATTATTCTAACATTCTATTTTATTATATGTTTTGTAGGTTCCTTAAATCTTTGATGTTTTCATAAAATAAATCTTCCAGGAAAGCCTGCTGGTGGCGGAGATCTTGAGGAATCCCCAAACAAAGACCAGAAGAAATGGAGGGTAGCTCTCAAGGATCTTGAAGAATCCCCAAACAAAGACAGAAAAGTGGAGACAGCTCCCAAGGATCTTAAAGAATCCCCAATCAGAGACAGGATGAAGTGGAGGGCAGCTGCCCCCGATGATCTTGGAGATTCGTCGGAAGCAGAAGATTGATATCGACTTCATTAAGATTTTTCATTATTTCTTACATAATTATAAATCAGCAAAATTAACGTCCAGAAAAGTTCTTTAAAATGTTAAAAATGCTCTTCAGAAATCTGGTTTGTTTGTACAATTATGTATTAAAAACTACTATTTATATTGGCTAAATTACACAGTGACTGTAAACAAAGTATTCAGGGAAAATGTTGCAAAACGGGAACTCCGGCTGCCTGTATTCAGACCCTCACCATTGTATCATTTACAATTAAAATCGATACTCTTTTAAAGTTCCTAATAAAACTTCACAACAGCTTTGGTGTATGTTTGAGTGTGTGTCCTTCTCATTAAATACTTAATTTTATGGATCTTCAAAGAATTAAGTCTACTTTACCTCATAACATAAAAGACCGTCAGTACAGAAGGTGTCGGACCTTATTGTCATATACACACACAAATAGACTGTTTAAAAAGCGGTCATATATTTCATACCGATTTTTAATAACTAAGGCAATTGTAAAGCTCCTCATTCATGTAGCATCGACTACGCCTACGCATTCAAGGATTGTCACTTTTTCAAACGTAAAATGTTTTATTTGTATATAATGAATATTAAAACACAGTCGAATGTACTGCGATTAAATTTAATAACATTAAAGGTTAAAAATTTTAACACAATTTTTGAAATTATAGAGTTTTTAATAGTCTAAATTTACTTTAAACAGAAAGTTAAATAGTTGTCAAGTAAATTTATTTTCCTTGTTATTATTAGAAATTCTACCACCTCTATGTGAAGCTTTTCGAGGTATTACCGAACCAACGTAGGGTCTTTATGAAGATAATATTCCGAAATTTTAAGGCCTCTAGTAGAATATCCATGGAGGTAAATATCACTTTGAATATCGCTTTAAGTCAGATAGCCCATTCAAAACGTCGAAGTACATTAATATCGTAATCTTTAATATGTTTTAAAGGAGGTATTTAATGAGAGATATATTTGAAATATTTAGTGGAATGTGGCAACCATGAACGCACATATTGTACTGCAAAGTTGACATTTTTACCCGCAACTATACGGTTTGATTCAGTACCTATTGTGCGCCTACGCCCTTTGCTAATTCATTCCTTTTATTTCACGGGCTTTTGCGTCGGATTGTTTAGAGTATGCTGGATTAAAACATATATTATAGAGATTTACATCGTTGATACTGTACTTTAAATGCTAAGATACTTAGCAGACTTCATTCATTACATAATAGAACCGTGTTGTAGTTTTAAATTACTATTACTAATAACATAACGATAAGTTAATTTAGTTGTGACGTTTGCAGTGAAGACCGAGTTTCCGATTCCTGTCCAGTTCATATTTCCCATAGTAGAAAAAAACATGTACCTTCCGTCCATAGTGTCTTAAACATGGTCGTCGTTATAACCTGGATTAATTCACTATACAATATATATTTAAATTTCCAATCAACACCTCCTCACGCCTTAATAGTAGCCTTGAACAAACAACTCTTCAGTCTTCGGTGCAAATGAGAATTGCGTGAATTGTCTAGCTATGAACGCTATGTAATAATTTTCACATATATATTTGAAATTAAAAGTTATATAACATATATATGGAAAATTTTTGCTTGTTTCAAATCAGGCACTTGTCACATTTAAATATAGTTGCGTACGTATCAGTAATAATAAATCGTGCCTATCCGTATACACAGTACTAGATATAATAAGTATGTATTCAAAGTATTGGATTTGACACTAAGCGATGCCCACAATTACTAATTTCACCGATGTTATCAAAAATAACTAACTTTGCAATAATGTGTAGTTAAAAATGGTGCTGCTATATTGAGTGGATACGATATGTAAGTAATAATTACTATATTTTTTAAGCGTAGATATAATTTATTGTGTACAGCTTTATTCGCGAAGCAATTAATCATTATATAAGCTTCGCTGCGGTAAGAGATCCTGTCACCGCCTCTAATCCTTTTTCTTATAATTCATACTATAGTATAGGTAGTGTCAGATGCTTACCAAGATATTTGACGAGTTTTCGTATTGAAGTGTTTTTTTGAATTTGAATACTAAGGCTTCGCTGCCGGTTGTCTCTTCGTCTATCACCAAGACGTATCTCATGATATATTCACAGATGATGTACCTCTTTTATATAATTATAAAAGAAAAAGAAATGTTTTATGCGCTCCACTCAACCAATATCTTACAGATACTTTTTATATATATTTATGAGTGTTATTTTCAGTGTAACCTCACTGGTCAACTATGAGTGTTATTATGTCCATCATTAGCCGGCATTCTGATGAAGGAAACATTCCCCGAATGTTATGTAATTGCAAGAAAAATTTTGGTCACCTTGTTTTCTGACTAATAATCTACTGTTGCTATTCCATTTTTATACAAATTTAACGCCTACTATTAAAATAATAATAAAAATTTATTACGTGGCCCGTACTTTACATTTTCCTTATACTATACTGAGGTTTGTTTGAATTGAAAGTCACAGTCAATAGAGCCACAATGGAGCTTTTTATATCTTTTATTAATTCAATCTCGAATGTGACATACCCTTTATAATATGATTAATATGCTAATGGCAATAGTGAAGTTTAATTATAACTAATTTCTTATGACATTCGTTTCTTAAGCCTTTCTCGAGTGTCATTTGTACAGTCGTTGAGATTTAAGTTTTTATATCAAAGCTCAGACAAACAATGATTTTATTTCCGTTTGGAATGAGTATTACTAGCAAAACAAGAATAAGTCAGTCTTCGAAATCAAATTCCTGAAAGCTCAATAATATTATGAATAAATTTCAGTAAGGTATGTAAACAATTTAAGGTTATTTCAGTATATGTTTTATATATATTCAGGTTTTGAAATAATATCTCAATATAATTGTACTAGCTTGAAACATAATATTATTCTAATACTATTATATTTTAAATTTTAGAAATATCCAAATTGGTTAACCTCTAAAGAAGGCTATCTATATCATTCCATCGAGCTACTTTTTAACACTATAACAAACTAACTAAGCTAATAAATTTCCTCATCACACATAAACAATTTTAAATTCGCATAAAAGTTTTATACGGAAGTCGATGCTCTCGTGACGAATGATTCATTAATTATAATCAATCGACGCCTCTCTCACAGGCATTAAGTCCAATCTAATCTTGTTAATTTAATCCAGCCCACGCTAAGGAAACAATAATCTTTTTAGCAATATTTGTGTTACGGTACATTTTGGTATGCAAAGAATAAATTATTCATTGTCCGTGGCTCTGTTTACGCTGTCTCTTCAACAGCATACAGATAATACGATAGAAAAGAAAGTTTTGATGCAAACGTCACAACGACGGTCGCAGGTTCGAACCCCGGTCAACATTTGTTTGAGGTGCCTATCCCTTGGCTGTGATGAGTGTTATAATATGTGTTTCCTATTTGTATAGGCAGACAACAGACCTCCACCTGCTACGATGCTTACTTCTTACACCTGCTCTTGCTTCTTCCACTCTCATTATATTCATCATACCTGCTTGTCGTTTATGCGTGCTTTTGACCTGCCAGTTAGAAAGATACGGCTGCTCTCCCAGCTCTCCACGCCATCCAGACTTGCATTATTTATACATAAATATATCTGCTAATCAATTGTTCCAATACCCACGACTTAAGTTATAAATAGTCATATTAAACTTCAGTTAAATTAGTGAAAGGATTGGACATATGTCGTGGTCGAATCTAGAGAAAAACATTTAAGTGCCATGCCATTTTTATAATATCTTAAGCGATTTTCTTGTTCAAGACAAACGAACGAACGAGACCTTGCTGCTTGTCATTTCCAAGAGTTTTACCAACAAACGAACAAGCGAAGCTTAGAAATCACTTAATATATTGTATCTTATCATAACTTCCAATATTAATACAGGTAGTAACCACCTTTTTTGATTTAAAAATAGACTTTAATCTTGTCAAAGGTTCTTTTTAACAATTTAACACACCAATTTCCTCCACCATTGTCACAAAGTGCAGCAATTATCATACAATGACATACAGAATTGATCTGATCAAACCTTGTATGTAAACATACGTTGACACTTGTAAATTTAGTGGGATGTCGCTCCATTGTTTATTTGAGATCATATAGATAACAGATAGTTATTGTAAATTGATAAATTTTTAAATATGTATATTTCGTTAGCAATTTTCATATATTAAAAGCCTACAAGATTTTTTTTTGAACAAAGCTCAGGATGTTCTGGTTAGAATTAAGAGGTTATTTCTGTTATCAAGGAAGGTCTTATACTAAATAATGCTTAGAGGTTAACCCACGAGACACAATGGATTTTTCAAAAAAAAAAAAATGTAACTATTTTAAATAACTTTTTCTTAATGTCTAATAATATTAACTACAAATGATACTTTAGTGAAAACGGTAAATTTTGGCTATTTTGTTAAATTTGACCACTAAACATTTAGAGCTAGCTACTCTCAACCTTGAGGTCGTCGCTTTTGAATCACGGCTGTGCGCAATTAAACCAAAGTTTATACCAGATATTTTGAAAAACCAAGAATGGCCGAACCCTATTAAGGTATGTCTTCTATTCACTGTTAACTACAGTGCGTAGTAAACCCAACAATAAATATAGCCTAACGTAAAACGTATTCAATGCACTCCTGCGCACGTACGGCTCCATCTAGTGTCGAATAGCGTTATATAAGTAACAATATTGAATACTTTGGTTATTTATCAATTTTTTTATCGTGTCAAATATATATTATAATAAATTAAAGTTAGTTCTAGGCTTTAAGAGTGATATCATGACAAAGAATTCAGCACATTTTTCAAAGTTTTACAATTAACTTTTTCCCTCATTTAATAATATCGTTTTATAAATATCTAGGAATAAGCCAGGTCCAATAGAGCTTTTGAAACTAAAGTAGGATCTGTTATTCACATCATAGGTACATACATAAGTAGTATTCTGATACCATCTTAAAGACACAAAATCGTGGCATCAATGAGTATAAAATATTTTGAATTTCGCTTCTCCCACGTTCGAAGCAATAAAGATAATTTTAATATGAAACTTTGTTCACGATCTCACTGTCATGATGCGATAAAAATCGTGCGCCTGCATCTCGGGGCGTGGCTTCACCATCTCTTTCCAACCTCTAAAAAGCCTTACGTTAGAGCGGGATAGATGTATATCACGGTCGATCAGTTTCCGAGAAGGTTTTAAATACTATGAAAACTTAGTGATTATAATTGGTTTAGTATAATTTTATTGCTACCGGTTTTCTTGAATTATTCGTTTGTCTGTAGGATTAATTCGACAATTTGCAAGCACATGTGCTGTTCTTTGAAATTTGAATCTACGGTAGATCATTATATGACAGGCAATAGCTATAAGTACACAAATGTGTATGTTATTTTAATTTAGACGTAAAATTAAAATATTCTTATTCTTTTCCTTCTAGTTGTTATCTTTTATTTTGTTGTGATCTCAAACATTACATATATTAAAGACTGTGTATATACAAGTAAATACAATTGTATGAGAACTAAGTAGTTCGGTTGTTGGGCCAAACGAAACAGCGCAATCTTGACTAACCAATTTAAAACAAAAAAAAAAATTTACTAAATTATCAATAAGCAAGTTGCTTTTGCTTACATCAGGTTAAGGTCATGATCCAGAAGTATATTCCAATTCAAGTAGGCCCTTTCACTATTGAAACTGTAAACAACAACCGAAAAGCCTTGTTTTCCTTGTTGGGGTATTTGGCCGACAGTGGGTCCCAGGTTTGATTAAAATTTCTGTGAAACTAAAATGTGCTATGACCATACTAACTACGTATAACGTTATGGTAGAAAGGTTTCGTACGGTTTCACGTCAGGCCAAGAACAGTTCGAGCCAGTTCAAATCCCAAATAAAATGATTACTAAAATCAGTTTTAATTTCCTATTGATTCCATCTCTATTAAATGCAATAATTTGAAATATCTCAAGCTCGAAATCGCTCCGATCCGCGTCACGGTCGAATTTTTCCGTAGCTCGCATCTGAAGCCGAATTAATGATCCGATGCGTCTAGTCATACGGTGCCGCCATAAAAACGTTGCGAACAATTTTGTTTCGTTACGAACATTTGAAAGTTAGGACGTGGTATTCGCTAATATATATCTCATTCACAATACTTAGATATATTAAATAATAGAGGTCGATTTTGCGTGATTTTTTTTTTAGCTGTGTTCTATGTGTCCTGACATTAATGAATCCATATATATCACTTTCGTGAACACTTAATGATATACGTAAGTTCTAAATGAAAATAAATATCATTATTATTAAATACTAATATATTTGAAGCAAATCTTTATATCTCTCAGGTGTTGTGTATCAATACCACATCCAAACCAGTCATCTATAAGTTCGTAGTTCTCCGGGGGACCTTTAATTGCTCTCATCTTGATACGGGTGGTACATGGAGCGAGGAAATGGGTTTTTCGCGGTAACTGTCGCAACTTTGTACAATACCATTATCGGATTTGTTGAGGAATTTCAGCTTTACCACTTTGTACGTATGAATTTAAATATATACCATATATTAGGTACTTGTAGACATAAAACTCGCTCATGATAGCCTTAGTGTTAAACGTACAACTGATATACATACCTACATATATAAATTATTTTCACTAACGCTCAGACCGGCTGATGGATGATGTATTCGACTGTGATAATTACGTCAATTGAAGTGGGGAATATATTATATATCAATGCATTGAATTAACTCTCCACCAACCTTTTGAACAATTAAATTCTAACTCTACCACTTAATGTTGAATATTAATTGGATTAATATTAAACATTAATTCAAAGAAAGGCTAATATATCCTTAATAGCAGATTTTAAATGTGAGAACGCGATATGGATATTGTAAGTATTCTGTTGTGTTCGTTAACGGACTATAAGGCTGGCATATAACATTATCGGAGTTGAAATTCTTGAACCAATCAATATTATTATAAAAATATCAGTCAAATGTCATTTGCGATTATATTATCCACGCATCGATATAAAAATGCGGTCAATTAAAATAATTCCCCAGTTTTTGTTGCCTTCGGGCTCATCAGAGGGAATGCTTCAAAATAACAATAATTATATGCCCTGAACGAATAATGATTGAAAGGCAAACTTTATTGTAGAGTAGTTTTTTTTAGACTAGCTATGCGCCTGACTTAGACCGCGTGGGGTTGGAAGCTTCATTTTCTTGTATTTACATTATATTTGTAATCAGATTGTTTCAGAACATTTTTAAAGGTCGTTTCCTGTTATCAAATATCAAATAAATAAAATTCAAGTTTAAAAAATGATCAGCTCATAAAAATTAAGGACATTAAGTTAAATTGTATGTCAAATTTGGACATATAACGAACACTAAAATATGATACCACGACAAACAGCTACTTTCATGTTTAAAAATATTCTTATGTGGATTGTGGAGAGTGTAGAAAATATAAAACTACAAATATTGACAAATACACTGAGATGTATTCAATACATATGCGCACAATATTACGATGAAAAGAAGGTGTCAATTTGAGTAACAAATCACTGGTATTCAATGAAAAATAAGCGAACAGCAAATATATTACAATTTTTTTCAAGAATTTAAGCCTTCTAAAACCGAGTGATTAACTCAAAAGTACTGGGCTGGGTGCAGGTTTATCATATTACAAACATATTAGCTTGGATAGCCCACACATTGAACCTTTAGAAAGAGTACTAGGATTTAGAAATCTCTCTCAAGTATGTTTTGTCTATTTATGCAAAAGTATCAATGGTTCCTTTAGATATGAGTCCCATGCTCAATTTGGAGTAAAGGAACTAAGCAATGTATGCGTAAGTACCTCTGTTAAGGTTTTACTCTGTATCAAAGTAAGAGATCGCCCGAAGCAACCCATCTGAATAGTATGAATGCTTGTCGAACGAAAACCTCTGTTATTAAAAGGCATTTAGGCGACAACCAGCACAAAATTAGCATTTACAACCTTAACACCGTGGTTTAACGTCTATTTTATATGCGAAAGACGACTATTCTAGCTTAATTGACAAAGTTATCGAATGAAATGTTGCATAAAGTTGGACTTTATTTCTTTGTGAATAAGAAGTAGAATATGTGTAGATCAGTTTGTTCCTCGGTCATCTGGATTTGTAGTGATTAGTGTAAATGAATTAACCACCGGTTATTCGATTCTGTTCATTTATAAATTTAGCGTTCGAAATTCGATAAACAATACAGATGATTTAACCGTTTTTAGTCTAATATATATAATATATAGAAATAATGTCATCCCTGCATTTAATTACGAAAAATTTAAAGTTGAGGAGAGTCGGTATAGTGGTTTAGTGAGTCTAAAGCGATTGAACATACAAACTTGTGTTCACATTTTACTTAAAGGGAAAGCTCAGATGCAATTGTAGCTTAACAGAAAACGCGATCAACGTGTATGGTTTAATAGGAAAAACATTATAAAAATGAACCCTTCAAAAACCAGATAAACAATGTAGAAAGCGTCCCTTTCTTACCACAAAAAAGTTTTCGCGGGTCAAACGGGCATTTTTCCTTCCCTCACAAACGGACCACAGTGTTTGAAAAAAAGTTGCACGCCCGTACAAAGAGATATTTTTTTGTATTTTATATTTCGAATCTCGTCTCGTAATTTCGTTCGTTAGCGGTTAACATTCGTTGGATATTCGAAATTATTTAAGCTTTCGAAAGTTTTTTTCGCGTTGTTTATATTTTTTCGAAGTTCGTCAAAGGGTAAGCTTCTTAAAAATTAAAAACAATTTTATGCAATTAGTAACAAGCTTGGATGGAATTATACGCTGTTCGTTTTAATATAGATAATGGCTAAGTGTCGTTTATATGTAGCAGTATGTATGTTTATATATAGTTTTGTAGGCTGCGACAATTATAGACATAGTATATTAGATTCATTTTCATAACTGTAACTTTTACTGTTACGGCCTCATACCAATAAACGCTTTAATATAACCCTTGGCTTGACTCGATACAAGAATTTACATAATTTATAAAATATAAACCTAATTGTGATGTTAATCCATTTCGTATAATATGACATACATACACACGAATTTATAATATAACTAAAGTTTGTTCTCTAACAATAATCATATTGTGGAAATGCACTTATAGTTATTTTAATTGCCTCCTCGTTAAGTAGCATATTTAAACAGTAGTTAGTGGTGATTTCGTGCTATTCTCGCTGTAATCTCAAGAGTGTACTCAGGTATTCAGTTACGAATATTGCACACCAATCCCAGATACAATGCAACTACTACAGGTGGTAACCCTTCGATAGAATTGTACGATCCACTTGTATGAGCCAGTGACTAGAGCAAATCACATCATTATTAGAATATATGATTTTATACAACCACACATATACAAGTGTAAATATTTATAATGTGGAGTGTGTCATTAAAAATGTTCTATTACTCTACTACAATTTCTTCCACTAATTAAGGTATAATAGAATGATAAATCAATATTCAAACCGTAGGAAATTCTTTACCTCACACCTTCGCCATTATGTCTTTAAAGTACAATTGCATGTACAATCATAGATATAAGACGTCAATAGTATTTTAATAATAAACATTTAATTCAAAACGTAAATTGTCAATAGGAGTTATAAGTTAAAATATGTTTTATTTTTTTGAAATTCACTATCAATGTAAAAAAGGTATATATTATAAAATGTCGATGTCACTGTATAAAGTTTGAATGCGAGTAATTCAAATACAGCACAGTGGCAATCTCCTGAGAGACAGCCGAGGACAGAATTATCTCAACTAACTGTTCGATTGTCTCCATACACCACCTGAATCGCTTTACTCATTCATGATCGTTTGCAATACTGCTGATTGCATTCATTAAACATTAAAGCTTTAAAGATCTTTTGTTTTACTTTACGCCCCGAATTCAAAACCATTCGAATCGTGAAAGCATAGAGTACAGACTATCCAAGACATTTTTTTTAATCTGTATTTGTTAAAGCCAACAAAAACTTTAAGCTTTGTACAGCTTTATATATCGATTCAGAGTTACTTTAACAAAACGGGGTGGTCTCATATCGTATAAAAATAAACTCTATAATAATATTATCATAAACAGAAATGGACTCCACAAATGGGCATAGACAATATAAGCTACAATTTCCTCTTTCTTTAAGAATAGAGCTATCTCCTTCAATGCAATTCTTAATCGGATACTTATTCAGGCGATGGTAAAGCTTTGGACACTCTTGGTACGTATATTTCATTCAATATCGTTATTTGTATACGAAAACATTTTCATTTTCAATAATGTAATATGGTATGGTGTGAATAAATATGACATGTTATAATTTTAATGTTTTCACATTAGACGATAAAATATTTTCTATGATTTTTCAATTAAGAACATAACAAATTGAGACGGAAGTTTATAACGCTTGAAAAGCTCAAGTGCTTTGTAATATCCGTCCGATAATCATTCACGCCTAGATTTCAAATATTTATTGTTACCAAGTGTGCCACATCCTTTTCAGTAATATTACGAGTAAAGTCGATGTGTATTTACATCGAGGACGTACAATGGCCCACCCCTAATTTGAATATCTTGCCGTATTGCGATCCGCCGACTCAAAATATGAGCAATAAGCCATGGTACGTCAATTCGCCAATGGTTGCCACTTAAGATATTAAATTACACATTTTAAAACAGGCTAACATTTATGTATTTTTATAAAAACAAACTATTTTAAATATACATAACCACGATTATATTTTAATGATGAAGAACCGTTTTAAATGAAACAATACAACCTTCGTTACGTATCTCAATAGAATTTACGCTAATGTAAAAATTTCGCCAACCCTATGACGAATAGAGAACAATACGAAGTGGACAAATATGAAAATTACTGCAAACGAACAGGTATCGGCATTGTACAACTCATTTGACTACCGTGCGCGGTACAGGCGAACAGAATCGCTTAAACATTTAGAAATGCTTATATGCTTGATGCTTGGACAACATTTAACTGATGAAGCTACGTCGTAAATTATGTTTGTTCTGTTTAAAAGTTAAAAGGAATCATAACACCGTATTTTTTTAATTACACGTAACGTCCGGTAAACTGTTAGGGAATGACAATTCGCGGATATCGTCAATAAAATCAAAATTAATGCTTACGTCAGCACGATATATGTCAGGGCAGATAGTCTATGAGGTCAGAGCTGATTCGAAGTCTGATCATATCATGAAAATCTAATTGACATTCTTCATCATTGACCCAACGCTGTGAGCCCGAAATTGATGTTAGACTCGTTAAATGTTTTTTTCAATTATAGTTAATTATATGTATCGAAATTTTAACTAAGCAACTAATCCGTAATTAAAGAAACTCTGTATTAGTAACTGTTTGTTCTAAGATAGAATGATCCTGGATAAGACGGAGATAAAGTTCCTACTTCTTTCAATTTTATTATCTTTCTTACAGAACTGTACATATGCGACGATTCAATAAATAAACAATCATGACGTTTTGCTTTGTTTCGTATTTGCGATCGGCCCGCGACGGAATGACCACATGCACAATGTCCCGGGCTGCCCAGGGCTGTGGGGAGCCATCTCAATCAGTTTAATTTTTACTTGCTATAAAGCGAAAGTACTTTATAACTAGACTTTAGTTTGGGTAAAACCAAATGGTAGTATTCAAAATAGCATGCAGGGATTTTTAATTAACTTTTACAATATTGCTTAAACACATTACAACATAATAATGAAGATTATATGAATGAAAATTATGTTTTATACATATTAGACAAAAGACTATTGTCCCCTACTGTTAATAGCTGCATTTATCAAGAAATCTAAATCGTTTATTAAAATTTATTTTAAGTATTACTATAGTTATTAATTAATATACAAAAAGAATTATAAAATATTCAGTTAGTCTATAACATTCCGATCGATTCAGCCCTATTATGCGATGCATTTATTGATTTTTAATAAGTGGCTACTATGCATAATGCAAAACAAACTGGGTAGCAATAAAGGCTTGAATAATTGCTGATGACTGCAGATTTCCATTGTTCGCTTTAGCGTGTACATGGTCTCTTTTCTAGGGCTATAGCTATATTATTATTATAAAAACTATGTGTCATAATAAACACATGTCAAAAGACACTCACAATGGTGTCCTTTGCTCAGAATGGCTCGAACAGTCGACAGTTCTATGTCAATATAAGGTGGCCGAGAAGTCGTTGATTATAATGCTCATTTAGACTTATTAAACTAGTTTGATCGCTAATTTTTCTTTTTTATATAAATTGGGGGGTAACCGAGTTTGTGGGGTGGCCTGAGTGTTTACAGACGCAGCCTATATTTCATCAGATTTATATTATTATTTAGTGTAGTTTCGAGTTTCATAGTAATGTATATTTATTATAGTTTTTTAATAGATATGTCAATATGATTTGGCCTTTTTTTTTTTTTTTTTTTGCCAACCCCCCCCGGGCGACTCCCCCCGGGGGGGGGGGTATTTTTTTCCTCCCCCCTAAAATTTTTTTCGGGGGTTTTTTTTTTTCATTTCAATATTTTTCTGTTTATAGAATTAAAATTTAGCCTTTTTATATACATCGTTTGTAAATACCTTTTTAAATTCCTAATTTTTTAAAACAATGAATAATTATTATACATGACCTCGAACTATTACGAGATAGGTTACAATTCTTGGAACATTTATAATTTTGGTGTATTTGATATATAATTTAGACTTTTCTGTGAATCTTTTAATACATTTTTTTTTGATTGATTTGGCCTTAGTCTTTCGATGACTCTTCCCATGATTCATGATGGCTCTCAAGAAGGATGGCTCTCAGTAATATGTCAGAAGTACCGAATAGAGCTCAAAAAAGATTGTTAACAGGTGTTTCCAAACTCTTTCGACGTCGCTCAAGCAATATTCGCGAATCAATAAAAAAACATAAGAGAATTTAAAAAAAAGCGACATTTGTCGGTAGGATTAACCGAGCTATCAAGAATTAGAAAAAAAAACGTATGATACGGATTTCAAAAAATTATGAACCGAATTAGATCGCCCGCTGTGAGCTCACAATGTATGGCCGATCAAACATTTAGAGATGGGTATTCATATTCGAAATTCAAACATTTGTCTACGCCCGTTAACCTGCTTCTATTCGTCGATAAATTCACTATAGTGTATTTCTTCCTACAGCTAAAACATGTTATAATTATAAATTACATACAAATACAGCCAGAGATGGAATACAAACAATAAATATAAGAATATTAAATATTATATAGCGACAAAGAAATTATGATTTTTTTTTAAATATTCTGTTGCAGTAAGAACTGATTAATTATCAAATAAAGCTCATTGTATATCCAGGCTTGTATTGAACACTGCGTACATATTTAAATACGAACCAACGATCGTTGAATTAGAAAATATTTTCTACTGTGTATCCATTAAAAATTAAAGGATTAGTTCATCTTTATTAATTAATGATAATGTCATAGACTTGTCCGCAAGAAATAGAATATTAACTATATAATTATGTATCAAATACATAATTATATAGTTTGACCTGTTACTTCATGAAGTTGAACCAAAAAAACTATTTAGGTTAACATTATTAGCTTATACTGTTTAAATATGATTTTGAACCATTTTTTAAAAAATCGGACATGGCATCTTGTTGATTGAAATAATAGCGATAATTTTTGTATTTGTTTGTCACACACATATATTTCTTATTCATTAGACGACGTAGTTGGTGCAATGGTCACCGAACACCCCTGTGTTTGAACCCCGAACATTTAACTGATAGGCATAAGGGTTGGGTGTGGTCTGGACGTTTATATGTTATATTATTTTATTTAAAAAATATTTATGTAAGTATATGTTTATCAGTTGTACTGGCATCCAGAGCACAAGCTTTAAAGCTTACCTTGGGGCTAACCGTGTGTAAAAATGTGTGTATGTAATGTATAATTATTATTATTGTGTAAGTATAAATTTATATTAAAAATAAAAAAGGATACAAAATAAATAGGAGTATATTTATACAATTTAGAAGGAAATCTGTACTTTATAATACAGTCTGTATTATAAAGTTTACGGAACCCATAATCAATTTTTTCTCTTGATTCGCGATTGAACCCGCATCCACTGTCCCTGTCAATCATTGTGCTCCGCCTTCACGCACAAATCAGATACTTTTCTCATATTTCTTTCACAAATAATAATTCCTATAATTATTTTTTTATAAATAACATGTCAATTTATAATAAGTATGATTATAAATTCATAATTATTATATCGTGTTTTCGTTAACATGTTTAATTTGGTCTTCGGATTGTACAAATATGGTAATATATATTGATGGATGATGGGTAGATTTTTGATTGAAGTAAGAATATAATAGTTCTGCTGTCAGGCTTACAACATTGTTCATAGGCCTGAAACTCTGCATTGTAAATTTTCAGGAACCGTGGTATCTCCTACCTTAGAAATATCTCTTTAGGTAAAACTTTATATGATTGAATCATAAGCAATTAGACGTCCACCATTAAATCGAACAAAATTACACGTATTAAATAAATAAATCTTTATTATTACTAAATAGAATTTTTTAAATTTTTACGATCATGGCTAGAGTATAAAGACCCTGACTTCTAAACTAGGAAAATTCCTGTATCTTAGAGGTCTATTAATGACACGATAAACATAAAATGTGCATTAGAGTTTTATTTAATAATACAAAATAAAAAAAAAATTGAGATATCACACAGATCGGCGTTAGTAATTATGGATCCCAATAATGGAGTCTAAATATTTTGTTCACTTATCATGGACGTCTGTCTTTCATAGAAGTTTCCAAACAACACGCCCAGTCAACACATATAGCTGGTGTTTAATACCTGGTGTTTTGTTAAGAATAAATTCATAAAGCAAGAATAAGTGCACGACGGAGCTTTATTAAGTGCAACGCGAATTAGAAACACTCCGACGTTGATCGACAGAGCGTTAAAAACGATCGCGATTTTAATTACAAACCCATCCCATCAAACCGATACAATAAGACAATCGAAATTCTAAAGTGTAATATTTCGAATTATAATTGGCTATCGCTTGACTCTTGGCCCTTTTGTGTGTAGCGGTAAAATGCATTTTATGCAGAGGTTATTCGGTTCAAAATTGAAAAGCACTGTGATATAGAAAATATTTATAAGACGTATCACATCCAAGTCTTCCAAGCCGATGACGTTTGACGTGCACTGACATCCCCTTTACGGTGGTACAACGTCTAAGATTTAAAAAATGAGATTTTATTAATGTTTGATAGATTTATTATTTTTATACCGTAGATTCTAATGTTTTTTTTTATTGATATTAAGTTAATATTTTTGCGTAATATACAAAAACACTTTCATATATTCGAATCGTCATGAAACTGTACATGGAAATGCAAAGTGTGTGACCTGTGGCATTTCATATTTTTAAAATCTTTATTTCTCAAAAAGAAAAGAAAGAAAACCGTCAGAGGGGTTAAGAACATCCTGTTTAACAGACTTGTACCTAGACGTTAAATCTTAATTAACCTAAAAACTACCTACTAGTAATTAATCTAACGTTTGATCAAAGTGTGAACGTTTAAATAAAAATTGTATCATACCCATAGAATATTTAAAAAAGTATTTATCCATAATAAACGCTACAGTTTATGACAAATAACACAGAAATAGTATCGCAACTCGATGAGCAAATAAAACTCTTGAAAGATCCCATAACACGAGCTTTGAATAAGTTAGAACCAATATAGAGATTGTTTTACATATATGTGCTTTTCGATATATTTTTATTCATTTAATAATGTATGGTATTAAAAAGTAAGTGTTTATGTTTTAGTAAAGCTAATAAGTACTTCTTAATTTATAAAAAAATCATTAAAAAGCCATTATATCTAATAATGAATTACCTGAATCATCTTGGTTAGTGTCTTATTTATATATGTTGTTCATTGTCAGGACAAACATAAGAAGATAAAAGAAGAAAAGAAAGAAAAATAGAAGAGATCGAAACATCAGAGCATGGACTACTATCAAATAGCTTTAGAATAAGATAAATGAAAACCTAATAATCAGTCTAAGTAATAAGTAATTTTCAGTTAATCATGACATAATAAACTGTTGAAACATATTTTAGATTTTTAATATTGCAAAATTTTCTGTCCTAAGCCGCATTAAACAGGTTTACAAACTACTTTTAATATAAGGAAAGGCGAATTCAGTTCATCGTATTGTGTCTTGAGTGGCGTCTCGGCAATTTTTGATATTAAAATCTTCAATAATACCTAATGGATGTCTCTGATATTGAGTGCACCCTTCAACATTCATTTTTTAATATCCTTTGTACTCTTTTGTCTTAGCTCCCCCTTTGTAGTGTTATAATTATGTCATTTGAGGGGAATTGATGGTTTCATCAAACACTTGAGATGATTTTAGGCTTTACGCTGATCGTAGTGCCTGGTTTAATTTGAAATACTATGGCCTTGCATCTATTAAGTAAAGATTTTATCTGGTCCTTATTTAGATAGAGAGATTACCATAACATTAATTTAGAGTACAAGAGTACAAGAGTAATTTATATATACAGAAAAAACAAAAAGCATAAAATGGAAATACTGGCATGAGGCTGGCTATATTCTAACAGGACTCAAATGCTTTGATGCTCACAGACAAAACAGAAGTTCATAGACAAATGTAAAATGACATCGCCGCCCATGTTCGCTCATAATACCGGAGGGCTCAATATGCATAAAATAAATAAATATTTGAAGTTCTTATATCAATTATAATATCTATATATTAGTAGTCATGTGAGGACTTCACATGGCAATTTATATTATCTTGATTATAAAAATTTACAAACAAACCCACTTTCCGAATGACAACAAAAAAAAAAATATTTTTAACATTAAAAGCTAAGGTTTATAATAAGATAAATGTAGTAAGATTTAATATGATGGATTCCTACAAGATTTACCTCCGCTATAATATATAGTATAATTAAAGCTTGAAACGACCTATTTAGAAAAAACTACTGCTACTAAATATAGAGCCCTTGGCTTCGACCACATATTTGTGAATCGGGTCCTTCATCACTTATTTTCTAAGGCAAGTAGGTGATGAGACTTCTCAATAAACACATAGGGCGTTACAGCCTTAATAGAAAGATAATTTAAATCACACGAACTGAGGGTTGATCTTCGACCTAGTCACAAAACTATTGAGTTCAACATTATAAGATGACATTAATTGTATCTCTTTCAAGCAATGATTCACCATTAAGTATTGTTATTTAGCTAAATAGATTATCTATAATTAAAAAAAAACATAATTAAATACTTACGTATTACTGTATTATTAATAAACTAGTTATATAAAACGCATTGACTGTTACGTAACAAAATTCAAAATTTGAGAACGTGCATTTTGCAAAACGAGATATATGAACATTTTTATTACAAAATAAAATCTTTTATCGACACCAGATCCAATATGACAACCATAAACAAATTATATCGAAAGCTACCCTCGAAGAAACGACGAAAAATGCCCGACCGTAATAAAGAAGCGCGATAAACCGAGCAAAAAAATGGCGGACATGAATTCATTGGTATGACATTTGGGGTTTCGAATGGTCACGGTTATAGCACAAATTTTCCTCTAGACATATTTCCTTCTTATAGTTTTATGGCTGCATCTAAATAGCGCAGTTAGGGTGCAAAAAACGCTCGGGATCTGCCTCATAATTACGATATTTTCAATTTTTCTTGGGTTTATTAATATTTTTTTTAATAATGATTGACAAGGCAATCCAGCCTTGATAATTTTAAATTATAGAGATACCAATAATAATGAAATGCACTGTACTTAATGTGGACGTGGTGTGAAATTATCATTGTCAGTAAACAGCATTCGGCTGATATGTAAAATCTTAAAAGATCTAACAAAGATTCCTATTAGAATTTTGCTTTGAAGTATTTTGTATACAGCGCCGCTATTACGGGTTTCCTACTGATTGTGCTACCCTGTGTCATCTGTCCTATCTTTTATTGGTGACTGAGAATCTTGTCAATCCTATTACGCTGCGGTCGTTTAGTGAATGGCCTCTTTTTAGGGTTATGACGATCTGATATTGAATGTTCAATCGACATTTATGCATTATTTATTACATCAAGTTCCTAAAAAGCTGTACGAAATATTGCGAAATTTTGTTATTTGTTGAAATTAACAAACATGTTTTGTTTTTCGTCAAGAACTGTGAATAAGTTTTACATCAGTCATGGGTAAAGCATAATGTTTGATAACCTACGAAATTCCTATTAAAAGAATAACATGAGTTACGGAAATATTAATACAATACCATCAATTTTAATAATCTTAATATATAAAAATCTCCTGTCCCATCCATTAGTTTCAGTAGAGGCAAAAGAAGTTGTTGACTTGTATTATGTAATGTAATTTTAAACATAGACTTACATTTTGATTTTTTGGTATGTTGTACAACACCCCACCTAGTTAAATGCTATTTAGTGTATATTTCTTATCTTCTTATTTCACAGATAGTGGTTCTTAACATAGACGTTTTACGTGAAAGCTCCGTAGTGAACATTGGACGTTTTATGGCGAAGAGCGGGCCCTATAACATTGCCGTTGTTTTACGGAGACATCTAATTAAGTGAGGTTCTATATTAAATTTTTAAAACATAATGTTCTCATCATGATTACTCTCCCATTAACTAAATAAAAAGAAAAATTATTAGTAAAATAATTTAATCTTTAAAAAATCTCAAATTATATATCAAAACTATAACACATCACTTTAAACCATCACATCACATTAGGTACGTGGGTACTTAGAATTAGCAAAGTCTAAAACTACAACCTAAGAAACCAAATACCCAATATCACCATACTAGTAACGAGGCAGACAATTTCGAAGATGGGAGACAAATTAAGCTTGTACCGGAAAACATGGACAAGGGAAGCCCATAATAGGTTAGGTAGGAAAAGAATGGAGTAGGCCTTTCCAAACTGGGCAAACAACAAATTGTCGGTGTCGAAGACTTCCAGGGTCTTAGATTAAGATTAGCAAAAGACGAAATGTAAAAAATATGTCTGAATAAAGGCTATTATAATTATTATTATTATAAAACTACAGACAGGTAAAGACCTATGTCCAATAGGAACATTAGAGGAGACCTTATGGAGAAATTGAAACTTCATTAGTTATAAAATCAACAATATGTTCAAACAAACATACATAATACCAACAAAATTTTACGTAATTATAATTAAAACTATTTTGGTGGCGTAAAAGTTAAAACATAATGACACTGTCCCCATCATTTTGGGTGTGTCCATTCTGTAAGAAGCGGTGTGTTATGCATATGTTGAACTTTTTTCTGCGTAAACAAACATTGAAAATAAAAAGCGGTTACGATTTTGGCCAGCACAATTGTCTGACCAAAGGCGAAAATCTTTGACCCCATTAGTCTAATAAAATCTAAGAGCAACTCTCCCTACGCCACTTTTCCACAATTCTCCCACATATAACTTATCCCTTTACCTTCATTCAAAAACTGTGAAGTGAAATGAAGATGACTTTCTCTTACAGTAAAGTGTGTTGGAGTGTCATAACCTATCTTTTCAATCCCCTCATCTTCTTTCTTATCTTGGCTTTTTAAATACCTTCGACCTTCTGATATTATTCTGGTGTTGCTTAAAAGTTTATTTCTCTTGTACATTGGATTCTTTTTCAATCAAAAACCACATTCTTAGTATTCTTTTTGGGAATGTGATTGTCGATTAAAGTTTAAGTTGACATGTCACATATTGGCGTCCTACAAAGTACCTCAAAACCTTAAGGTGCATTTCTCAGTCAAACCATTTAAGATAAATTTTGAACATTTTGGCAATACTTAAGTCTCCTTGCAGGTAGAGTTTTTGGCTATTCTTGCGTATATATCATTCACTCCACTCCCTTTGTTTCATTCGTCATCTACAATAATCTTATGATTGTCGTGGTGACTTCTCTTAAAGTCTAATCGCTTAAGTCAAGAAGAAGGTGAATTTTGTGCTAAACGACGACAGAAATCAATTAAGTTGTATGCTTGCAAAACTATGCAACATGATATTTAGTAGAGTGACAAGTTGGCAGTACATTCCAAATTAACTGGGTAATCTTTAAAACTTCTACTCTTCACCTTATGTAAACTCTTAAACTAGAAAGAAGTCCAAAGAAAATATGATAGGTTGATTCTTAATTTTGCGACCAACAAATTTGGTATTAAGCCATCTCATAATTTCTTCGGTCCCACCATCTTATGCAAACTTCTTCCCATAATATATCAGCTATTCTTGACTATTTCTTCTCACCCATAGACAACTTGAGCTTTGTTGTCTAATTTGTTGTTATCAACTTCAGAGCTAAAGTACAAAAAACTTCAATATACTGTATTTTATTATTAGTATTCATAAAACATTATTACACATTAATTTAACAAACCTTAAATAAAAAATCTTTATTTTATTATTATTTAACATGTTTTTAATGAACAACGTCCTAACTATGTCATTATCCCATAACAACTCCCATCTTTTCAAACCCAAAATCATGTACAGATTCCGTAGAAAATCGTCCTTTTCTATGACACGCTTAAGGAACCAAAAATGTTTGTATAAAAACGTCCTTATGTTTCATGAGACTTCTACTTTTTACTATTTATTACTACACAAAGAATGAATACTCTGTGACTAAGCACTATGTCAAATGTTTTTTCGGATGATTTTCGCGCAACAAATGCGTTTCTTTACCTCTCCGGAAAGAAACGTCCTATATTAAAATCAATCGCCCACAATGTTTTACTGAGATAAAAATTTAATATTAAAGCAATACGGATATGATGTTTGTTAATTTAAGAATTTATTAATGTGTATCGCGAAATAATATAGCTGAAATCATCAAAATATCAGTTTTAGCACTTTTTTTCATGTAATTTGAAAATGGTACACTAAGCTCAGGCCTTTCTCATAGTTTTTGTAGCATATCTAATATTTTCTTTCAACTTGACATCTTTAAAAATAGTTTTGTACATGCAAAGCCATGAATTTATTTTGTACATCAAACCAAAAAATCTACCATTACACCAAAACACCCTTTTTCCAATGAACATAGGCCATACAAACGGACCCTATCTTCCGGCCTCGCATGATCACTTCGTGCGTTTTTATACGGAATTAATGTCAGATAGTACGTTATTCGATTCTATATCTCCGAAACTAAACAAGATACGAAAATTCTAAAACGTGAGTTGTAGAGTTCGTATTCCTTATCTCGTTTAGCTATTAAACTCATTTTTGCTCCATGATCACATCGGACTCTGTTCTACGCATAGGTCGATTTGTCCACGATGATTTGTCCACGATGGACTCCTAAACTATTTAACGGATTTTAAAATAAATTGGCACACCGTGAGCAGTCAGGTCCAACTTAAGCGATAGGATAGCTTAGATCTTTAATTATAGTCGCAAATTTATTTTATTGCAAATTATTTGACTATAATTAATCACAGTCACAATTATCTCTTAACTCCAAAAGATTCTAACAAATGTCGATACTTTTCAACTGGATTGAGTAAGTGATCAATAGATGGCACTGTTATGGTAAACCGACAAACGTGTAAGATTAATTTATTAACCTTAAAAAGCATACTTTTATTGTTTAAAACGCTTTCGATAATAAACACGACTTAAGGCATAAGGCATGACAAAGATACATTTTATACACAATTATTATGTCCGTTATTTTTAGATTAAATAAACAAACTTATATAAATATCACTCAAAGATGTAGAATTAATAAGATATATTATAAAGAAACGTTTTAAACTTCTTTTGAAAGTTTGTTAGTATGTCTTGTCACATCTTTATGGATTTCTTTTAATAGGGGCAAACGGGCAGGAAGCTCACCTGCTTATAATTGATACCGTTTATAGATGCCTGGGCACTGAATGAAAATCACCTTAGAATACTGAGAGGAAGTCAAACAGATGAAAAAATAACACAAATATCGGAAGTTTAAGTTTTTTTTTACAAAATATTAGTTTTCAGAACTACAGTTACAAATTCTGAAATTTACGTTCCACTACTAATACTTAATAAATTTTAAGCATATAATATAGGTTGTCTACAAAAACAAAACTAAACGCTTGTTAACTATATTAATATTATTTTACAAACACCATGTCATTGCCGGGATACTAAAAAGTAGTACATGCTCGTGAAGTCCATTTCCAATCAAATCACAGTTTAATTTTAGTGTTTCATTGTACACGCGTATGATATTAAAGTCGAAAATGTTTACGAAAATGGCCGAAGAAAATCGAGACGGTAAAGCGCAGAATAATCTAGAGCCATTTAGGCTAACTAAAGGTAAGTGCGGAGGCGGTTTGGCCAGCCCGGGGCGACAACCGACCGATATGTTTTGTCGCTTCAGACCAACCCTGGACGCGAGGCCCAAGGGTTACGTACAAACAGATGCGGCATACTACAACACAATTACGTAACAAAATCATTATATCTATGTAACAAATAACCTGATACATATCAATAGAATTATTGCGTTTAATATAAAGTTATTTTATTTTGTATAGATAATGTATTAAAAGATTTAGGGAGTGCTTGAGAACCAGATCTCAAGTTGTTAGATCACCTGCTTCTAATAAGTTGTAACAGTCTTGTTCGATAAAAATATTTATCTTAACTTAATTATCTAATGGCTATAAATTAAATTTGCATTGATTTCAAGACATTTTTTAATACTTAACTATCCGGTAGTGTTTTGTTCCTATAGTTTCACCGGAAGTCTCTTTGCAACAATCTTCCTTTGATTTTCCCGCTTTCCAATGCTTTCCATAGACTGTGATATAGCCTATCTCAATAATCGCATAAAAAGGTTTACTCTTTATATAAATACAGTAACGAATCCGATTTTCGTATATCACCGCGCAATGGCCACGATCCGTGTGGCTAGCCGAAATTTAGATGTCACGAATACAACGCTTTCCTACCTAATGTCTGCTGTACGCAATTGCTGTTTGTTAGTGACTCGATGCGGTAGGCACAAGATTGAAGATAGGCACGAATTATACTTCCATGCGAGTGTAAATCTTCCAGTGCGTTCAATTGTAATTGCAGCGTGATTTAATTGCATTCATGATTTCATTGTGCTCCTTGGCGAGGCGATGGAATTGAAATTCGAATGTTTCTTGTTTATGAGAGACGTAGATTATAAAGTTTTGTCATATCGCTAGTCTTTGCGATAGATAAAAGCTCCTGCCGTGGATCGAATCGACAAAAAAACCTTGTAGATTATTTACTAAATGAATGGATTTTTAATATGTTCATGTTATTCATGAATAATATAGATCAAATTCAGGTTACTGTTGAGTAGACGAAGCTCGTGTTTTGTTAAGGTTTTAAAGTATAATAAGATCTTGTCTTAATATTTAATTTGCTTATAGAATATCATCATTTATTGTATATAATTATTATAAAACTTAGTTAAACAAATAGTTTATCTATCGGCAATTTGACAAATCAATCATTAGACATGGTGACTCAAGAGACTTATTGGAATACTATCTGGTTGTATTTTAATTGCAAGTCTGAGAAAGGTGAAGTCTGCGTGTTATGTATCACAATTGTCACTTTACGTTATCATCTCCAGGACTTGAGTAAAATTGACAATAAGACATATATCTATTATTCAAATGAGTATGACAATGGTATTGATTAGTACACAATTACAATCAGAGCGGGCTGTTACAGCGACCCTCGCAATTAGTTCCATGTTCACATCGATATGAAATACAGCCTCCCGGATCGGCTAAGACATATATATTAGTTACGGACACACAGACCTATCGAAAGATAGCTAATTTGAATAGACTTCTGGTGGTACAATACAGTTTAACGGTTACAGTCACAGTATGTAGTGAATCTGGGTGTCGAGAATACTTATTATCTTATGAAAAACAGGATTAAAAGGTTTTTACTTGTGGAAATACTGGTTTGACTCAGTCACCGCTCGCTAGCTTACACATTAAACTGGAATACAGATAACATTATCTTATATAAGACAAGATTATGAATGAAACATTTGTATATATATTTAGGTAATACTTTTGATTCTAATGTAAACAATTGTCCCACGTGAGAAGGAATCGATTTGCATATAAATGATGTTTACTACCAATGATGGTAGTTCAAAAAATTCCTTTTTCAGCAATCATAGTTATGTTTACTTGATAAAAGCTTTTATATTTTGAAATCCGTAAGTATCAACAATAGTTCCAACACATGCCAAATCCACGCTTCAAACGTTTTGCATTCGATGTCCCTTTTGCATGACGTCACCGTACCTCATCGACAAACGTCAAAACTACCCACAAAATATTTCCGTGAAATTGAACTGTATAATAATGACTTTAGGTCGTATACGGCTTGGAAGGTTTTCAGGCTGTATCGTATAGTTTCACCTTCATTGAATCCATGATAAATTGATTGCAAGGGAAGATTATTGAATAACAAGTGTGGTCGGTTGATCGCACGTCATTTGTAAGCTTTGCAGTGCGGTCGGGGCCTTATGACGAATTCCGAATCGGAATTTGTAATCACACCCTGTATAAATCACGGATTATTGAATATGATTCATTATCCAATTGGTTATTTGTGCGATATCTATTCAGACTGTATATATGGAGTGTTGTAGATTGTAAACCGTTCGGCTAAAGTACTAAGACTCTTTAGTACAGTGTAAAATAATATGACTCTAAGTGACGTAATAGTGCTGAGTTTTTTTTTAATTTTAGGAAACGTAACTTTACTACTAGAAATGAAGTACAGCCATACTCTGTCATCCTATGTCACCGTTTATATATGAATAGTGTCAAGTATGATATCATTTTATTTCTCTAAGATATATATATCACTTACAATAATAGTGTCAAGCGCTGTCAACTGTCAAACCATTCGTTTTGACAATACTCAAGACGTACTATAATATTACCAATATGACGTCACTATGAAACTCCATGACGTCGTTAACGGATACAAATGCAGTGATCACTGATCACCTCTTGATTGTCTTGACCGGATGTAGCTGAGTGATTAATGCTGCTCTCATATAATCATTAGTACAATCGGTTTGTACTATATCTTAAATATAAAAAAACCGGTGTTAAAATAAGGTATTCCTTGAAGGTATACCTTCATCCAAGGAGTCACTGTTATTTATGGTCATGTATTTAAAGAACGTTATATAATATAATGTCAAACGATTTAGTATCCCCGAAAATGTTACAAGAGACATCAATATTTGGGTAATAGAATTTTCTTTTATAAAATATATATATAAAACTCCTAAAGCAAATAAAGCAAAGGCGTTGTTCACATGTCCTTATGATGCGTCTCTCTGATTGATTTATACATCCGCCAGCGCGGCTCCATTTCCCCAGTGTTGCGTCTAATTACAACAATAATTCATGTCTAATAATAATCTTGTGCTATTATCGGTTTGTATGAACAGGTGAGGATGCTCTATTGTAAGGCAAACTCCGACTGCCTTTGTTTATACATAAAAAGCTCAAAAAGTTTTCCCATATCGCCCGTACTTTTCGGATAACTTTGTAGATTCGTACGATTTTGACATTTCTTTTGTTAGTGAATCCCAAAGTATCCATCCACCGACTTCAGATGAAGACCTCATGATTTGATGATATCAACAGCAAAAAACTGTTCAAGTTGGTTATTTCACGATTTTGATAATCAACGCGTTAAGAAAATATAACAAATGGAATATTTGATAAATAGGCTAAGATTTTTTAAATTCTAATAGTTATTAGGAAACAATGCATTTCATTTATTTAAGTACTTGTGTGTACGTCATCATAGTGTTGCGGATTCAGTAAATCATCAAAACAACATAAAAAGACATGACATGTATTATGACGGACCTATGAACCCACAAATCTTAGTTTACGCTAACATCTCACTAATGTGATCTGTTTATTGCGCGTCATTTACATGTCATTGGCACGATTACGACTCATTAACGATTTTAATGTCGTCTTAAAAGTGACTAAGTGTGAATATTTTAGTCACGCAATTATTTAATATGGTGGTAATTATTTTATGTTTCTTAGAAGCACTGTTGGAAGAAAAATGTATTGGTATGGAGTGTTTTTTATATTCGAAGTTATGTGGCAATGAAACATCCTTAGAATTTTAAACATATCTCGAGTTAAAAATAATGCTAACATCAAATCAATACATGTTTCACTGCCGCGAAATGGCATAAATAATTGGTAAGTTAATATGTACCATCTTTTTTAATTATAATAAATTAAATAAAATAGTTATCGCTGTATACTGCAGAAATTAACTTGCGTCTTCATAGTTTACGTATGTTATAATTTTTTTATTGCTTACTTTCTGAAACTGTATCTCTACCTCTTTTCGATTGCGTTTATTTATACAACGAATTAAAAATTAAGTGGAACCCTAGATATTTAATGTTCTTCAGTATGTAATTAATAATTATTTTTAACGATTAAATAGTTAACGGTCCATTTTTGTGATCTCTGACATTCATCAAGGAAAGCTACATATTCATGGCGTCTACATCCTGGTGATATCTTAATTAACGAACGTATTTGTAAGTTAAAACTAACAAAAAGCTCCCTTGACCGAACACTGTACGACAGCACCACATCGTGTCGGACAGTATAAAGCACCTAGCATTTCTGCCACAGAATAGTGGCCGCGTCTAATATTGAAATAGTGATTTATTACGCTATAAATCCGTTGAGTGTCCACCGGACAAACGGATAATCGCATGACATACGCCCAAGTGTCCAGTGTTGCCAGGTGTCATCTGACGTTTTAACCGTTGCCAAGAGACCTGCCTAAATTATTTCGTTGCATTTTGAATTTCCGCTTAGACGTCCGAAGATTGATTATTCCAGATTTCTTGTTTCATAAGAATAACAAATGAATTTTAATACTATAATAATTATTTTAATAGAAATATTTCAAAATTCCATTTTTATTTTTATGTAACTTTACCATCTTTTATTTTGAACTTCTCTGTAGAATTATAATGAGTCGTATATTGGTAGTGTCTCATGGAATATGCCTCTCATCAAAGTTTGAGTATTTTAGAACTAAACAAAAATTACAATAGGTATAATTAGTGAAATATTTATATTTCTAGTTCAATTATATCTTACATTTATAACATTTATAATTTAGTACCCTTTCATTTTGTTAATATCTTTTATTAAATTACATTGCGTGAATAATGAACACATGTTTGGGTTGTTAATTTATACTCGTAGTCTCAGATTTAGTAAAACAATTTAAATCCACTAAATTTCACTAACAAATAATAAAGCTTTGGTTGATATCACCATATGATCAAAGAATCCCATTTATTACTGTATATAAGCTACTGTAACTAACTTAGAACCTTCCCCTGATACAATCGGGTTAAATATTCAAATGGAGGGTGCATAGGTGTGGTGTATGGATGACTTGTCACTTTCAGAGAAATACGTCGCTGCACCACACTGCGAAGCCTATTGCATATTTTAGAGTGTGATATCATGTGGACATACTGGATTTGGAATTATAGACAACAGAACACAAATACACCATCAGTACAGCCGCGTGTATACCTATTTCAGGCTTCTAGAGACTAATCTCGGACACCTATTTCCTGGTCTGTATCCATGTCACCAATGTAAGCACAGCCCAGCGTTTTCCAGAGGGAAGCAAGGACACTAATCCACTGACTATATATATACAGTTTGTAACACATAAGATATAAGATTTCAAGAGAACACATACTAGGAATTGAAAAATATATTTAAAAAGTGAATAGGGACACAACTTTAATACCATCTTGTTCCTTAACAAAATAAGGAAAAGGGTTACTAAATTATAAATATTATTATATTACTGATATTATGTTATTCTAATAGTAAGGCTTTAGAATTTTTATTTACTTGTTTTTCTTATGCCGTAGTTTTTAAGTTGTGCTCTTTCATAGATTTGTTTGATTGTAGTTTCACATTAAATACTAGTAAATTAAGTATTAATACACATTAAATTGCTTAAAATGTCGCGTTAACAGTTGTATGGTTCAGCATTTTTTATTATTCTAGACAGTCTTATCCACGTGTATCTTTCGTTCCAACCACACTATTTATATCGGACAAGTGCAGACCAATCACGATGCGAAATTTCAACTCGGGCTTGCGAAATCTTTGAAATTACTAAACATTACTAAACCTTACTGCCATTAGTTTGTTTATCGCATTACTGTGTGTGAAAGTTTACGATTATATATGAATGTAATATTAATATATTTATGTATTTTATGTTAAATTCAAACATTATTATGTGCCCAAAGTTCCTGTATCCGACTTATCAACGAAAAAACAAATGAGTGTTCTTTGGGTTTTTGATTCTTTGAATGACTCGTAAATCGCTAGACGCTAGTGCCATGACACCGCGAGTGTGTGTTATTGTAATTTATGTGATTGTTCGATGAATTATTCGTAGCCGCACGTCGCAGACTCGCACTTTGCGATAGCTTATTGTAAATTGTTATCAAATTGTCTACATTATCTGGCTACATGTTCCATGTGATGTATTTATTGCTGAGTGAAGTTCGCTTGATATGTCGAAACAGACGGTAAAGAGTATTAGAAATTTGCAAAAATGTACTATAAATATTAACAGTGTGATCATCAAACGTATTTCGTCTTATTTGAAAATCAAAGAAAAATTCGACTGAAGGAATCTTTTTGCGAATAGGAAAACGGAAACATCTATTGTAACATATCCACAAACTCATCTCATGCTAATAAACAGGCTAAGTGGTTAAATTAACCTAAACTTCTGATAATGTGTCGTTAAAAGTTATAAACGCGATGTCAACAGCAACACCACTAAATATATTCTATATCTGCCACTTTCACTGATACGTCGCGAGTAACCCGAACGACCGATTTCGGTGCGTCTGTTTCATCCTTTTATCTTTATTCAATATCCCAATAGACCAGTATGAAAGCAGTACTCCGCGAAAAACCCACAAAGTAAGTAAAGTAACGCCTGATTCAATTAATTATATCTTTATTCAATGTTTACAGGGCGTAACTGTTCTGTGCACCTATAAAGCTGACAAGCTTCAGCGTAGCAGAGTCTGTAAAGCTCCCATCCCCACATAGAGAGCATACACTCGTGTACTGCATTCATGCATTTTTATCTCCGTTAAAATAAAGACTTATTTACAGAAATCTGAGATTCAGTATACAGTCATAGTGATTGATGTTTACATATACAGTTAAATACTAACTGAGATTTAACGAGTAGACAATGTATTACATAGTCAAGATGATGGCATCATGAAATATTTATATAAATTTACCTTTTAATATCTCTTGAACGTTGGTAGATTTAATTCACTTCTGATTTATATTTTTAAGTTAAACCTGGATTACATACTCGTAGTCCCATATTTTACACCGGATTTGATAAAATTAATTTAATTCTACTGTCAAATAAAAAAAGCTTTGTTTAATATTCCATCACAGTCATCGTCTTATGAATGAATTCTTGCTTTATATAGTTTGTTGTCAACTTTATTTATTATTGTATAAAACAGGGGCAAAACGGGCAGTTCGCCTGATCTAAAATGATACCGCCGCTGACGGACAGTCGCAATGTCTGTTAAAGATGGTTTATTTTATTTTATAGCACTCGTAATAAAAAATACTATTTACTGTCATTAGAAGGAATATTAGCATTAGTTGCACAGTTTTTCGTCGATCGAAGTGCGATTTAATATGAAACTGATCCTAAAGGCGCGCACACACAAAACTGTTCTTATCGCGCCCGCCACTTACGCTAGTTTTAATTAGCTAACACTCGAAATTTTGTGCTAGTCGAAAATTAATCAAATCATTTATGCTAGGGTGAAGTATCGTGAATGGCTTTATGCAATCGTAGAACTATTATTATCATAAATTTATCAGGTGTATATTTTTTATATATATATATATATAGGTATATTTTGTTTTTTTTAAACTTATACCTGTCATATGTTTTTGATGTTACCCTATCTGTTCTATAGTTGCTAAGAGTCCCAGAGCAGTATTGACCTAGTGGCAAATGATTGTCAAGCAATTTTTGCATTCGAGGTCTGTGAACCAATAGATTTTCTTTTTCTATGCAATTTAACACAAGGGCAGAGTAAAAGGAAAAAGTACTGGAAGACAAATTTTCCAAAAAGACTTTACTTCGTGATGAAATCTGATGGACAACGGTTCTACTCAACGTACAGGCACGTGTTGGGATTGTTCGGTCATAAAGTATGTCCAGCCTCGTATTTTCATACCATTTAATAAATACTTTCCCAGTACACAGGTACATTCGCAAACAATTGTCATTGTTAATTGATATTGAAAGTATGACGCCATCCACGTACACAAGAAGTTAAAAGCTTGTCAGAGTGTATGGGGAGGCAATCTGAGAGCGCCACCTGTTCACTAAATTAAACTAAATATATCTATACCTATCAATCTTTTGTTACATATGGATCACTTACATTAAGCCAGATAAAGTTCTCGTCGGTGACCTTCGGTTCAATTAATAAACAGATCCGATGGCTATATCTAGGTACCTATAACATTAATAGCTTTAAATATGAATTTTTGCATAACAAATGACTTAAAATGAAGAAATTGTTCTTGTATGGGAGCCCCCTTCAATAGTATCTGTTCTTGCTAAGGGTCAAAGGTAATATATTAAAAATTTCAATATTAGCGCGAAATTTTAATTATTATCTAAGAACTAGTTAACTGCGTGAAACTAAACATTTTAGGATACTTATTTGAGGCATAATATAACAAGTTTCGATAGTAAAATAAATTTATTCACTTGGAATAAAACACGTGTCTATATCAAAGTAGGATATATAAGTATAACTAGAAACGATGTATAACATTATTGTTCCGTTTCCCAGTCAGCGTCGAGTACTTGAGAAGTACTATTGTTTCCTCATGTCGAATCAACAGCCTCCCTTTTTACGAACCGTTAGGCTTAACTACAAGTGCAGTACTTAATAACAACTTAGAATCCCCCCCTCGCCCGCGTCGTCTGTCAAACGTATGACAGGCGCAGATTCGCTTTGTACTTGTCAAAAATATAGCAAACAAAAGATGCGGCGCACGAAATGAAGTGAGCTGATGTATTTCGCTCGCTAGTGATGTGATATGAGGATTTCATTGAGTTTGAAATTGAGTAATTTACGATTGATATATATTCAACTGACGAAGAAGATTATTCATGGGTAATAATAATCCTATAGATAAATTTACAGACAGTGTCCCGTGCTTCAATATGCTTAACACAAACTCTATGTTTACACATTAGTAAAGGACTTATGACAAAAACCCTTTTCGAAAACCATGTCTTATATCAATACTATTCCGTCCGGTAGCCTGCTACGGCGATTTTATCGATAAACAGCCCCATCACCAGCAACAACATGTGGTATTAATATAGCAGACATATCGCACACTGACACCCAGGCATCCGCGAAGTATGCAAAGAAGTTGTTTCTTTACCCCAAACAGTCTTGATACTAGCACAGCCCGAGGCTGACAACTGACAAGTGACGCTCTCTGTGTAACTTCTTGATTAGAATTTTCGATTACATGTGTTCTTAATATGGAAGGATAAAAAAAACGGGAATTATTATCTGACGTTTTGGATACGATGATCACGGACAGTCTAAAAAATATGATCTCTAAACAGCTTTGAAGTTATTTGAACGTTTTTTATATTAGCATTTTATTAGCAATTTAGTCATGCATTTGAGTTTGAGAATTTAGCTTAGATAAGTCTTTAAATGGATAGTAAAGTGAGGGTGGCTCTGGTAGACCTGCCTGAACTTTTCTGGACCAGATTCAGAATGTTTGACCCATACCCAACGAGAAACTATAACAATGAATATAAGAGAGTGGAAGAAGTGGGAGAGCGAGGGTTGTATCAAGTTGAGGTCTGTGCTCTCTGCCTACCCCAATGGAAAACAAGCCTGACTTACATAAGTATATTTTATGTAAAATATACGTATAGTCCTAGACCTGGGTTTGATTTTGAGATGCCGACATAAAACACATTGGATATAAGAAGAAGAAGAAACCCATTTGTATTTTATCTTCTTGTACTTCGTGTTATATGAGAATTTTCTGTTATTAAAAATTATGTACAAACCAAATTCATCGTGGATAAATAAACTCAACAATGGTATACATAGGTCAGTCAAAATTAGTATATTTCAAAACGTAAAGTATCAAAGTGGTCTATTCCACATACATATCGACAGTAGCTCTAACAATAATAGTTCCATATCCCATTTGAATATTAGAACATCCATCTACTGAAGATTTCTCTCCACGGGGTGCCTCCCTACACCCCCCCGCACACAGCAGATTCTGTGTCACTGTCAATAAAACATTAGACATTTTACAAAACGTCAAGCGTGTGTACCGTATATATATAAAATTATATAAACACTAGAATTTATCTATAGAATAGATATTTTTGTATACATTTTCAGTTCATTCAATGAATTTTTACAGCTATCTGCCTAATAAAACCACTATGACAGGATTTGTTTCTTGCAGGTTTATCTATCGTACATAACGTCACGTAGGCTGTAATAAATAAAACTAGACATGATTTAAAATACCAAAGTCACGTTTGAACAGCAGCTTCGAAATTAACAAAAGAGGATATTGTTGTACTTATTGACTAGAGGCAAAATATTCATAAATGTTTGTCATGTATACAGAAAACCTTGTCAAATGCAGTTTAAATACGCCTATATTCAAGTTTTCATAATTAAGGCTGAAGCTCATAAAGTTTCGCATTTTTTATCAAGCATTTGTGCTTTATATATTCAGCTTAATTCTCTCGTATAACAAGCAGAGTTCTGTCAAAGGTGAAGATGACAATCGTTCAGAAAGGATCATTTTTATAACCTCATTATGGCTTCCTATCGCTCCAACTCATGAGTTGTTTTTCTAATGTTAAATATAATAAATTAAAAAAAACATCAATACATTTGAATTCCTTCATCTTAAAGATCTCAACCCAGATGGCGCAATGGCCACTGAAGGATCACCGAACAGAGGGCTTCTGGGAGGAACCAGAGGTTCGATTCCCAGTAAAGTCATTTGTGTAGCACATTACCTAGGTTTTACAACATATATATAAAAACCTTAAGCAATATTTCATCAAATATTGTAAATACTGAGAAGCTAATATATTTTGGATTGCTATAAAAGCAAAAACAAATCAAAAACGCCGAGTTATGCTCCACGTACTGGAAAACGGTAAAAGTATTTTAAGCCAGCAAATAGAGGTTAGCAAATATATTCTGTCCATTAAAACTACGTGGGAAATATGTAATGTGCTCATGTGTGTGCGTGGTACTCAGTTCAATGAACTCGTTTTTCCAAAGCATATATCGGCGCTAATATCAACATTACAATACAAGTATTTTTGTCAAAGTGGATATAAAACCTTTTTAGAACGAGCTTTTACTCGTTAGCACCAATAACAGGTGAAGTTGTTTCTTTAATTAAATATCGTCGGACTATTTATATGGGCCTATACATAAACAATGGTCGCGATTCTGATGTACACACTCTGAATTAAAAATCTCTAGATTTAGCTTTAGACCTGTCAAACAGTTTTAGAGAGCGTAACCTATTCTGTACATCTCTAAATTGATAGCAATAAGGTTTAAATTGTCAATGTAGAAACATATAGAATAGGTTGCACACGTTTGACAGGTCTAAACCTAAATTTAGAGATGTTTAGTTTGAGAGGTGTACACCAGAATCGCCACCAATATAAACGAATCTCGGTCTAAATGCTTCATAGCTGGGTTTTGTATTTTGCAGTATTGAAATTAATAACCATTCAATAGTCGATAGTTATAGCAATTGTATAATGATTGTTTTTTAAACTATCTCTTCTATATTGGCAACTTAACAATGGTTTTTTGACTATTGTATTTTAAATATATTTATTTTATTTATTTATTTAATACTATATTATACACATGAACATAGTTGTAAGACACAATATTAAGAAATACACAGAACGTGCGAAGGGAGGCCTTAGCGCTACTAAGCGATCTCTTCCAGGCAAGCCAACAGTGAAAGAGATATTGAATATAGTCAAACATAGTCCTCTAACAGCCTATCCGCTAAACGTTGAAATAACTCAACTATTTGACAAACACGGGCAAAATAATGTATAAAAAAGTGAGCCATGCCAAAATAGGGGGAACTAGTATTGAAATTGAAAATCCACGGAAATGTATAGATATGAATACAAATGGTATTGTAGGTTGAATAATATAACGTGAAATATGTTAACAATAACGCAGATAAACGAGCACTTATGATCTATAAATCGGATATAACGTACGTTTTAGTAAAATTGGATATTTTCTAGGCGCCATGTCTCTGATAGTTACAGTGTCTAAATTATTTGTGTTTGTAATTGATTTCGTAGCAAACTTTCGTAGCGATATTCATTAATATTCTAGATTTTTGCAGTTGCCATGGACAGACAGACAGACATAGTTTTGCGTCATTCTTTGACGTTTGTCAATGGTGACGTCGGTTCTGGTATCCATTAGAATACAGGCATGATTTAATGAAGCGCATAGAATAAAGATATATTGGTTTCAAGCGTGGTGCATATAAACATTTCACAAACGAATTTTCTCTTTCCGTTTTGAATTATTCATGCAAATGCTTTGAACGTACACATTGAGTATTCTAAACAGTTATGAATTCAATACTAGAAATAATTGACTTTTAAATAGTCTCGAGTGATATCAAACTAGCTTAGGAAAGAGAATGCCAGCGGTTGCATCAAAGAGTCGCATTTTAATTTTTCTCACTACGGTGCAGATGGAAAAATGGAATATAATTTTTTTTTTTGTATTTGTTAAATCAATTAATTTATGATATCAATATTGTAGTTAAAATTTAAAAAGACACAGAAATTTACTGTATATTCGATTCCAAGGAACATCGGATGCATCAAACCATATTTTTTTTCAGTATTTATACCTAATATGACAAAAGCTAAAGAACTACAGGTGAGTGAACTCTTAACTGAGTGAACTCCGCTAAGCCGCAAGCGCAGATCAACGCACCCAAGAAGAAGATGGAGAGATATATTTTCACAGAAATGTGGCCCCGACGTGACTTTAGCAAGGTTTAGAATAAAATGGGAAGGTTTAGAGGAGGCCTAGGCCACTGAAGTAACTACTGTAGATTAGTTAATTAATGTAGCTTATTGGTATATAATTAATTATCTAGGTTAAGTTTAGTAGAAATAAAGGCTTTATTTATTTATTTATTTATTTATTTTAAGAAATAACTCAAAATACAAAAGGCTGCTACAAATCTAATCTAACATACTCAGTCATTAGTTTATAGAGCTATTTTAATGCCTATATATGTCAGATGGACCTCATAGACATATAACTAGATACATTCTTAATTTATACGGCCGCTTTTTAAAAACCTGCTTAAAACCCCCAAATTTCTTGCAACTTCGCCTTGGCGTCACCTTTCAGAATGTTTACTATAACTAATTATACCGGTGTTGTATTTTCTAATCGTGGCTTCATTCACTTAATAATTCCAACTTCCAATAAAACAATGTACAATGCAATTCATGCAGCATCAGAACAGCGTCATTCATCCATATTCAAGTCGAATGCATGCAGCATATATTGTCTGTGTCGATCACTTTGATCTCAGTGAAGGGTCTCAAATCAAAATATGCCAATCTCGCTCATACAGTGAAGTGCCATTGTCTTTGTTTTGATTGAGTTACTTTGGCTGAATCGTATTTCGAATGCCCTTTACTCTAAAGCAATGATATAACAAGAAATGTGATGATGTAGTAGGAAATTGATTAGATTAGATTAGATTTGGAATATTGACGATCGATAATTGTTTCAATATTGAAATATTCAAACCATTATGGATCTATAAATCCCACTATAAAGTTTATCATAAACAGTACCATTTCAATAAAGTACTATAATCGTGATCTTCGTGCTATAAATATCAATTAGTTTATGCTATCACTCATCTAACTTCGTAATTGAACTAAAAGAAACTACTAAATATTTCAGTTTCATATAATATAAGATTTGATAAGATTTTCGTTTTTGTTAACGATTCAAACAACAAATCCAAAACCATACGATGGTAGTTCGCGTTTGTTATTGTCAATCTTGATAATATTTTGTTTCCTATTATATGTTTTATATAAATTATTAATACTATAAATTTACGTTTTAACATATTAAAGTTTTGAAATCCAAATGTATAACAAAATAGTTATCTCCCTTATTAATAACCAAATAACTGCATTTATCGTCTTGATTGAATTATTTTCTATTTATGAAGATGTGATGGAAGCAGATTATAACTTGGTGAATCTGTAATTACACCGAATACAGATAATTTTAAACAAAGTGTGAATTATTGTGTGTTCAACGATTTTTTCGTGTTTTACCATAGCGATTATTGTATATCCCTTTAAAGTTGCTATAATCAAATAGGATAATACCTAGTGACAGTATGAGTGTCCATGGGCGATATTACTTAAGATCAGGTGAGCCCGTTATTAAAAAAAATACGAACACAAACAAAAGTTGTCACTATTTAAGCTAACTAAATACTTTCATAATTTTAAAATACGTAAAAACAAAACACAATGGTAATTTTACTTGTTTTTTGTTTTTAAGACAACATACCTCGAGTTGCTATCTTGCCCTACCTACTTGTCATTAAAATGATATCCCAAAAAAGCGTTTGCATTTATGGAACAAATACGTATGAATCATCATGATACACCGAACAAAAATACCGCGATACAATCTAAATAGTCTCCAAGAAATTCAAACGTACTAAAAATTACCAAAAACTTTGAACGAATGACGTTAACTTTTATATTTACTGATAACCTGTGACCATAAAAGTGGATTATTACACTGTTTACCGTTTACATCTCGGCCGTGGTTGGTAACTATTGGATTGTCAGTTCACTGACCCGGATTTTTACTTTATTTCGTGGTTATACATATATTTGATACTGCACCATGTCTAAAAAAACACCTTTCTCAAAAATATATGGCCTACGTTCGATCCTTATTAGCATCTATCAAAACAAATGAATGTCACAAAGATGTTAAAGAATAGAAACAAAATATTTATATGATTAATATTCTTGAATTTATATAGATCATTTGTGACAACCTCGCTCTTGCACTAAAAGATTATCAAGTACGTTTGCATAAATCTGTGACATTATCGTATAATTTTGAGACCGCCGATCGCCAAACCTTCATTGTCTGTTTTGTACTTCTTTGAAAGCAATATTCGCTTGTGTTGATAATTATTTTTTAACATTTTGTGGAGTATATAAGCTGCATACGGATATAATAAAAATTACGAACAATTTAAATAACATTTTAAAGACACACATATTAACAACCTAAGAACCTAACTATACGGATACCTAAGCCCTAACATATAAGTAGTGAATATATAAATACGTACGGAATGTGCAGATATCCTGTACTTATCGTATCGTATACGTACCGTACGTATCCATGAGTTCTAAGGTAACAGACGGAGTTCTATTGGTAGGATCAGAAGTTTAAGGTGATGGGATTTTCTCAAAGCTGTCAGACAACCAAAAGAAAAGACAACAAAAGCTACAGACACCACGATAATAAAGGACTTGAATATAGGCTTCGCCACTTTGAGAGGATGCGAGCAATGTACAAGCCAACGCAATATTATAATCTGTTTTATTAGCCTGAGAATGCATTTTAAATATTAATCACATGTATACACACATATACAGTAATTCTTATGTAAGTTTTAGCGGTAATATTAAATATCAGTAAGTTTTAACGTTTTATTTATACATAAAAACTACCGGTTCTTAAAAGTTAGGCTGATTTACACGTTTAATTCAAAAACCTTTGAATAACAAATGTTTGAACCTAATATTCTTACGTATGGCGAGAATCTTAAATCCTCTGAAATCCTCAATACGCATTCAAACCAATATTTTACATCGTAACTGCCTTGCTACCGGAAGCACTTCGTCTCAGCATGACATCTGCGAATCGTCGTTATAGCGACACTTAACGCCGTTATATTGACAATGCATCCGCGCTTTTCTCAAACCCCTTTATTGCTTTTTATGGCTTTTCATATTTCCACTTCCCGTTGAATTTAAATCGATTGTAGGGAGAGCAATTTTTAATAAATAAAATGTGATACCTGTTAAAATCCTGTTCTAGAATATTTCTACATTTCTACAATACATAAATCTGTTTTTGAATTTGGTGGCTTTTGTAATGATTGATAACGCATTCATAGTGCTAAAAGATTTGCGAATTTCTTCAGGCCTTTTGGTTTGCTACGACTCTGTGTTTATGGGACTTTGAATAAATAACACACTATTAAAGATATTGAGCGACTATTTTTATTATTTATGGTACTGTAAAAAAAGGGACCAGCATCTGAATAATAATAGTTTAGATTAATACCCCAATAATTGAGTTAACCCCACTAAGTCACAAGCCTTAAGAAAGCAGACCAAAAAGAGGATGGAGATATTTTCACAGAGATGGTTGGATAATCGTAACACGGGATAAAATAAATTGAAAGGTTTAGGGAAGGTCTACGTCGCTATGAATACTCTAGATAAGTTAATTAATTTAGCCTTATATGTATATTAGCTTAAATTGTATATTTAAAATTATCTAGAATTGTAATAATTTAGCTAAGAAATTGATGTTTTTAGTCTTAGATTTAAATCTGTAAAATATTAATAACTATGGGGAATGTATAGTATGTGAAAAAGGATATGTGTGCATTTCTATTATCAAAGCTTTGTAGTCAAACTGTCAGTTCTCAGTTGATAGATGTATGAGAAATTGGTTGGGTATAAGGGATACACGGAGCTATTATCATTCAAAAGTACAAGGTAAATAATACATTATGCCTTCTAGGCTTTACATGAACATACATGTTACCCCAACATATGTCGAACCAAAGCTTTAAAAAACTTAAATAATTATGATTTATTGCTTTAAACTTTTACATTTATGTTCCTACAAACCAAGCTCTGATGTATCGGTAACTGTATTTCAAGAGTCTGTGAGCTTCCGAATAAAATGTAATTAAAATTACTCTTAAATTATCTGTTTAACTTCGTTTAATCAGATTAAAATGAAACCACAACCGTAAAGTCAATAGGAGAATAATTGCATAACATTCCGATATTTGTTATAGCCTATTTTAATTTAAAACTTTGTTAATCTAAGAGCGAGCCACAAAGAGTGGATCAGAACGATGAAAAATTATTGAAAGGGGGTGAACGCGAAAGGGTGGGGGGGTGAGGCATCGACTCTTAGCCAAAACCAATTTAAATATACACTCCGACTTTTAATCGTCATCCTTATCATTATTGCATTAAGTTCAATTTTACGTGGCAAGTTTAACCGAAGCTCGAATGTATTTTGTATGAAACCACAAAGGGGGCAGAGTAATAATCGTGATTTTTTAATCAAATTTCATCTGTACGGGAAGAGGAGAGGTTATATTTTTTCATTATTGAATTTTCGGTTTGCCATGCTCCTTGAAGGGACAATGTTTGAAGCGTTTTTCTGTGTTTGAACAATTACAAAGCAGTTTAATATTGATTGAAGACGAAAACACAATAATCGTCAAATTAAATTACTCTGATATAAATTACAATATAAATCTTTTTTTTAAGTGACAGCGAGTGTGTCTGTTTTCCTAAGGACTTACTTAGGAATCGGTATCAATTTCATGAATGAAATTGTTCGATGATAATTGAGTTAAGTTTTGTATTAGTCGCAACTCATCCAACCATTTTCATAGGAAATATAAAATTTCCAAAAAAATACAAAGTTCTCACAATTAATTGAAGATATTAGATTAAAATGATTTGATTACAGAAGTCTAGGTAAGAATTTTAATAACAAATAAGTACCTTTAATATTGTAAAAGTTTTATACTGATAAGATTTGCTACAAACTAAAAATTTTGATATTTAGAATATAATTTGTTCAATTTCAACGAGATCATTTTAAATAGTCGACGAATATATTTGTTATGAATATAGTTCAAGATTGATTTAGTTATAGGTTTCCTTCGAGCGCTTCATTTATTGTGCGCTACTATTAATAAAAATCAAATAAAAATGATTTTTACAATACAGATTAATATTTTGTCATAATCTTAACGTAAGTATATATTTACAAGATGCACAAACTACAACTACCTATTTAAGCTCTCCTGATATACCAATAACATTATAGAGCACGAGAAACAATTCCAATACATTACACATTCAGATACTTCGCAATGAAAGCTACGCATAATAGACAATAGTTTAGAATTATAAATCATAGAGAAATATAACTGGCCAATAATTAAAACCTTATTTCAATCGACTAAAAGCAATAAAAATTCACACCCACGGTAAATGGTAAATCACAAAGGCTTTTCAATTACATCATTAAATCGAGAAGCCACTTAGCAATTCAAATCGAACAATACCGATCCCCGTGAGAAAATCCAGTGGAAAGTAAAAAATAGCCAGGAAAGCCCCGGGAAATGTCCCGTAGACAATCCTGCTCGTCGATAGGCTTCAACGGCTTTTTTATGTGGGAGCTTACAGACTTTTTTGTGTGTTACAAATGTATCTCTACTAAGATATTGTACTTTATGAATTAGTGTAGTGGTAAGTTAACATTAGTTATTTGTGCAAATCCTTATATAACATATTAAAAAGGTATGATTTCATATTTCGTTAAGCTTAATATTTAACAAATCTCCGGACCAATTATTAGTCCCGGATATAATTGATGATGTTACAAAGTATGGTTAGTACTACATTGGCAAGAGCATTATCAAAATGTCAACCAAGATAGCCTTTTAATTCCATACATCAACACAGCTGCAACAGCAGAGTACAGCAAATACTCCCACGAAAAGTGCTCTTCCATAGCTTAACTTTCTGTTCCGATATCATAGTTATTGAGTGAATATTCATCGGAGCTCTATAGTAGAGCAACATTCAGCAACACCTGAAACCTGAAATCTATATTTATAGATTCGCTGAAACCATTGAAACGTGTGAGGCTCAAGTGGGACCCTTGTGTATCACCTATCCTGTTCTATCGTTAAATTTTTCCCATTTTACGTCCCTTTCCGGCATCCCATTGAAGGGTATCGAATATTCGACGCAACAGGTGGTATTGGCTTCACTTTAGGGTTGGTAGTTTGATCGGTTCTAATAAATACTGGTGAATTTAAACAGACGTTTATGAGGAGACATCAAATAAAATAATACGTTTTTCACACTACACAGGCTAGGTCTTATAATCAGCATTTATTCATTAAAATGAATAAATGTACAACGTAATATTTAGATTAGACTTGTTTGTCCTAAGAGCCTAAGTCTATAAGAGAAGTTAGGCTCCACAAAAAGTATTCGCCAATGTTCACTAGACGCTTTAAGTTCCAAGGACCTTCATTTTTTAATTGGACATACATTTTATCAGTTTAAAGATAATTATAAATCTTAATTTTCTTATTTTATTTTTTATATTATTCTTTTGTATCATACGTGCAGTTAGTTCAGCACGAATAAGTAGAATGATTAAAAATATATATACAATTTAACAATAAACGTGATGATTGTCTGTGTATTGATAAATCTAGTTAAGATCCTGTATTGCAAGTCCTAAATTCGATTAATTAATACTTAATAATATGAATGAAAAATTTGGGCTTTCAAATCAGATCTATCTCCCATTTGTCTGGACATCACGTTTGCTGAAGAGCATCAAATTTTGGCATAAATAATATTAATAATAAATCGCGTTTACATCCGTTACATGACTGAAAATAATAATAGATGAAAGTTCAAGTAACAGCCCTAATCGTTTTTCATGATAATACCGAACGAAGGCTGTACGGGCCGTCCCGTTCCCGGATGTTCGGAAAATTCAATGTACACTATTAATTGTTCAACACTTTTTATATTTTTGTAGGTTATTCGAACTTCATAGAATAGAATAGTAGTTTAATATGAAAATTATTGAAAAATCAACAAACTAAATTTCAGTACAATTAATAATCTACAAATCATTCCATTGATTTGTTTATGATATCGTTAGCATTTCCATTTGTAAGAATAAAAAATCATGAAACATTTTATGCTTTGTTTCTAAAATTATTAAAAATAACACTAGAATGTTTCGATATTGCTGAGTAAAAACTGATATATCCAAAACATTTAATACTTTTAATAATATGTTGTATTAATAAATACGTTTTAATTATTAAACCAATTTACCCCAGTGTTAAAATACCATATAAAATAAACACGATTTAACACTAACAGGTGAATAACTAACAACTCAAGTTCGAAGTGTCAGGTTAATCACTAATTCAGTAACAAGAGTTTAGTTTAACCCTTAACCACAACCTTGAATTATCAATCAACCTGCGTCAGCGATTAGTTCAATGGAATATTAATAAGATTATTTAGATTTTAAAACAAAATAGTGAAACAAAATAATGTAATTGCTTTTGTTACGACCCTATTCACAATGTGACACTATACATTTGCAACACGTTCTCATTTGTAAGTCTAAATTAGTAAATTAAAAAAAGTCTGTGCATTCTCACCTAATTAAAACATGATATTATATGGACGATTATGAGACTTGTGATAATGATCCTTGTAACATTTTTTTGAATATGTAGGTAGCAGGAATGCTAAATATACAAAGGTTTAACAAGGGATTTTATAAGTGAAAACTTTCGGAGCGCGATGGACAACTGTAATTAATTGAAAATTAATAGTGTATTTAAGTTATATAATTAACAGAATGATATTCCTGTGGGAGGTGCATATAATATCATTAAAAGCCTTGTGGTAACAGGACACAATCTCTCGCGGATACGTAGGCGTAATATGATAATAAACTGTGGATTAGTATGTGGATGTGTGAGTGTAAATGTATAGCTTAAGTAATATTTTTTTATTTGCTTTAAAGGCAACAACTAATATGTACAGAATTTAGAAGCATTCTTGAAATGAAAGCCTGAGGCTGATATTGAGAAGTTGCAAATATACCCAGCAGTGATGGTACTTCTTTAGCGCGATTCAGGTCGGTTGTAATTGGTTTGATTATAGCCATAGTTTTAAGAGCCCAATAGGTGATATATATACGTTAAATTAAAGTAATAGAAATATTTAATTATGTGTACTTACTTTTGTACGTTTTATTGTTTATTATTAAGATACTTATAACATCTCGTAGCAAGATCGTAGCAAAATCACATTTAAGACTAAATGAGGTTATGTCACATACAAAAAAATGTACAATTTAATATCGTATAATTATATTCATTGTATATTTTCAAGTGACAAGTTTAATGTCATTAATGAGAGTACTAATATTCACCTTTGTAATGAAATGCCAAGTTAGCCCGAAGGTTGAAGGCAAGGAGTGGCGTGAAGGAAGTTCTGATGCGGACATCTAGCACATACTCTCTCAATGAAACATTTAATTTAGTATAGAAATGTTATAATATAAATAAAGTATACAATACCTTATCGGTCAATAGGCAAGCATTTGAGATTTTTCTAAAATCTGCTATCCTTTACAAATATATATTAATAGACTCTAAAAATTTTATAGTAACAGCCTCGATTCTATACCAGATAAATTTAATACTGTGTTACAGCTAGCATTTAGTGAATTCGTGTGAAATTTCCGAAGGTTCGACCGCATTGTTGCGACGTCCACTACGAGCAATTATGTCTTTGTGCTCACTGCTAAATGGTTCAAGTCGATTATAATTCATAATCATTTAATACTAGGAGAGTGCAGTATTCAAACGCAGTGCTGGTATTTATCGAAAATTGGTATGTGTTCGCGTCGTATTCCTAAAATGTGAGGTCTAAGACATGAAAAGTAAGAGCTTTCTAACATTTATGAAATGTTTCTGAATCAAATCGATTTCATAAATATGAAAGAAAAAGCTTTGTGAATAATTAGGCGGCGCGGCGTTGCTAAAATTGGTTACCTATAATCTATAAAGATGCGATGAGATAAAAGCTCTGGTAATTCGATTAAGCTTTTACCACCATGTAAATGCGATTATGATGATATTTTGTACCATCCCGTACCATTATTTTGGGAAAAGAGCCACATTTGTTATATAGAAACAATGTATCGAGATTCGTTTGTTTACATGAGGTGTATATTTCTTATGATACGTTTTTTCTCCTTTATTAAGCAGCAGTTTTTTTTATAAAACGGGGCAAACGGGCAAGAGGCCGCCCATGGATACTGGCAACAACAGAGGCCTCACCAGTGCGTTGCCGGCTTTTGAGATGCTTATACGCTCTTTTCTTGAAGGTTCCTAAGTCGTATTTGTTCGAAAATACCTCTTTTGACAGGTGGTTCCACATAGAGTTAGTGCGTGTGTGCCTGTTACTATTGTTATTATATTTTTTTTGTAATGAAGTATGAACTTTACACCAGTGTCTTATTATTGTTTTCTTTTGTTGGTTGCCTGAAAGAGATCGCTTCATAAAAATAAAGTAAGTTGGCAATGGACAGTCCATTACCAACTTAGTTAATAAAGCTGAAGTATTAATTAACACTATATGTAACACAAACAACCTATTGGCAGATGGATAGACAGCGAAGTCCTTGATCGTTAACTATAAAAAAATTAAATAAATATTTCATCATATAATGACGTCATCCAGATCTTTGGATTGTTAAAATATAATTATAACATCTCTACTCAATGATAAGACTTGTATATAATGTTATTTATAATGGATATATTACTTATCGTATTCTTATCAATTTACCAAACAATGACATAATTTAAAAGTATTTCTGTATTTTAAATTCAGTCTGAGCAGTTGATAACGTTCGCATACGACGCTAGTACGAGACGAAATAATTTATATTATAAAATGTCTACATTACGAAAAGTAAGTACAAATTTTTAATAACAAAATATAATTTCAAATTGTATTATAATTAATAGCCGTTGTGTTATAAGTGTGTATAATTCCAAAGTTTATTATGAACATGCCATAAATTTAGTAGGTGTAATATATTTAATAGATAATGTATTCTATTGGATAAATAATTGATTTATTTATAGAATTCATTACAAATATCCATCGAAATATACTGGGCATTTCAGGTAGCCTTCAAAGCTCGTGGCCTGATACCTCCAGTGTTTACGCCACTAAATAAAGATCTTACCATAAACTATGATGTCATACCAAAGTATGCCGATTTTATTAGCAAAAGTGGAATTAAGGGTGTAATGGGTATGTATTTAATTATGTATGTAATAATATAAAATTGTTTACTAATAGTGTGGTTTATTTAATGCCGTCTGAACGGTGATGTTTATGAACACTTGATTCAATATGTTACGAAGAGCATGGTATCAGCAGTATCTCCTTAATAATATGACGATTAAAAAGAATGGCGGAGAGCTCATCTGCTCGACCTTCCCTCTCTACGACCTTAATTTTAAACTTGTTATTGGTTATTAAATAGAGGCCAAAATTTCACCAGACTCTGAACAATTTGATCTACAGTTGGTGGTACAGCAGGAGGCCACATGTGCCTTACCATGCCAGAAAAGAAGAGATTAATAGAAGAGTGGGTGAAGGTCGCACGAGAAAAAGATCTTCACGTGATGGTGCAAGTTGGGGGTGCAGCAATGCCTGACGTACTTGAAATGGTATGGCAACAATTATAAAAAATATTCACCGCATTTACTCAAGTATTTGCATAACTATTTATAGACCTTTAATGAACATCTAAAAGGCCGGCAATGCACTAGTGAGGCCTCTGGCATATCCACGAGCTGCGGTACCACTTTACATCAGATGAGCCTCCTGCCCGTTTGCAAATATTTTGTCAAAAAAAAAAGTTGTAACAAAATTACAGTGTCTTTATTTAGTAAGTGTAATCGAAAGGAAGTAAACAGAGATATGGAGTAGATAAAACGTTATCGGCCTTGAAAATCGGATGTTTGAATATACATAATTTATAATTGCATCAAATATATTACAGACTGCTCACTGTGCCAAGAGTGGTGTGGATTCCATTCTTACATTACCAGAAACATACTTCAGACCGAGGAACTTAACAGAACTGGTGGATTATGTTGAGTCTGTTGCAAAAACTGCACCAAACCTCCCCATTTTGTACTACCACATACCACATATGACCAACGTTACAGGTAATTTAGGCTATAATTATGAAATGGAGAAAGGAAGGATGGTTACACTATACTTATACCTCCAACCTATAGAGGTCATACGAGTATGTTGTCATTCTTACTGACAACCCTAAGTTGTATTATATTCATATTTAATAAAAAAAACAATTCAAACCAGTTCTCTTAAATGTGTTACATTTTTTTCTGATTTACATTGAGAGATTAATTAATGAAGATTCAATAGTCATTATTATCTCAACTAATCCATTTCTGCTAACAGACTACATAAATTAGCTTATACTAATGATTCGGTAGTCGTACATGTTCCAAAAATATTCACGAAGCCTGTTTTCTACAGTCAGGTGATCTTCCGATGCTCACAATTGGCTGTTGCCTGACAATTTATGACGTCAGCATTGTTCTTCACTCTTTTTAGTATAACGTTTCTCAATTTGTAGTAAGTATGCCAGCATTTGTGGCCGAAGCAAGTACGCGTATACCCACATTCAAAGGCATCAAATTCTCCTCCAATGACCTCAGCGAGGCGGCACAAGTGTTGAGGAACCTTAAAGATGACCAGCAAATATTCTTGGGAACAGCATCGGTAGGTTTTATAGCATTGCTTAACAACAGCGATCAAATTAATTATACAATGTTTGTGTTAAAAATATGAACCATATTTGAATGAATAATAAGAATATTTTCTACTTAAATCTATTGATTTGGTTTTCGCGATTAGTTTTGTAACTTATAAAGAAACAGAATTTAATTCTTAAACATACACTATTTATTTTACTCAACTTAAATTTTGTGGCATTACGTACTGATAATATTTTCATTTGTGTCTTAGTTACTTGCACCAGCGGGTGTTCTCGGGATTAAGTCCAGTATTGGAACAGTATACAATTTCCTACCAAAACTAGCACAAGAAATACAGGCAGCAATAGAACAATCTGATGTTGAAAAGGCAGGAAAACTTCAGGAGAAACTTAGCCTGGCCATTGAGGCTCTAGTACCAGAAGGTACACATGTTATTTGTATTAATTTTTTTTTATTAAAAAAAAAAACAAGTTTTTAACAACTTTTCACATTTGTCTTAATGATAGTGGCGAGATGATACTTTAGCCTATATTCCTCGACTATCCAACACACACACAAAAATATATAGTTGATGTTAGAACAACCTAAGAAACAAACACTTTACAAATATTGATAGATATATGATAAGAATTCATTATCTTGTCATTCGTAGAGACTGTTGCCTCTACTTCTATATCCTCTTCTCTATAATAACATCTTGAGAATGCTCTGTTGCCGGGCGAAACGTGTGTTGAGTGTTTTTTCGCGGAGTATTGCTCGTAAAGCTTTATTAGAATTTTAATACTATTGACTTAAGAGAGTAATTACGATTTATAAGATACAAAGAATAATTACGTATATGACAAATATATGACAAATTATGAACTTTCATATATACAATATAAAGTATATTCTGAGTTGTCAGTATATGATATAAGTTCAAATTTGTGTCACACTGAGAAACAATGATGTACTACATTCTAATAAAAATTTCAGGTGGTTGGGTACCAGTGATGAAAGCAGGAATGGAAATAGTGACAGGTATAGAAGTTGGCCCTGCATCACCCCCACAGAAGCCGGTATCGGAAGAAGGAAAGAGAAGAATACAAGACAGACTACGAAAACTTGGAGTACTTTAATTGATATTAAGCACATTACTTAATCGGCGACTTATTCAATAAGGATAAATTTCTTCGGCGTTGCAATCGTTTAAAAAATTGTTAATAATTATAAAAAAATTACATTTAAATTTTTTATGCCTTCCTTTTTTTACTATTTATTCCTCTATATTTAAAGCAAAGATTCACTAGATAAGACTTACAATTACTTATGCCAAACATCGTTTCTGATGCCTGTTGTCATCTGAAATTTTCCAAAGATTCTCCTAGCTTAAGGGAATCCATAATTCGAATTTTATTTTAAACAATAGGGGATCAATAAAGTCCTCCCTAAATTGACTTTCACATCCCACTTTAATTTGCAGTAATATAAATTCGGTAGTAATATAGATCATTATATCATACGATCAGTCTGTCTTGTTATATCTGTTGATAGTACGATATACTATACTGCGCTGCATATTTGGTTTAACACCCCATTCCATATTTGAAATTAATAAAATTTGTAACATGGCGCAAAAATGAAAGGAGTTTTTTTAAATTATATCCGTGCTCCAAATTCAAAATAATTGAAAAGTTGAAAAAAGTTTTTATGAACCGTATTTCTGGCCAGATTTATTGTCATTACTAGTCATCTAACAGTCAATAATAGGGTCTAAACGTCTGTTAAGTTGTTCACTAAAAAGTGAAATAAATAAAAAAATCTACAGGATATGCACACACTGCAATATATCTCATAAACACAATTAAAGTTTGACGTGTGTGTATACTTAAATTCTGATTACAAATCCAATTAAACATCTTGTCAATTGATCTGAGGGGGCTGTGGTTCCTCCCAGGGGGTTCCCAAGAATAAATGCTTTACATAAACACACGAGAGAAATGTACGTGAGGATTCTTAACACCCTCACAAATATATCTATATAGAGCAGTTAATACATGTTTTGTTAGCAATACTAACACAGTATTACCTCCAATATTTATTATTACGTGAAATTGATATTATACTTAAAGCATTATTATGAAGATTATGAAGCTGTATCTAAATAATAATTATTTTAAATAATTTATTTGCAATTAATTGATGTATTTGCTTGATTTGCAAACTGAATTTCAATACGAAGACAGAACGTATAAGCATTATTTCGATCGAAGCTATTCCTATCAGCTAAGTTTTTCATTTAATATGAGTTCTTTTCTAAATGATTTATTGACATATATAAAATGGATGGAACTAAATTAACTAGATGGCAACGGGCAATTTTTTATAAAACGATCTTTTCAAGACAACCTTCAAAACAATAATAAGACAACGGTGAACTAAAAGGAAGTATATATAAAAAGTCACTATTTCTATTTGATATGAATACATTTCTCCGCACCATTATCAGCTCTACCGCATTCCCGAACGCACACCCCGCGAAACGCGTACTGTATCGCATTATATCATTTATAAACAAAATGTGTTAAAATAAATCGCGACGTTGGCAGCCGCAGATACGCGGATTTAATGTACACACTACGAATTTCGGTACAATTTGCGTGAGCCCGATGTATGTCGAAATAGATGTATGTATGTTAATTTGTTGTTGATTTACGATAAATATTTACGAGAGATGAAAAGTGACGCAAAAATGCTTCTTCAATCATGGATTTGGACAGTGACGAGGAATGTTTGCGTTATACGTTTCATTGTGAAATTAAATACACAAAAAATTATCCAATTGTACTTAAAATTTTCGTTTCTCCACAGCGGCTTACAATTTGGTACAAAGCGATGTAGTATTTTAGTTAAACTCAGATTTTGACTATATTATAATTGTAAAAAATAATTTAATAGGATACAGAACTATTCTTTATTTAAATGTTCAAAGTTTCATTATCTTTGAACTTTTGTATAATAGAGATTTAAAAATATACAGCAAGCATTCGACACCTTCAACCCCACATACCCCACAATGATATATTTGGCCATTTTCTCACCTAATAAATAATATGAATTTCTTGATACGTAAGGGCTTCGAAAATAAGTATGTTTGTTTATACCTTTGTATTAATTGATGTCTTCAATAAATATGATATACATTTCGGATAAAATTAACTGTATTGATAAAATCATGTATTGTTTTTTATTATATTAGAGTTGTCGCTAGCAAATGAGTAAGCTGCTAAGTAAAATATAATATAATATATATATATATACATATTCAAGATATTACGTGCTATATTTTAAGACAAAATTAAGATATCTTATAGTTCGGAAAAGGAAAATTGCGTATCTCAATTATTTTATCATTTTTCCTTAAACCATTGATCATCTGAAACAAAATTTCAATATACCATGCATTGCGTAGGAATTTGAATATTATGATTTATTACAACTATTTGCGTAGGCAACGACCAGTTTATGTAGACCTTTGACACGTCAAATCTGTGGGGTCACATTCTAATATAAATAATGTGCAATATTTCATTCATTTATTATAAGTTATATATGTTAATTTTTTTTAATAGATTTTTTTCTATTCATTGATTTATTACTAGTATTCAAATTGCCCTTTTTTTAAATTATTAATTTAGAACATACTTCTAATGACAGAGCCTTCTGAAGCTCCCTCTCTTCTAGAAGGGGGAACTCCGGGAATATTTTTATTTACAGCTCCGTCAGATCTAACAGACATCTAATTTTACAAACGAAATAAACCTGAACTTACTAGTTTTATGTTATTTAACTCTCAAAATTATTTAAACTTTGAGTTAATTAATATATGAGTATACCTTCGCAGTATTTCAACAAAAAATACTCTTCCGCTATCAAAGATCAAGATAATTTGGTTACTCTCCCCTATATACAAATATAGCAATACGCGAAAATGTAATTTTTGTACCGATAAATCTTGAACTTAATACAGAAGACTCAATAGGATTGCGAAGGGATATGATATTTGCATATGAACCGATATGTTTGACGCGAGTTAGAAATAATAAACGTAATAATTATCATCAAAGTTCAGTTTGTGATCGTATCTGCGAGCTTTTATGGAAAGCTATAAATTTCTCAATGTAAGTAATTGTTTCACTTATCAAATTCTTCGTATGATCTATATAGTAATGTCTTTTTACCAGTAACTTATTACAGTGGCTTCAAAATTTTTTATAACAACGTTAAAATTCGTTTTCCCATTCTGATAATCTTAAACGTCTATTATTTAACAATCTTATTAAGGCTTTTTAAGATACAAAGCAAACGGGTTCCCTAATCGATCAGACACTCGGAAAACATTGTGAACCGTTAGAACAACGTTCGTCTTGTTATCGAAACGCAAACATGATTTTTAGGGGAAGTTCCTGGGAAGTAGTAAAATGGCGCCTTTTTAAAAGAATAATTGGTACATGTTCAATATATCTTTCATTAATATATTACAATCGTATATCATTCTTAGTGTCATAAGATTGATAGCTATTAACCATTGACAACGCAGTTGGCGCAATGGTTACAGCCGAACAGTCCCGGTTCGCTTCACGATTAGGTATGATAAAATAAATTTATCAGTTGTGTTGGCTAACTGATCATGTGTCAAATGTTTCCTAATGCCAATTGAAAATATTTCAAGATTGAATAATTGTTATCACTTAATATACAGTATATTACAATAGAATCTACGTGATACGTACGTACGTACACAAAAAATATAGTTATGTATAGAAGAACTAGAGTTTTTAATAAATAAAACGTAGTACTGCTGAACGTCATGCGGCATTTTATCACCCCACAACCCTAAGACGCCCTAACCACTTTCTTTGTTCGAATCCTTGGCCCAATATTTGGTATAATTATACACTTGATTTCACACTTAGACTAAATTTACTTTTGTCTTACAAATCATTTCTCTAGGGATACCGATCGTCTTTTATAAATTTTTAATTTTTTTTAATTTATAATGTATGCGCCATTATATTCACGTCACACTTTTTTGTGTCAGGAGTGCTAACATACATTGTATAATGTGTTTATCTTATTATGATTCAAAATCACCGGAGCATCAACAAGAGATGCTGCCTCTACGAACAGCGTTCGGTGAGTCTCATCGGTGTCGGAGCGAAACGTGCGTCGAGCGGTTGTGGGTTTTTCGCGGAGTACTGCTTCCATACTGGTCTATTGGGATTTTGAACTATGGACTTCCGCAAAGTAACGCCTGATTCAATTATCTTATTATGATTTATTATGAATACAAATATAATATCCAGATAGTACAAAATAAACGTATTCATAATAAATGTTACACCGGCTATTGACCTCAGTTCTTCGGTACAGCGATCAATGAACGTGGGTCAAATACGTTATTGGTATAGTTAATTACTTGATAAATAATACTTTGACTATTGCATTGAAAAATTAACGCTTATCTTATTTATAAAATTTTCGTGTCACGCGTAATAGAACTCTTCCGAAACGGCTCGACCGATTTGTATGAAATTCATATGCGTATTCAGTGGATTTAACAATCGGCTAACATCCATTTTTCATCCCTCTAAATGTTAAGGGTAGTCCACCCCTATTTTTTTTATTTTTTTCTATGACACAACATACAAAAATACATATAACCCTAACTTTTTTCGTTTTCGATGAACCCTATTTTTTTATTAACTTAAATTTAGTAAAATGTAATTCTTTATGTAATATATTTTTTTTTATTTTACATGACTGAAAAACTTATAGCTAGAAATCACATGTAACATAACCACGTTTGCCGGGTCAGCTAACTTGTATCTATGTATCTATCATGTAACCGTAGTACGTGCTACGATAAATGTAGCACTTTTGCTACGAAAGCATATAAAACGTCTTACAAAATGGAAATATTATTTAGTCAAATTGTGAAACTATTAAAAAGAAGGGTTTTATTAGAATAAACGATTATTCTTACATGGCGAAAAATATTTAAGCAACATTTAGTAGTTCCAGCAAATATACAGCGATTAATTGTTGCAAAGTTGAATCAATGGTTCAATGCATAATAAAACGAAGCTGAGGGGAATCACGGCAAAGATTAAACATTTCAAGCGAACACTATTAATCAGATCACCGATTGCACTCTCTAAATAGTTTTAGGGTTGTGTCAAATACGATGAATTTTGTCAGTCAAAATATATTCTAGTTATCTTGTGAGGTAGGTACACTGAGAGATCAAATCAAAATGTACTTACCCAAATAACAGACAAAAAATATGCGCCACACTTTTTATACATCAAGTCTTATTTCTTTAATCTTAACTATATGATAGCTACACTTACTGGTTTTACTAATAATTGATGTAAACAAACTCGATTATACAGTGTAAACTACAAAGCTAGAAAGCTTAATAAACACTACACAATACTAAAGCTTAATAAATAAAAAAAGGGCTTTTTTATAAAAGTTATAAAAATCTTTATTTCTGTTATTTTGACATGAGGCTAATTAATGATTATCGATAGTAGCACATCCCTTAACCGAAGGGTTAAGAGCACCGCCTGGTTAGTGTGAACTAAATGAATCATTAATAATGTAAAGTTAACGCAACCCGGCGACCACAGAACATCGATGTCGGCCGATTTGTTTGTCTGTTTAAATTCGTGTTTAGTAGTTAAGCATTTGAATTCATTGAACAGTTGTTAGTAAACTTTTAAGATTATATTAGGTTCATGTATACATCTTTAGTATACTGTATTTATTTAGTTCAGTTAACACCAACAATACAACAGATATTTAACTATATACAGATCGTTTAATTAATAATTAGGGGCCAGGAGCATAACATAGGATAATGTAATCGAATGTTATAAATTAAAATAAAATATGATAGCCAAAATAGTAAAAAAGAGATTCGTATTATAATATGAACCTCTTTGATCATGTATAATCCTCTTATAAATATTCTAATATATATTTGAATATTTGAATCTATCAAAGTATTTTAAACGGAAATTATTTATATTTTACTAAAAATCATGGTAAAGTATCACATAAGTCCATTTCTTATTCAAAAGTAAACAATTAGATTATTTTTATAATAATAAAGCATGTACAATCAAGCGAAGGAATTTCTATAATGTTGAATTGTCTATTCATTTACAACTTTTGTTATTAGTTATATTTTTTTCAAAAAATTAAGAGACTATTTTGTCACGACTTAGATTTGCTTAACTTATAATAAATACCTGTGTACATAGATTTTCTAGAGGATCGTTTGATCTTACACTTTGAAAATTGATCAAAACCAGAGTCGTGGAAGGTGTTATACATCTCATCTATGAGTAAACTATGGCCGTTATAAGGGTCGATGAAAAATGGTTACAATAAGTCAGGTCGTATTAACGTCGAGATGTGAGTTTGAATAATAGAAGGGAAATCACATTCGGGACTCAATCGTCACTGTTCAAGGGCCATTAGAATGGGATGGAACGGGTACGGCGAGAATTACTTTAAAGTATACTTTTGTTGCGTTTTTGTACGATTAGACATATAGACCCTGACCCGGACCTATAACTTATCTATAAGACGTTGATTTGGATAAATCGAATGGATTACGTCACCTCGTAGCATATCAGCGTGGTACGATTTGCGTAGCACCTTCGCTTCGTTACATTTTGAACTTTGAACCCTGTACCTTTGTAAGTGAAACCCCGGGTGTTCTTTGTGCCTACAATCGTTGCGTATCCTTTAATTATTGTTCTGTTTTAATACTAATCTTATATTCCTTTACGCATCCATATCAAGTGATTACAGTAAAACATAACACGATCAATCAAAATCTCTAAACCGGGTTTAATTCTAACCCTTCTCCGGTCCATCGCATGTCATTTGTTACAAGCAAATCCGCGGGGTACGGCAGGTCCTTGATATCTCTTATTTATTGTCAAAACGCCGACTTGGATGGGGTGAGCACTATTTGTCATTGACAAAGCATTTTGCGAATCCACTATGTTCGGAATATGTAAATATACCATTTTTTGTTTTGTATCCATTTGGTAAGTGGTATTGACTGTTGCGGGATTTTGCGTATGGTTTATGTAGATTCTGCTTATTGGATTTTTGATAAATGGATTGGTTTAAGATAAATGTGTATGGGAGGATCGCTCAGTATATTTTATTATAAGTAGCTGATGCGGTTAAGGCAGTTTTATTAATGAAATATTGTATTTAATAAGTGCAGTCAATATTGAAATATTTTCAAATAATTTATAACGACAAAAATGCTTCGTTAACAAAGTTTGCTGTAGTATGTATTTTGCAAGGAAGTTTCCATCTGTATCAATAGTTTTTCCTTTAAGATTCAAACTGGACGGAGCTTTTGAATCACTTATCCTACGCAACAACACAAATATTACCTCAATTAAACATTTCATTTTGAATACGTACAAGATATAATTGAAATAAGCTTCGCAAGAGAAAAACTCATTGCGTCCACAATATCATTCCAAATAATTTAAATATTTGACGTGACATTTCTAATATCGTCGTCAAGCACGCAACATTAAAGTATCATAAATAACTGATAAGGGGTCCAATAGTCCCCCACATTTGCGTAGGGTTGACAATAACATATCGTCAAAGACGCCAATCCCTTGTATCGTTATAAAGACATTTTGTAACGTCCATTCCTGATGTCTCATATGTCGCTTGTGAGGGTAATAATTGTATTTTGGGCACTGATTAATACAAATTAATATGAATTAAAATAAAATGCAATTAATCTAATATTAAGTTTGTCGTGTTTGTAGTCATTTTTGCTCCTTGGAGGCCACGGGAGATCAGCGTTGGGTCACATGCTATGGCCCAATATACGCAGAGTGGTATCCATTTTCAGGTGACCAGTGAGTTAGTTATAAGTTTTATTTATTTTAAGTACATTTATATCTACATTTTTTGTCTACACTGGCACTTCAATAAAAATTGTTTTCTCTCATTTTTTCTAAAATTACTCAAATTTAACTTCGATAAAGTTTATGTTCATTAAAATATGTAAATAAATAAATACTACAGAACCGAAACATTGCTTAATTGATCCTCTCCAACTTTATATTCGTAACGTATAAGTATTTTAAATTTCCTACACAAAATAAAATTAAAATATAAGAATATGATATTTACAATTGTAATAGAGATTTGACCGTGACAAGGAACCTTTTGCATGGCGCGAGTCGGGCCATTAATATAATATATGTTACGATGACAGTTGAAAACTAAATGTTAATGGTGCATGCTTAAGATAATTCCGTGAAAATAGGGATATACCCGGATAGAGTTATCATGCCCTATGTCCAATTACTGTTCATTTTTCTTGTCCAAATCCAGCCGAGTGACGTTCGTCCGGGTAAGGGTTAGTAATCGTCCGGTGATAAATGATCCGGGTGACATCGGACGGACTTAAAGACCCCGTGTGTATGGGTCACACTGTAAGACAAAGAAAATATAGAAATATATTATTTCTGTTTTAAACTAAGATTATTCAAAACCAGTATTTGTCATATATAAACAAAACTACTGCTGAAGTGAGAATTCATATGGGTATTTTTAAATTTGTTTTTTTTCACGCAAAAAAGAATTGGAAACATCACGATTATATTATCAGAGTAATATTTAATCCAAAATTTATATATTATATAGTTAGTATAGTATAGACAAGAATTATAATCATAATTTCATTATTTAAGCGAATATAGTAGTAGTTTCGATTTTAAATATTTATAGTAGCGTTCACCGTCTAACCAAAGCCTAACATAGGATAACTGGGTCACAAGCGTGAATTACAGGTTGAGAAGATAGTCACAATTGATGGTTTTCTTATTATTTTCAGTCTTTACGAGTTTTCTTATAACAAGTTTTAATGTTGAGTTTCATATGGATTCATTAGTTTGAGTCATTCTTATAACTGTAATTGGACTTTGTAATTGTAAATATTCTTATGTAGTAATTTGAAAATGGAACCATGACTCGTAACTCGCCCGTAAACATAGCGTCTCCTCGTAGTTTTATCTTAGACGCAAGACGGGATGAATCTTTTTCCAAAATATTCTTGTTTAGGATCCATTTGTGACTTATACTGCGATGATTCAATATACTACATTTTCAACCTAAATAATAGTTATTTTCAGAGCATACGATTCGGAAGTGCACATGAGTAAGTGAACAGTTCAATTGATATGATTCGCGCATGTGTTGCAATTTTGATAGGAAATTTTTGACTATACAATTAGCTTTCACACAAATTACAATTGTGAATTTGCTATTTAAAACAATATACCAATAATTTAAAAGCGTGTTGAAATACTTTTATACTTTTAGTGATAAAAACTCTGAATAGATATATAATCTGACTTTCGTATAAGGTAAACTGATGGAACAAATTCGCTAATTTTATTCTTGTTAGAAACAAAATTAAGAATATTGAGAAATCTTAATGGCACTATAAATTTTGCACTTTTAGTACTACTTCTTCTTTAGTAGTCCTACATTTTAGTTTTGCTATGCATGTGGTATGAGAGGTATTTGTATGAACACATCTGTATCACCCCATAATTAATCATTTGACCGGATAGCGATAGTTTGAACCGGGTGTTTTATCCAGTCAGACGTGTAATCCAGTCAAACTGTCGGAATTCAGACAATCGCAATACCAGGTTAATTGCTTTGTGACGTAGCTGAGCACCTACAGTTCTATATTCGAAAACCAGCAAAAAAATATTTAATATTTAAATAATACTAAAGTACGCTTGACTTAGATAGCTGAACGCTTAATCTGGATGGTGGTCTGGGTGTGGTATCTTATAAATAGTATATAATAAATACATATATATTTATAATTGTGTTAGCCATTAATATCAGTATAGATACCTTACTTACGGACTAACTCACCGTTTGTAATAATGTGTCCTAAAAATCGCGTGTATTTTACAATTTCACTATGTTATAATGGATAATTAATATAATATTGTGTTTTTAAGGTATAAAAACATTGGTTAAGCACAAGATTACAACATTGTGGAAATTTTATAATAGTTAACACATACATTAATATAACTATTCTATAGCAAACTCTAAAAATGAAGATATAATATCGGATAATGGCATTACAGTAGAACAAAAATGTAATAGCGAAGTTGTGAGTTGTGAGCACCGCATCGCTCCATTAGTGATTATTGTCCAACTTGTGCTAAGTGGACGCTCGCGATCATATAGTACTGGACGTGGCAGTCTAAGTTAATTTTAAGACTTAATTCATTTAGTGTTTTAAACAACCCTTAACACTCTTGTAACGGAAGGGAAACGAGTGAAAACTCATCTGAGTTTGTTATTCTTATATTTTCCATATCACACAAAATAATATGTGTATTATATCTCTTACGGAAGAGTAATCTATATGAATGAATATTATTTAAACTTACATGTAACGGCTGGCACAAAAAAGCTACAACTACTCTTTAAAATTTGTGTGTGTATGTGTGTCGCATGAACTTGACACTTGCTGCGATATGCTGCGTCTTTCTTAATGTCTTCTATAAAGGCTTCTTTAAGGGCCCTTACATTTAAAAAACTAGCTTTCTGATAGCAACCTTAATATAATATAAAGTTATATTTGTGACACTGAAAAGCTATTCATTTTGTGAGAGAAAAAAATTTCATAAACTATAATAAAAAAGGTCATGTTAAACTCAACTTTGTATTTATAATAATAACATGATTGAATTAGTATTATTAAGTCGATTCAATTGACTTTATATCCACGAAAACTGGACTCTATGACTGCCAAATACTTTGTACTTATTTACGCCAGCTGTAATTTATGAGGTAAATATCGACTGCGGCCCTTGGGCTGCCAAAACTGTATTAGTTTGGCAAGCTTAAGCACTTCCAGTTATTTATACCATTGTCATTAAACTTTACAATATACTGACCGGAATTTGATAGTAAAAATTCCCGAAAACTAAATGTTATGTCATTTTAAATTATTGCTTTTAAACTTTGGCTCTCGTATATATTAGTAACTTTAACCGAATGTTAATCTCTAAATTAGACCATAGTGAGACTCTAGATATGTGGTCCTCGTATGAGGCTATATAGAGACGATAATTGAAGATTAGTAGTTAGTAGTAAGATTAGAGTCTAAATTTTGTTGTACCTCTGTCCCGTTGTAAAAAGATATATCCTTAATCGATAAATGCACTTTGGAACAACAACAAATTTTTGAGTTCCAACCAATAGTTATGTGAAGATTCTCTTAAAGCAAATACTGGTTAATATTAAACATATATTTTGTACTACGGAGGTTGTATGTAAGTAAATATGAACTGCGATATATTAGGCTATACGCCGTGATGCAATCGCACCGCTAAGTCCACCTTAGTTGCCATACTTTATGTGCACTCACAATTAGTTGCCACGAGATGGCAGGTGAAGCTATCGGACATGGAATCTTTGGAGCTGACCTATCCAAATATAATATGTGATAGCGATGAATCTTATTCTCATTATACGCTCATTCTCTTCTGAGTTCGTTATTTTACGTTTGTAATATAGGAGTACACTGTGGTCTCGACTGTGGTAGATTTTAAATGTGGCTATGAAATAATATATAGCAAAGTGACACACGAGAACTAGGCATTTAGTTTCAAGTTATTTAACTGCATATAAATTACAACGTTTATGAGAAAAGAACGCTTAAATACAGTTAAAATTCTAATAGAAATAAAAACACATGACGGCTCCATACCAATCCTGTGCTCCCGTAAAGCATCTCAGCGCAAAAGTCGTTAGTAACAAACTCCACACATTTGTGTCACCGGATACAATCCTATTATAATTTTAAATTTTAAGCCCATCCATTTGTGTTGCCACCAATCTGACGCCACTCTACAATCTTTGATACGCTTTTAATCTTTTGCAGGAGCAATCTTGTCTATGTTTTCTAACTCGGGACACTTTAAAGTTTGCGTTGCAACTTTTGCGTGTTAAAGAATAAGATTTATAATAGTTATGATAAGGCACGAGGCTTTTAATTTGGAGGCTTTTGATTCGATATGATTACGTAACTGATAAAGTTATAGAAATATACCAGAGCTAATAAGATAGCGTCAACTGGATCGCTAACAAGCGGACATATTGTAAAAATAAAAATTCTTTAAATATAAATATATATTATACTTAAATAGTTAATAATGTAACAGTTCTATTATAATGGGTTTTTTTCATTGGTTTCGCGTGTTTTTTAATAAAAATTTTTACTAATTTCTTGCCTTTAAAGCCTTTTAATCTATAAATAATAATCGAAATTTGTTAAAGTATTTATTTTATACTTGTTTTAATAAAGTTCAAGTTCCGGCAAGCCAAGGTGAATGATTAATTGCCATGATTTCATTGAAATTGATAAAACTATTATAATTCTAAATTCTAGAACTATGCGTTTGTTAAATATTGTAATTAAAAATAAAAAAGTTCAATCTTCCAAGAGAACAATTATATAACGGAAGGTTGGGTTTTTCCAAATGTTAGGCACACGTAAAATTTTAATTAAAAGTGGATTACACATTTTTGCTAATGTACAGGATTCTTTCTTAATTGTTTCGGTTCAAAATACCTCTTGAAATTACATAAGAATTGAGATTAATTCCGGTGCAATTTGGCTAAGCTTTAAATTTTAATGTTTGGTCAAAAATTTCAAAATATTCATATTATACAGTTAAAATAACAATATTTTTTGTTTTTCATTGACTATCAGTTCATACATCAAAGGTGTCAGAACGAGTGCAATCGTCACTACTATATTTAAAAACGACTGTACACAAAATAGATTTCTTACTATAAAAAATGAGAATACACTATGTACTGTATTAAATGTGTTGCGATAACTTGATCTAACCTGCTTCAAATTTATTGTACAACTTCTTGATAGTTCATTAATTGACAAATATTTATTTATTTAATTCCGTTGCACCACATTTTCATACAATGGAACAGCCTTGTCGTTTTGAAGCTCTCTCATTTAGGCAAACGAAAACTAACAGTCAATACAAAATATAGAAGTTCCTATTTTATGACCCTTCGTTTTGGGTAATTTCTCTTTAGGTATAGCTGCTCAACGCCAATCTAGATTTACCGATCAAAGAGTTATTATTTAATTATTATAATAATGTTGGAAGCGCCGTGACATCTACAAAATTATAACAAAAATAGGTCGATAAATATAAACCTCATTAATTATTGACCTATAAATTATAGAATAAGGAAAAATAAGAAAATGTAATGCATACTTTACATCGCACCTGGTCAGGGGAGCCGGGGACAAATGGTACAGCGTTAATTAAATATAGCGAGAAATATTTTAATAAGTTTATGAGTCGATAAAGCAGTTTATAAACCAGCAGCTTTTACACTTCAATATGAAGTTAAGCTTTTGATTACGATATTAGGTAGTCCTGTGTGTGAGTAATGTATGAAGATAGTAAGGTATAAGGTGTACCAATATTTAGAAGTTAAAGATATTTGTTGCAATTTATTGGATAGTTATGTGAACTACGGCATGGTATCAATTCATTGTTTTGAGATTGGACTGTATCTTCGCATATATTAGAGCTAAGTCTTGAACCAAGTTTAAATATAACCAGGCATTGATTAAAGGTAAATTTGTATACGCAGACAAATATCCGTACCACGCTTACTTGGTTGTTTCCATCAATAGCAAAACAGAATGTAAGCAATGGAATTTGTAACGAGAAAAAGTAGTAACCGGAAGTCGCTCGTGTATAGAACGTTTCATCCACCCGTGTGCACTCACCCTTTTCTTAAAACAAATATTATGTTTAGGTGCAGCGTGAGTGTTGAATTTTAATATCATTACTTGAGCTGCGTTTTTAATTTTATAAAAGCACTGCTTTCCTTTTGTGATGTTGGTTTGGATGTTTTGTGAAAGCTGGCTTTAAATTGCCATGGCTCATACACTCTTTGATCAATCAATAATCATTTTCTTACAATTCTCTCAAAAGAGGCAGCAATTGATTGGCATTGAAGGAAAAATGTAGGCCTTATGTCTTAAAGAGAATTTCACAGTCGGGATTCTAAACTTTTTTTGGCGTTCTAAAATCTGGAAATTTCCTACTTCTCTTCCCTTTAGCAGACGCTGTGACAGTCGGTTTACGGGCTCTATCTAATAAGCCGCGATAGTTAGATAGTTTAAATTTTCACAGATGATATATTTATGTTGCCAAATATAGCAATACGACCTTAACCAATGACAAATACTTGTCCAATTTAATGATTACTCCCTCAAAGCAAATCTAACACAGCATGCTTAAACATTACAGATGTACGGTCAAAACCTTTCAAGCTGACAATACTCTTTCTGTTAACGATGTTGAGGTGTTTGGAGATAGCATAGATATCTTTTATTGAAAACCCTAGAACTCTTGATGCTCTGTCTGGGAAACTCTAATTTTGATTACAATATTTGTGTATCTATCTGTTGTTATTTTATTATATATTATAGTTTTAATTTCTGCTATTTTTAATTGTTGCATCTTTACACATATCATAGCTTTCTCTTTATTTATATTTATAGAATAGAAATAGAAATAGAAATATCTTTATTCATTTACAAACATACGGTAGTAGGTATACAACGTCAATTTTAAAGTTGGTACAACTTTAAAATATTGTTCTCTTTATTTATATTTATGTCAACTGACTGTGAATAAATGAATAAAAAAGCCATTTTCTAAGCGACACCTAACTTAATTGAGATCGAACAAAATCAGGCGAAGAAAATTGTCACTCGATCAGTCACGTTAATTGAGAGCGTCTCAACTCGTAATTTTTCCCAATATCATTCCTAATTACTTTTCTCGTATCCATTCTTCGTTCAATCAACTCGACTCTTTCAGTCTCAATGTTAAGGCGCGTGCATATTTATGTAAGGCCTTGGAATATATCGCCACGACCACAACTGGGTATACATAGGTAATCAGTCAATCAAATGTGTAGTTGTGGTGACGATTAAAAAACCTGTTTCGTTGTAAAATATGAAATGTATTGTTATTCATAATAGTATGCTTACCAAGAAAAATACATAAAAATTAATTTACCTTTGCTTTAGGCTACGGATTTTTTCAATTTAAGAATTTTACAAAAATAACGTGAATTTAGTGAACAAATCAAAGAAAATTGTATTCACTAACACATAAAAACAAAATATAGACAAATGTAAAGAATGCGTTGTTGGCCTATAATATGTTTAGCACGACTGGACCACATATCCTTCGTCATATATAACCGATTTCATATATTTTTTTCATTAGTGTGAAGAACAATTTTAATTATTAACATTATATATATTAGATATATTTTTGGAAAATATAAACTATGAAATATACACCGTCTTAATAAAATCACCGCAATATTGCTATTAAATTTATCTAATAGAATTTCACTCCACAAAGCCTGATTATATTAAATTGAGTTTTTAATATGAATATATTGGATATCTCGTCATCATAGCATTTCGTTTGAAATAGAAATCAGTTTGACCTAATTAAATATAAACTATGTCCTATCTGTATTCTGTGCACCCGCCTTAAGGTTATTAAGGGGGTGGAGAATTGCAGTGGGTGTCCTCGAAGGAGGAATCAAAAATTTAAATTGCAGACATTCTTCACCCGTTTGACGCGCCTTTATTGGACGGTACGTCTGGTCTTTATAAATTGCTTCTGATGTAGACATACTACGGAACTTTTTTGTTAACGATGTGATGCATTTGCGCACTGCCTTGTGAAACACTATGTGGAATTCGACCATTCCAGGGTCTATAACAGGGAAAAAACTGGTTAAACAGTACCCACTTAGTCAGCCGCGCATTATAGAAACCCTAGGGGTCGCTTTCGCAGTCTACTGGTTAATACCAGACTTACCAGATTACTATACAACTTTCTATCGTTTTATACCCAGCCTCCAAAGCTGGTCTACCTAATGCTTACCGAATCAATGTCCACATATTATGGTGCAAATCTAAATATAAGTGTCTTAATTTAATCAACAATGTCAATGAAATTCAAAATTAGAACTAAAATCCTTAAAACGCCCTAAAGTTTCTATAGCATTTTAATATATAGAGAATTCTCTTCGACAAAAAAAATTGTCCTATCGCGTCCGAGAGTTAATATTCATGTAGTACATCAATACTCGTTTGGGTATTAACACTATATGATATAATTGTTTTCGATCACATAAAATGTATTGTTTAGAACCCTTTAAGCGCAAAACTTTAAGTTATGAAGCCAACTATCGAGGGAGTGTGTATAAATTATGGCACTTTCTAAGTTTTGTAAACGTAGGGGCGGAGAAAGGCGATTTTTCCTGTTTCTAGTTCAACAGTTTTATTTCCACCCCTGGGGCGAGATGTCGATAGAGTACGCAATCTTGTTTTGTGGCTAGTTGGTTTTGTGTATAATACTTTTGATTTGTTATGGATCATACAGTTGCTTTAAACATTGAAATCAGAATAAACTCAACTAAAACTGATTAAATTAGATACAACACACAGAGTAAATTGCAAATATTTTACAAAATTCTAAAAGTGTATCGATTACAAAAATCCTGTTTATAAAGGATATTAATAAGAAATTCGTATTATTGTTTCGATAGTATTTCTAAAGTATTGTAATGCATTTATTAAAATCTAGTAATATTGTTTTTTTATTTATTTACATTCTAATTATCTACGTAACTAGATTGGTCAGTTTCTAATTATAATTATTAACAATAAACATAGCAAAATATTGAAAAGTCGAACATATCATACTATGAACTTCCGAACCATTCTAAAAACATCTTTCATTCAGCCATCGAAAACAATTTGCGAACTAAATAAATTGCCTGTCTATAACCGTTGAGAGAAAGGGTCAAATAAACATCTACCCTCCGATTTCTTCAATAAATAAAAGTGGACTGGAGGAAAAAAGCGACCACAAACAGACCAACTTCCGAACCGGGATATTTATGGACAGAAGGGGTGTTTTATTGCATGTACCATTTTAACCCACTTGCCCTGGGCTATCTATCTGGGTGTATCTCACACCGTATAACAGTTCATTGACTTATAGGCCGATTACGCATTTTGCATACAGAAACAAGTGGGCCTCACAATCAAATCTAGGATTGTGTTTACTACCAAGCCAGCCTTTAAGTTTTGTAATTAAAGCTTTTAGGATGAGCTTTAACTATTAATGGTACGTAGTTGAATCAGTCATTGTTTATGTGTATATAAATGTTAATTTTAAAGTTCTTAGCTTGCGATCTATTGAAGTGATGCTGTGATTTTTACAGAATACTCTTAATACAATTTTAAATAATATTTCTTCGAGAACGAAACGTACAGAACAAATTTGTATATCAAAATTATCTATAACTTTTTGAATGAATTCGGCGAACGGTGTAACACTCAGCAAGGTTTATTCGGCGTTTTGGAAAAATAACTTTATTTTTATCTCTGTATTTATTCCTTATAGCGGCCCTTATAGCCCTGATAAGGTCATTCGCACTGATACAGCATATTGTTACGTTTCAACAATTTTTATATTTGACAGGTCATTCGCCGTTATGGCGTCTCCTTTTGATTTGTGTCGATATTTACATTTTTATCGCTCGGAGGAGTTTAGACGCATTGCTTTTAGGTAAATTGGGTTAGTTTTTGGAAATAGTTATATTGGTAAGACAATCGTAACGTCTCATAGGTTCGATTGTTGTTAATAAAATACAATATTTGTATAAAACTTGTGATAACTAAACGCATATCTTTTAATATTGGTCTCATTACACAGTGGCTGATTAACCCTATAGTTAGCTCTTTATAGCTTCCATAATTAATAGACATATATTAAAAATTATATTCTATTTTATAAGTACTACACCAATTTTAACCCGGCGTAACATCTTTTCATGTGTCCATTATTTATAATCCCTGCCCGTAATATGAATTGTTAAAAAGAAAAATCTCTCGGGCCGATAAAAAATATCCAGCGATTGGGAGATTGAAAGGGGCGAATCACTTAGCGTCTTCAATTTATGGCTAAATCTCTCCCGGGAGAGATCCGTGGTCAGACTAACAATATTAGGCTATTATCCGGGTGTAGACTGATAGGTGTCCGGGATATTTATATGGGTATAAAATTGGCTTTTTGCAGGACAAATAAATACATGGACTTTTAGACGATGCGAGACGTTTGGCATATTTGAACTAAAGCCTGAAATAGAACAATATCAATAAAATGTTGAAATGTAATTTCTGTAAAAGTTTTGCTTTCATTTGTCATATTATTTTGCCTGTGTGTGTAGCAAATGGATTATTCGATCCGATTCGAATCTCACAGTATATTTTTTTCATATTGTCACAGAATGAACTTATCATTTCAGACTTTAGTAACGTTAAAACCAGATAATTTAATTAAATATATTATTAAAAACTGGGTAGTTTTTATAACTTTTGTTATGCTGTATTAAGTCATCGGACACCAAGGCAGGAACCGAAATTCTCTGTACACCTCCAAAACTGAGCGCACATTTGCGCGTACCACCTGCTAATAGAGGTATTTCTGAACCAACACGACGTAAGAATCTTCAAGAAAAGAGAGTATCATAACTCGAACAACAGCGAGGCCTCGAGTGAGAATGTCTATCTAGCAGTGGCATTTAACATCAGGAAAGTCTGCTGTGTATATGAATTTCAAATGCATTTATAACAATATTATCAGGAATTCAAATTGTTTTGTTGTAGTGAAGTATCAATTTTTAAACTGTGTGTGCGAGTGCCAGAATTAGGACAATTAGGGCTGTAACTTAGCTACAAATAACTTCGAATTGATAAGATTAATAAATGTTGCTCGCGTTTTCTAGCAATTAACGTTATTTTTAATATCATAGATGCAGCCGAAGATAATTATTAAATTTTTACACCGATCAAATTTATTAAGCGTACATTTAGAAATAAACAATTCCTTGTAATTTTATCTAGGTTTTAAGACAATTGAAGCAGTGACCTAGATAGTAGAAACTCAATAGTGTAGCCACAATGAATAGACAATGAACGCTACCGATGTGAGACCGATACACAGGGTGCTTCTTCTATTCAATTAATTATACCTTCGTATACAGTATGATCTTAAATGTTATTTATTGTGTAATTATGTAACATTAATTGAAAGTCAACTTATTACACCGGTATTTCATTTATTACTTTACCTAAATGTCGTTATCCTTCTTATGTATCTTTTTTTTTATTTATAATTTCATTAGACCAATTTATTAGCAATACTCCGGGAAAAAGCCCTCAAACACTCGACGCACGTTTTGCCACGACACCGGAGCATCCTTTCAATACAAAGCTAAAGCAACAAAGTATAATAATTTGAGAGCACCCTGTAAATTCAACAAGGATCGGGTGTCAAGAAACACGCGACTATTGTCAACACATTGCCGCGTCATTGTGACGGCCGCGCATCGGTGACCACCATTTATCAACTCCATCTATACAGACCTTATCGGCCATTCTACTTTTGTAAAAGCTCGATATGTATTGCAAGCCAAGGTGGCTTTGTTGCTATAAGGCTCCAGTGTTCACTAAGACCAAGAGTTGAAGGTACTTTGTGATTAAAATCAATTTATTTATCTTTTGATCTCCTAGAATCTAGATAATAAACGATTTCATCGCTACAAGAATATAGCAGCTAGGGAAATATATCATAAGCGAAAATTAATGTCTAACTATCAAAGTTTATGAGACAGCTTGGCAAAAGAAATGCAGAAATATGGCGGGTGCATTTCAGATTTGAGGAAAATCAAATTTTAGGTAGCAGACTTGGTAATGAATATTTTAAGAAAGACTTAAGTTTATTTAACCACATCATCGCAACATCGTAGAACCAAAAAAAAAAAAATGAAAATTGTATACTCAGACTTAAATAAAGAAAACCATATATAATAATTTGGGGGTAGACATAAATAAATAAATTAAAAAAAAACATCGTAGAACCAGTGTTTCTGAAGCAAGAACAGTGTCAAAACAAACTCACCCCAATCAAAAAACAACGAACCATCAAACCATCCCTCATCATCTATTCATAACGTTTAAAAAAAATTAACATCAAAGACAAATATTCTTCATCTGAATCGGAAAAGGCCATCAATAATTAATCAACCATCTCGTCTTGAATTAGCCGCCGTTTCAGTGAAGTTTGTAAAAAATACCTCCCTACGCCCTTAGGGAAATTTTATATAACTCTGTATCGATTCGTTTTATTGCTACATAGTGCTGGATAAAACATTTTACTAATAAATTGCATGTCATCTGAGAAGGAAACCGGACAAGATCGAATCAAAACTTGCCTAAAGCCAGCCATATATTATTACCAATGTAAGAATATACGTAAATTAATGTACAATGTAGTAAATAATAGGACATAACTGCGCTTTTATTTCGTAAGTTGCTACAAGTAGCAGGAAAATTCTGAAGTTTTTCAACTGAGGCTCAACTGATGTCAATTGGTACCGTCGCCCACTCGCAACACCGGAGGTCTCACTAGTGCGTCGCCGGCCTTTGTATTATCTATACGCTCTTTTCTTGAAGGTCCCTTAGACGTATTTTTTCTGTGACTTGAACAATTCTGCTTTTTATTAACAATTATTTTAAGTTTAATAGTAGTTGGCGGATAAAACATGCAAAACACAGTTAATTTGAAGAGTATATACTATAAGAGTTTGAAAGGGATGCTTTCAGGCAACACAAATCTGCTCTTTTTTCAATTAGAAAGAACACATTTCCATAATGTGGTACATCTAGTAATTTATTACAATTATCATGACCCCTGAATTAATGAAAAATGAAATCGACTTGGAAGATTTCATTTTTACAGTCGCCGCTATCCGACTTTTTCTATAGATATACAAATATTACATTGATTTTTCTTTTAATGGCTTGTTTGCCAGTTCTATAGATATTGCTAATTAAATCTTTTGTTCTATTTACGCGTACCTAATCTTTAGGTTCGATTCTTGGTATTAATTATTTGGTATGGTAAAATTAATATACTGTTTAGATCAATAAATTCATACTGATCAGAAAAATGGTAGTTCGAGGATGCCTTATTGAACGTAGTTATATATTTTGAAATGCACATACAAAAGTAAGAAAGCATAATAATAAGTGTCTATTATAGGATGTGTAGGCGACGAGATTAGTCGAATTCTCCGAATTTCCAAGTACAGCACACATATTTTGGTAGAATATAGTTACTACTTATCTAATAAATACATGCGCGGAGTCGCGAAAATATGATACGTATCGTGAAATTCACAAAACCGTCGCTGAATTTTGACCGAAACATCCCTTGAGGACGCATTTTTAAACTGTCATTAATTTTAAGTACCTCCCCCCAATTGCCAAGGGGTGATTAAACACTCTTTAATGTCACCCCAAAAAATAAAATCTTACTAATCAACAGATTGGTTCGGAATTTTTTCACTCGGAAAAACTTTTGGCAATCCCCTGAGCATTTTTTATGCCAATTTTTGAGGATTTTAGGCCTGAATTTGATGGCGCAATTTGCCTGCAGATATCCGTATTTTTCTGATTTGAAATTATAATATTTTCGCCTTCTATTATTTTTTTTGGTTGGACACCATCGTCGTTGAAAATATTTTCGATTAAACGCGTATGGAAATCCTAATAGCTTATAGAGTTCACATTTTACAAACGGTGAGCCGCAACGTACGCTGTGAATGCTATAGCTTTTGATACGAGTACCAGAGATTTTACAAAATACATACCATATACCACAGCCCACAATTTGCTTATCAAACGTGAAACATAACTTTTAAAGAACAACACTTTGTTAACGGATTAAGTTATGTTAGTTTTACAAAATTTAAGTATATTAGATTATTTTAAATTTTTCCGACGTTTCGCATTATGATATACTTAGATATATATAAACTAGCAAACCCGGCGAACTCCGTTTCGCCATCGTTTGTATATTTTGTTTAGTGATTAAAATATGAATATATTTTTTTGTTTTATATTTGAAAAGGAAAACTTTTTTTTCATTTCACAACAGTAATAAATTAATTTCGATTACAAAAATTGTTATTGTTTGTTTAGTTGAATTTCTCTAAGTAAACGAAAGTGTCTCCAAAGTAAATATTGAATCGAAGCGTTATACGTGTCCGCAAATTATCGATATTATGGTATAGATATATATAAATATATATAGCATAGCTAGGGTTTATATTTGATTTATTTCAGACGACAAGGTAAGAGTTTTTTCACAAGAAAATAGTACCGACGAGTTTCTGACGAAAATAGTATCACCAGGTCATTTATTTCATCAATAAATAGATAGTCGTCAATTAATTTGCCTTGTTTTGGTGGAAAAAGCTTACAAAGTTTACAAGCTCCAATATGTAATTAAGAAAATTACATATTGGAAAATTTAATGGATAAGATTTAGTTCATCGCATTATCGTTTACCCTGAAGCGAACGGACGGACTAAATCGACCATGAAACTGAGCATAAAAATTAACAAAAAAAACAATAGAATTAACATAGAAAACATCTGCGACTAAAATCATTATCTAAGCCCCTACTACGTTAGCTAGAACTTATCATCTTAATTCTTAATAATTCGAACACATCGAAAATGACTCTAGCGAAACATCTTCAAAGAATGAGAACATTTTAGTCATATATGGTACATGCAAACTGAGAGTATCATTAAATTAGATGATTATTTCTACGTAAATTTATATTTATGAGTTCGCTTTGAGTTTGTAGCTTATGTTAAATAAATAAAGTATCCTAATTTAAATGTCAAACAAAATATAGGAAATATATTCTGTGGATATATTTAACAGAAAACTTGGTTGATAGGGACGTGTTTTCAGGAAGTATGCATATACTTACTGTGACAATTCAGCTATAATTTCTATCGCCACGCTGATTAGTGAATAAAACAAGAAACAAGCAGTAGTAGGGGCAAATCTTACCGCATTGATTCCTCTCCCCAGGGGGGTTTATCCCCCCCCCAAAAAACCCAAACGACCGGGGGTTGCGGAGGGCCCGGGGTTTTTTTGGGGGTCCCCCCCCCAGGGGGGGGGGGGGGGGGGGGGGGGGGGGCCCCCCCCCCCCCGGGGGGGGGGGGTTATCTGGCAAAAAGCAATAAACATTAAAAATAAAATGGCGAATCCACCCCCGATCGTCTTTCTCGTCCTATTTCGATCCACTAAGCTTTGCACAGATTGCTAAGATCTTAATTACTGTCTCATCTTTTGAATTTACCAGAATATTTTGTATTACGAAGAGCAACCGTCGCGTAATCCGCTACGAATAAATAAATAAGCAAAGGTCACAAAACGTAAGACCGCATACGTAATATTTCTCGTTAAAAGAAGTATGAAATGTCTAAATAAAGTTTGTTAGATTTAATGTTGCTTCGTCTAAGCAGCAGATATGTCAATTGTCAAAAAACGGAGATCCTAGCTATTTTACACATGCTTCATACTGAAGCTTCAGATATATCAGAACTCATTTCACACACGGTCAATAAGCCTTAAAAAAAGGTTATTTGTAGCTTGTGTTAAGAGTGGTAAGACAACGAATTTACATATGTTTACTGTCTTTTATAAATATATTATCGCATCCAGGCCATCAACAAGAATGCTAGTCAAACAAAGGCTTACCGTAAGGATTTAAGTGTTCGACAGTCCTGTATGATGACCATTCCGCCAACTGGTTTTTTAAAATGCAGGTTTTTTATTAACTAGGAGTCAAAACAAATTTAAACCGGTCTTTTAATAAGCTAATAAAATATAAGCTTTATATCCTACGAAATTAAATATTGTTATTGTAACTTTTGTACCAAATCAACTGACATATCCTCTATTATTTTTGTGCAACCACAAATACTTTACTTTCAAATTATTAAGCTCTTTAATCATTATTTAACGAAGAATCAATCCAATTATGTACAACTATATAAGTGAAAACCTGTCTTATACAACTATAAAACCGGGATCAATAGAAAAACTCGGAGTGGTGAGGAAAGATAACATGTATAAAGACCACACAATATTGAAGAACAGTGAACAGAGAACTGGAAATGAAATATTATTTCTTCTGAAGAGTTTTTTTGTGTCGTCAATTTATCCAAGGCTTTAGGCGAAGGCATATAAATCAAACAATTTTATATTTTCATAACGTCTGTTATATCTATATAAATATTTTCTAACGAATTAGAATGGAGTGTAAATATAAATGTAAATGTGTATTATCCATTGCAATACAGCGGCCAACAAAAGGTACTGTGAAGGACCAAAACATTGATAATAACTTCGAAATCCTCTACAACACTGTTCATTTAGGCTGTCGGTGCCATCTAGAGCTTTATATCGCAACCAATACTTGTAATAAGAGCCGCATGGCACATAAACTTGATTCTGCGCAAACAAAGGAATATCTCCGCTGGCTCCTTGGGGAATTACGCTTTTAAGGGTCAATATTGCGCGATACATAACTTCTAATAAGATAATATGCCTTCCAATAGGCCGCCTAATGATGGCGAGATTAGAATTGATGTTTCTTTTGCGCTTTGGGGAGGTGCTATTGACAAATGTATTGATTATGGATTAATGTTTTGGTCTACTAGTGTTCGTTGTTAAACAAAGTTTGTTTGATGTTTTAGTAATTTAAGTTCCTGCCTCGAGAAAAACGCCATATATTACATGAATTTATGTAATTGTAAATTAAATTAATCCGATATCAGGTTTTTGCTTTAAGAATGAAAAACAATTCTTTATTGATTCTTAAATATAAGTAAATATTACTAAAGTATTTGTTAACTCAGTAAAATCGCTCATAACTCCATAACATTCCACTTTTACACGATTCTTAACCGTTGCTAATTCTTCCAGCTTTTTTAGCTTTTAGCGCTTTGAAGCTTATTTTTTTATTTTTTATGTCGATCGCATTTATACAACACTATATATATGAAAAAGGACACCCTGTGCAGTTATTACCCACGTACGAAAGAAGAAAACGTATTAATACATGTTAGACATTAATGATGTGCCGATTACGGTTATTGGGAAATATGGGAGGGGTGGTAATGATAAAATATGATACATTCGATAAGTTTTCATTGAGTATTTGGGGCTCTGCTTCGTGGCGTATATTGAGAGTTAGGTTTGATGGAAAATGCATTTCTCGATTTATAAAAACTCTAACTGTATCGAACTCAATTTTTTTCACTTTTTGAGTGCTATATAGACTAGATTGTTGATCTTTAAAATACAGTTGCAAATATTTCAAGTACGATAAGAGGTATTAAAAAAAATACGCCATGTTAAATATGACGTTACGATACTAGCAGAGAAAATTAATATACTAATTAAGATCATTAAGGGACATAAAACAAAGCCAATATTATTATTCGAAACAAAAGTGCCTTAACTAACATCAGCTTTAGCTGTTAAGTTTTACAAACTCATATAACAATTTTATTCTAATCGATCGTGAGCCAATTTAAAATATTCAAAGACTCATTCTAAATTATACATTTCTGTACAAAAGATAATTGACTAAAATACATCTGCGTTGTATCATTCGTTTGTATGAAACAAAATAACGTGTAGCCGAATATAATCTTATTTATCGCGAGGGGATGTCTTCGGTAAATGGGATTCGATGAGCAAAGGAGCACTTAACGCTTTTGATGTCCACCCGCGCCCAGTCTCCCTATAAAAGTTTGGGTATACTGAACTCTTTTCCGAATAGGTCATGTTTGAATGATAGACAAGTTATTGAAGTTTCTTGTGGAACAGAGGCAAACGGAAGCTTTTCAAGATATGCCATAGTTTTGATTTTCGTTTGTGAACAGCGAACTGTGTAATCCTAGCCGAAGTCTTTACAACGGGATATGAGCTTCAGTTATTCAAAAATAGAGCAACCTTTTCCCTTAAGGGCCGGCTACACAAATGCTAGAGAACCACCCGCTCATTAGCCTATTTTATAAAAGCTAAGTGTACCACAAACTTAAGGCCGTTATAGATAATATGACAAAAATTTTCTTTCTTTGATTATGGCCATTAGCAGAATTTACCAATTATGTATGATTTACAGGGATTAGGCCACATGTGGTTTTGATAGGGAATAAGTAATAATGTCTCTTAATATAAATAGGCATTTTCCCTAGATAATAACTATTTCCAATAAATTTCTAACACTAGGTGAATCGGTGCTCAAACATTGGAGCGTATAATATAGTTTTTGCATATAAAATATGATAACCCACCATTGACAGTATCTATTGCTGCATGAAGATTGAGAATTCTATTATCAATGCCATTTCTAGTGTCAATGGTATCAAAATTCAGTTGAAACTGCAGGAGATCATCTCAATTGTATGGGGAAAGTTTTATTTATATAAGTTTGAATGTACAACGATCGATTCTCAGCAAATGAACGATTGCTTACACACAGTACCACTGCATACTTGTCATAAAACACTCTACCATATCCTCGTTTGGCTTTGTCACTTATAAACGCATATTAAAATAAAAAATATGCAAATCTCACTAATTTTAAAAGGTATTAACTCGATCCAATTATATAGTAGCTTGGCATATCGAATGCAAATCGAACCCCGGTCCCAAGAGCTTCTGAGACGTGCTGATTGAACACGACACTTGATTTATATCTATAGAGTTGATAAAACTCACATGTGTCTTAATTTTGTATTTATCAACTTAGCACAATAGATTAGGATCGCTAACGTTTCGTTCTTCAACGTACCGAACATTATTATTAACATTGTTAGAGCATTACATATTCAAAACTAAAAAAAAAATGAACCAGCCTAGTTTTATTCGATACAGCAAAGTTACTTTTCGTTATAAATATATATAGGTTTTAAAGAATTTCTGTCTAATGTCTATTTATCCCAGATCTTTCCAAAACTGTCACTCCACCGCTTTTCGTCTTTCTCACTCTATCCTATCTTAATATACAAAAAGTTGAAGTGTATACAAATTCTCACTTTCTCACTTTGTGTGTAATTCTCACTTTTGTTTTCAGCCTTGAAGTAAAAAAAATCACATCAAAGTCTAATTCATAATAATAAGATATACTTTCGTCACTTAATTGTGTGAGCCGATACAAGAATTACAACTTAGAAAAACGAAATCATCAATTATTGAAGTTCTATATATCAGCTCGATATACATCCTGCAAATCTTAAGTCACTCGTCTTGGATAATTTGGTTTGAATTTAATTAAATACTGGCATCGATTCCCGACGTGAGTGACGGAGGCGATGTAATTTGCAGATCGGAATGCCCTGATTGGGGTCTGTCTTCGCGTCATGTGTTTCACTGTTTTCGCATCAGAAAATTTTGTTTACACAAATAATCTTTAAAAACTCTAAAAACTTTCTTTAATAAATAAATACGCTTCTTTAATAAAATAGGACTTCGTACGCGACTTATTAACCGCAGCCACTGAAAACCATCTTGTGAATTATAGGAATAGTCGATTTCATTTTTATATATACAGTGTTTAATAGATTGGTAGATTGAAATCAAAGCACTTATAGGTTTATGAAAATGTTGTGCAAATGTAAAATTACTTTCCAACAGTTTTTAAAAATAAAAATATTCGCATACGATTTCTTTGCGAACTTTTCACCGACTCATTATTAACGAAGGCATCAAAGGCTGTAAGCTTATATGGTTTTTTGTGAACCGCTTTGAGAGACCTCGACTAAGTTCGTATGTTAATCGATTTTCAACTTTGAGTTTTATAAAGATTTCCATGCTGGGGAAACTTTGGCTCGTTCATTACGGATTTTTACAGTCGGCGATGTATTCTTATTTTTCGAGCTCTTTCGTCTCCAAAGCGAGAATCTCCTCGGTTCAGATACACCCTAGAAGTTGGTACAACCCACGTGATTTGCACACTCCTTAAGGGAAACCCTGAAGCGGTCCAGTCCTTCAATGTGAAAATAAATTTCGTATACAAATATTCATTCACTTTAAGTAAGATGTAGAGATGTAGGTCTCTCTCCATCTTCTATCGTTCATCACGGAGAGTGTTCGGAGGAGAGGTATTTCCGAACAAATACGGCTTTGGGACCTTCAACAAAGAGCGTATAGGCATCTTAGAGGCTGGCAACGTACTGGTGAGGCCTCTGATATTGCGAGTGTCCATCTCTTAATATCAGGTGAGCCTCCTGCCCGTTTATTAAAAAAAAAATAATTTTTTTATTATTCTTTTATTACACGATTCGTTAATAATTTCTTTTATTTTGTTTCCTTATCGTCCACATGATGAAAATAATAGTCATGCCGAATTATTTTTCTATACCTAAATCATTTCGATGAAAAATACAAATTGAAAACTCTACGTACTACACTTCAATAAATTAAGATGCCCGATTGAAAATCATGTTAGCATAAATGTAGCTAATTAATAATGCTATGTATATCTGATAAGAGATTAAAATAAAAACGATATATCAAACATAGCTAAAATAGATGCCACATTAAGGAGTTGGCCGGGGGCAGTGCTTCTTTTAAATGAAGAGGAAAATTTTAATTTCCTATCGCGTACCGGGCTAGTGTTGAGCCCATCTATCGATAATCTATTTAGCGTAATAAGTTCGAAATTTATTAAATTCGAAACTTGAAAAAAACAACTGAGATCTAATATAAATTTGTTATAGAGTACTAGTTATACTTAACGTATAAATATTATTTAAAGTCAATTGTCATAATTCAATATTTTGAGCAATGAAACTAATTCGGAGGTGACCTCATGAGGTGTAGAATCAATTTGACATCAATAATTGAATGATAACAATATAGGACGATCAAGTGGTGATGTCATATCGATTGACAAAACGGTACAGCTTCACATTAGGTGATTTATTAAAATAGTCTATGATCTACTTATGGCAGCTGGCCCAATGGTGGCTTCAGTGTTTTAAGCACCAATAAGTGGTGTATGTCAGACGTCAAATGACAGACGATGACGATCGAAGGAACAGGGTCGGTAAGGATAAATTTGGATAAATGGAAGGAGGGCCTGCCCAGAGCGTACAGTTGTCGGTTAGTCCAAGTTGCCATTCGTGCCATATTGCGGTGGCCTAGAGTGAAGTTTCGTCCATCAATTTTTTACTCCGTTATTTTCGTATTTCAGAGGGTAATTTAGCGTTAACATGTAGATATTATCACGGTACCAAACGTTGATCAATATCAATACCGAAATCTTAAAAAAAACTATTATTTACTTTAAGTGAATTTCAGTTATTACCTATTAACCGCAGTAGCTCATTTTGTATCTTAGAAAATACATTTATGTTCATTGAAAACTGCATCTGCATGTTAGCGACATTAGAATCTGCATTTGTGAGGTCAGATAAAAAATTTCTATCAACTATCACGCTTATTACGGAGAAAACTATGACAATATCATGTCTACTGAATATGAACACTCTTAATTTATTTTGATACATTTCTTTGTATTAGATGTTGTAAAGACAACTATACATCATTTGTCTAAGTTTCAATTTCCCAACCATGACGGTTCATCACATGTAGAGAAAACTATGATAATATGTTTGTTGAATGTGAACATACTTTAATATTAATCCTTAAATTAAATAAATAGATAAAAAGCACCTAATGTGTATGTGTCATAGACAGAAATTGATTGTATCGTGCAATCAATTTGTGCATCTTCACAGTCACATTGTTTAGCGATCCTGTCATCACACTCATTGATATTATTTACTACAACCAATCAATTTCTGATCTCATCGTTCATTCAAGACATCAATCGGTAGCAATAAATTTCAATATCAATCATAGCTACCAATTTTGTGACTGAAAATGTACAAATATACATTTATTATTGTTAATTACGATAGAAAAGATTGCCGTCACACTCGCGTGAAATTCCTTGTACGGTCAGTTATAACCTGACTATTATTTTGTTGGTGAGCTATTTTTTATTTAATAGTCACAAGTGATACCGTTGCTGATAGATGTTCAAAATGCCGGCTCGCAAGTACGCTACCGGCTTCTAAGATGACGATATGATCTTTCTTTAAAGATCCCTACTTGTCTATAAGCGGTATTACTTGTGACCAGGTTAACAGATGGAATTTTGTATTCTGATCGATGTCCTATAATGGAATTCAGCAGATATCAATCCGAACAACTGCTCCGAATACTCTCAAGTCAATATGAATTGATATCAAAGTATTTGGCTTACATAAATGTGAATGCTATAAAAAGTCTCACTGATTGAATGCTGATCAATTATTAAATGGCCCCATTGTTTTGAGGAAATGTTTAATGTTTAAGAAATGAGCTATTCAACAGAAATTGAACCAATCTTTAAGCAAGAAACGAGCAAAAACTTGATATTTTTATTATTAATATAGATTAATAAACTTATACAAATCAAATTTACACTTCTACAAGACATTGTAATTAATGTACTATAATATTGATTTACGGTAAATAATAAATAATAATATAGCATCGCAGTACACCTCGCAATTAAAACGACTGTCTAAATGTTTACCATATTTAGTGATGCTATTATAAAATCGCACTTATCCTGAGTAGCCGCTAGATATCTGTTATTTTTGCTACGTAGATTCAGTATTTGTTTATTCCTATTATTCACAATTTCTGATAATGTATTCAGTCTTACGTAAGTTGGTAAAACTGGGTCAATTAGACTGAAAGATCAAAACATTGGATCAATGTCTCTAATATAATGTAAATAAACATAGAAGAATTTTAGATGAATATTTAAAAAGCGATGAATCTTAACGCATCGCCCTAGCCAATGAAATGAATTGTACAATGTTGATTGTTACTATAAATGGACCAGAGATTAATTGCAATTTATTCCAGTCACATGCCAATATAAATCATTATCATTTTATTAGTTATTAATACGTGTCACGTTTAATTGTAGCATTGGCGCTATGTCACGTTGGACTGCCGAAGATTCAGATTTCAGGCTTAAAATTTGAGATTTTGTAATTTATCTCTTGTACGCCATTCAATACGAGATTTATTTTTTCACCTTAACCTCTGGGACGGTCTGAGTTCCTTTTTATATAAACTTTTTATATATAAAATGTAGTATCGATAGAATATGGTACAACACTAACCTAACCTCCGTCGTTAAAAATATTGCTGTTTGAACGCAGAGTTCGCTTAGCGTTTTAATAAATTTGGAAAATTAAAGATTCATATCTGTTGGCTTCACTAGTTAATACGTCGGGCTCTGTTAATATTTGGGAAAATGCATTCAAAGAACAATATTATACTTTGCTTCAATTTTCATAAAATAAATATTCTTATTTCATTCAACACGCTAGTTTTATATGAATATACTTTATTTGTTGAAGAAAATGTCTATAGATGTTTTTAACCGACAATAGTATACATTAAGAGATTTACATACAATACATTGGCAGGTGAAACTCTATTTTTTCTTAACATTGAATATTTTTTATATTTTAAAATTAATGTAAAATCATCCTTCACATAATACACCATAGGTATTGTCTTTTATTAACATAACCATTACTCATTTAAAGAAAAAAACACTTTATTAACGGATTAAGTTATGTATTTTTACAAAATTTAAGTATCTTACATTATTTTAAATTTTCCCTACGTTTCGCGTTCTTTACAGCGTACACGGTCACAGTAGTCTACCGTTTCTTTACTATAGGTATGTAAATATTCTAAGCCTTGACTTACGGCAATTTTCAAAATTCCTGGAGGGGGTGTGGGCCCCGAGAGCCCACACCTCCGTAAGATTATTACTATTACCACATTCACGACCTACGATTATTTTTACATCATCCTCGGTAATTATTAATTTTTCATTTGCAAAGAGGTGGCTTCTAATTACTCCCGCGCTTATCTATACTATAATTTACGGGGTCCTCCGCTATCGTTTTTAAGGTTTTTTTCAATTATAAATTGCTAAGGGTGTTTAATTTGATTATGTTATTAATCAATGTAATCTCATTAATTCTGTTGGTTCCTCTTGCGGTTAATGTCCGCGTTCTGTGTACTTAATCATTGTGCGAATTTTTAAATTAAAAAATGTTTCCTTTCGAGAAATTATTAAATCGATTTATTTGTGTGATGTCACATTGTTTATAATCTTAACGTAACGTCATCATCCTACTACTTAATAAAAGTTTGTGAGTATGTTTGGATGGATGTTTGTTTCTATTCCACGTAAAAACTACTGAATGGATTTTAATGAAACTTTTCAATAATATAGTTTATACAGAATAACACAAAGGCTATAATTTATAAAGATATTGCTCATCCAAAGCATCAAGTCTAAAAATACCTACCACCTAAACCTAACCTAAACCACTAGAGTTACATATAAGTAATGTTTTTACAATAGGTTATTTAAAAAAGCTCTACCACAGTATATATCTATATCTTATATGTAAGCAATTACAGCTAGTATAATAAATGTTCACTTCCAATGTACATTTAGTATTAACAAATTGATTCCCAAATAAAAATTAATGCTTATATAAGTTATATCACATATATGTTTATTTATATGTAACATATCAAATCTATAAAGGCGAGTGGAGCCGCATGGCTATCCAGTAAAAAAATTTAGTGTAAAATTGATATTTAAATTATTTTGCCCATATTCATATCTAGAAATATGATAGATTAAGCATAAAATAAAATCAAGATATCAAAGAGTTGTATCAGTCAACGGGACATGTAATAAAATGTCTATTTATTCTAAGGAACTTAATAAATAGGTACAGCATATTATAATTAAGTTTGAGCATCTCCTAATTTATACGTTTCTAAATCGATATGGGAGAGCCGGGGAGAGCATTACGTTTTGGTTTCTAGGAAAAATTTCATTTGTGAATAAACATTGATATATTCAAAATGTTTATCGGCAATACAATTTCGGTTAACGTAAAACAAAAAGCGAAACGCCAACACGTCCGTGACCGCAACTATTGGCGACCGAATGCAATTGACAGGCCCGCTCAATTTATGGGCCATACTGTCTACGGCGGCCGTGGAGTTACACTACTAGATGGAATAATTGTAATAGAATCAAGAAAAAGTACGCAACAAAATGGGCTGCTGATGTGTGGTGAACTTAGGGCGACTAGCGCTTAAGCGTTCAAAGAAATGTCTTAAATATACATACTATTTGTATACTTACGCATATAATATAGAAAGAAAGAAAACATTTTTTATTCGAGTGCCAGTGTAGACAAAATATGTAGATATAAATGTACTTAATAAATAAAACTTACAACTAACTCACTGGTCAACTGAAAATGGATGCCACACTTGGGCCATAGCATGTGACCCAACGCTGACCTTCCGTGGCCACCAAGGTGCAAAAGTGACTGTACGACTAACTTAATATTAGATTAATAACTATATATATCCGTTGACATACTCTGAAAATATGATAAGCTTAGACACAATATATGTACAATATTACAAATCACCTTAATTACTTAATTCTTATATCTAAACTAGCCGACTCGGCAATCGTTGTTTTGCCATACACTTTTTTCTAGCGATCATTTTTTTAGTTCAATAAAAATAATTATCAACTTTAAGTGTTTATAATCGAAAACGTTTTAAACAATAAAAGTGTGCTTTATTTAGGTTAATAGATTAATCTTTATATGACACGTTTGTCGGTTTACCATAGCAGTGCCATCTATTGATTACTAATTACTCAATCCAGTCGAAAAGTATTGACATCTGTTAGAATCTTTTGGAGTTAACAGATAATTGTGACTGTTAATTAATTATAGAAAAAATAATTTGCAATAAAATAAAATAAATATATATTTGCGACTATAATTCAAGATCTAAACTATCCTACCTTTTAAGTTGGACCGGATTGCTCACGGTGTGCCAATTCAATTTAAAATCTGTTTAATTGCTTAAGAGTCCATCGCGGACAAACATCGTGACAGGAGATTTATATATATTAAGATGGAAATAATAAAGTCCCTTCCTGGGTAGTGAGAGGGACAAAAAAATCTGTGGGATGTTCATTATTTCCAAAGGTTGAATGGGTTGGTCGAGCTGGATGCTGGATGTAGCTCAGGCATGCAAGTTGTATCTTAGCGGAGTTTTTAAAAGGTTTGAGTGATGAGGGCCAGTGCCGCAGTAACATTTGATTTAAATAATGAGATTTCGGATCTTATCTCAAAATCGATGTTTATCGGATGTTGTTTAAACGGAATTAATTAAACATTTAAACTTATTCGAGGTTGTAATCTTATCTAGTATCTATATATCCATCGGTGGGCTGTATTTAATTAATTCTGACATTGGAATAGTGTGAATTTTGACTGCAACTGAAGCCAACTGTTATTTGTTTTGTCGTTTTAAATTACCGTTGAATGTTGGTAATCACTACATGTCTATTACTGTGTTTTTATTTATTCGCTCTGGGCCATTACAACAGCCCAACGTAATGGTCACTATGATAGACTGCCTAAAAAAAGGCGTTTTTTTATAAAACTGGGGTCAAACAACTCATAGTATCGTAAGTGATACCGTTAGCAATATACAGTTCAATGACAGAGGCCATGGAAGTGCGTAGCTGGCCTTTAAGGTTTGATTCCAAAACCGTTATAGACGAATATTTTATATATGTTGGTGTATTATTAAGATAACACCACATACAGTCAGTTGACATACAAATGTATACATGAAAACAAACAAAACCCTAATAGACCAATATATGTTATAACGGCTTGTGCTAACATTAATGGTGTGCTAAAGGGTTTTATACTATGGACATCGCAATTACTTGTTGTCCAAGTAACGCTTATCTACTTGAGGTTAAACTATGTATTCTATAAGTACATTTGTTACAGTTTATATTTGTAGTAGAACCTATATAAGTTATACTGAGATTAATTGCAACTATTTGAAATTCATTATATTTTCTTCAAAACGTCAAACTCTACATGTGATCTTTTACGATATCGAAATGTATCTCTGCAATTGTATCTATTCGAATTTAAGTTTTTTGTGTCATGAGGTTACTCTACACCATACATACATATCGAAGAAATTTTGTGATACTAAAATTTAAGTCCACTAGTAGTATAAGATCAAATACACTGAGCTAACCTAGGAATACGATATTTTGATAAATAGGAGTCGCAACAATAAGATTGTGTAAAAACAGCGACAGATACCTTATCAGCTGTTAGACAACGGTTCGAAATACCACATGTGTTATTTTTTATTATGAAGCTTAAACCAGAGTACACCTTCGCGTGTTTAACAATATGTAAAAAAATTGATGAAATATTTATATTAAATGACGTAATGTAATTTTATCATCTAATACGAAGGATAAATTTGACCTATCTTTCACGGCCTCGGTGGCGCAGTAGGCAGCGCGTAAGTCTCATAATCTTAAGGTCGTGAGTTCGATCCTCACCCGGGGCATATCTTTTTGTATCTTATTTAGTTTTTGTCTTAAACTATAAAAACTTAAAGCTATATTTGTATAATTCTATTACAAATAAACAAATGTTTAATTGATATGAATTTTTCGAATCGTCGGTAGTTATAGATATACACTTCTCAAAGTTTTCTACGTCACTGATTTGCTTATAATTCAACAAATAGTACAAGGAATCGATTGAAATCTTTTCTATAAATTGTCCTACATACTAAGTGGTTCTAGTTGACTCGCATCTATATTTAGACCAATTATGTTCTTTGTCTAATAATAGAAAATGGATGACACACGACGGCCGAGTGATTCTACTGTCTATTACTACTATCGTTACCATTTCAAGACGCTTTAATTTATCACATCTACGCTGGGCGATTTCTACCATTGTTATCTTTTTAATACTGATTTTTAATAAATAAAATCAAAAATCCAATAGAACAATTCCCAATTACAGTACTATGAAAATATATATAAAATGGTATATAAATATTAAAATGATATAAGAATATGATCGAAATAATACGTTCAGGTATTAAAAAAATTGCTATTTCGAAACTCGCAGAGCAATCGCGAGTAACACGAAAATTGACTCAGCGATGCACTCAGGCGCAGGTACGCGTCTGCCCTCACTATTTTACGAACGCCCTATCATTTAGAAGTGATGATCTATTAATAATCTTAGTAACGTTTGTTTTATAAGCTTGCATTTGAAATTATTAAATTGATCGCACAATAAATAATATATTAACATAGTATCTTTAATAATTAAACATTTGATAATCTTTACAATATAATGTAAAATAAATTCAAATGTAAGTACATTCAGATGCTTCGTTATAATTATATGCCAACTTAAAATCGTTAGTATATAACCTCAGTAATGTATCAATTATCATCAGGTCTTCTTGCCCATCTACTTATTTAAAGAATGGATACAAAAGTATGGGTAGGTAAATGAAATTTTTTTTTTGTTTTTTCCTTATGTTTATCTATCTATCTATTGGTTCACTTTATTTATGTTTGTCAGCATACCTGCTGTTTGTGGTGTAATCTAAAAAAATAAAAATAAAATAAATATTAAGTTTCCTGATATATTGTTTAATGTAATTTGAATAAGGATTTTTGCTTCAATACAATTGAGCTATACAAACGCATCTTAGCAAACAAATTGTTGTCGTACACAACCAAAAACTTGACTTGAAACAGTTTACATAAGTAGTGGAAAAAAATCATGAAAGTCACTGAAATGTCCTATTTAGGTCAAAGCGAAGTTGCGGCCGAAAACGTAAATAATTAATAACGATGTCCAAAAATGCTAAAGATATTAATTAAAACTCCTCAACGGCCATAAATCTATAAGTTTTGAAAATTTAAATTAAAATGCTGCTATCGCGAGGGAGCTGATAATTCCGGGACAATGCCTTCAGAGAAATATTGGTTTCGTTCAACGATAAATAAAACTAAATTTACGATCAAAAAGTTTACTAGAATGCAAAGATAACGAAAGAATTTAAAAATGACTTAATCGGGAGTCGTTTAAATGAAAAACTATATTAATCATTTCCGAAGAATGGTGCAATTCTACTAGTTTCTTTAGAGCAAGACAGGATAGACCTGTACGGTGCAATAGGGTTAGAAAGAAATTAATATTTATGAAATTAATAAAAATCCGGAAAATAAATAAAACGAAAATGAAAGTTATTTTCGATTTTACTTTATTAGTATTAGCGCCATCTTTGAAAATGATAGATCTGTGTAATCAATATCAAACGTCATTTTTTGAAAGTTGCTTTCAGTTTACGTACGATTTACCATTATAGAATTTACCTACAGATGGCGTTAAACTTAATAATTTAGATATGAATATGTTAAACTTGATTCGTTTACACGTTAGAAAACATTTATTTACGTTCCGTTTACATTTAAAAGTTCGAACAACCTTTGAAAAACAGTTTTTATAACCATTGTGGCTGATTGTGGTTCAGCGCCATCTTTGATGTGATCGATCTGTTCAATCAATATCAAATGTCAATTGGGAAAGTTGCTTTAAATTGACGTACGAATCACTATTATAGTTACGTAATTTCCCTAGGTGGCGCTTAACTTAATATTAAATAAGTAGTAATAAGAAAATAATGTTGAATTATATATGTAATTTTAAGTAAATATATACAGTTATGAATAAGAAATAATGTGTGTATATTGAGTTGAAAAATGGGCATTTTTCTGATATTTATTATCTACTAAACATCGATCCATCGTAGTAGAGTTCTTTCTTTTCAATAGATGGCGCTTTAAATATCTATATTGATTAAACACCTCATTAATATGAACAATTAAGTCTCATTGCATTTAAAATTAAGTATTTGTCTTTAAATTATTTTTAATTGTGTTTATAATATGATGAACAGAGACATGTTTTAATAAAGTAAATATTTTTATCTTATCATCTGCCTAAACCACGTAATGTTCTTTTAATTGTATCAGTAAAATTGATAAGATGGGGCACATTATTGTTTTTACATTAAATAATGTAATGTATGATAATTTTTATTAGTTTTTAATTCATATTTATTTTCCGTCGTTAATTTATAACTACATTTATAATATGAGATACGCATAGAAAAAGACCACACAATATTTATGTATTTATTGCTTAGCTAAAGTTAATACTAACAAAGATGATATAATTTTTTACAAAAATATTTTACGCTTATTTTCTTCTTGACTAGATACACTCGGCCTGTTAGGCTGCGGGCCGTATACTTATTTCTTCTAATTTATATTTAAGATCGCTTTTGTTTTTTTGAGCCATACGGCTAGCGTGGTACCATCCCAGAGGAATATGGAGATCTTCAAGAATATTTGCTATTACTATTCTGCCGACTCCACGAGGTCATGGATTGACTGCGGCTGGGAAACATTGGAGCTGGGCCGGTTGGGGAAGTCGGTGATGATGGTGGCATCAGGTTTGTGGCTGGGTGGTAGACACGCGCCGACATTGTAGTTTCATCTGGAATATAAATGAACGTATTCAATACACTATTTTACAATAGTAGCCTGTACTGTGTAGTCGTGTCGACATCTGTAAATAGTTATTTAGAGTAACAGTCTCCCTCCTGTTAAGCATCGAACCTTCCAGAATATAAACTTAGGAGCTCAGACACTATTAATGTACATAATTAACATAGTATTTTATTGAATGTGATAGTCGCGTAGTTGATAGAGACTATTATCATGAAATAGTTTATTAAGTGTTTGATTTTAAATTCCATAGAAAGATATAGGATATAGGATTTATTTTAATATTATCTAATCAACATCTCGATAACGATAACAGACCACGTTTCGATACAATTTCTTAATTGTATCAGAAATAGATATAAAGTAAACCAAACATTCTAGCAATTAAGATTTATTTACGTTATTTTAGAATCCTAGATCTACAGAGGCAATATATAAGCGGAAAGCATTTCAATGTTTTATTTTGAGTACATAAAATGTAACCAAGTGTTCGATTTTTGTTTGGCTTCGTATAATCGTATTGAGACTCGTATGGTAACGGGCGGGCAAATTTTATCTAAAAGCTATAATATTATAGAACATAATATTGGCGAAAACTACTCAATTGGTTATATTAACGTACATATATACATATTAATTCATTCTTATTAAAATGTCAAATGTGTAAAGTACTCACTGTTGGAATATGACCGCCCGTATGAAGATTTTGCGTTCTGGTCCTTTGCTGGCGGCATGATGACTCTAAAAAGAAATTCGTAAGAATTGTATTAAAATTCACAGAGTTTATGTGGACTATTGGATCAGACGGTAATATAAAATTAGAAGCCTTCATTTTTGCCTTCCGTGGATCTATTGAAACATAAATAATAATCCAATTACGTTATAACGATAAAAATATAAGAGAACAGATTTGATTATCTAATAACCCTCTGAGAACATCGGAACAACAAAGTGCCTTTGTAATCAATAAATCAGTACACGTAAAATTCATAAAAAGATCAAAATCCCTTTGTGTATGGAGACGCGGCTAATCGCACGAAAGCCTTCGATGGTGCCTTACCTCGATCCCGTTCTATTCAATTAAAATCAATCTTTGAAGCGTTTTTGTAAAGAATACGATCAAAGACGTCAAACATAATCAATTTTACAAACACCACTTTCCCCTTTTCAGCGCCACCTAGCGATAACACATTGTCAACTCTATTGCTATGATAGAAGGTTCTTTATTCCCAATGCGGATTGGCAAGTCGAAAAATATGATTTATCGAATGCAACTTTATTAGAATCTGTATGTTTAGAAGTATAACCATTATTCATTTGGCTTAAAGATGAAAATGGATTGCAGATTGCATGTTGACTTACCACGTTATTTTTATGAGTTGTAGTCATCAATACTGTACGACAGTACAGTATTAAGTGAAGGGAAAAATTGTTTAATAATAATAATGGTTATATGAAAAAGGTTCTCCATTCAAAATTTGTTATAAAGATATTTCCGTATGCATAAAAGTGTAAGCAGAATTTACTATTACTACTACGACTACATAAAAAGTTGAAGGCTCTGGATAGTTTGCAGAATTCGGCCTTTAAGTAAGACCTGAGTGACGTTTCGCTTTAGATATGTATGTATATATAATATAAAGTAATATAGTAAAGTAGTATAGTAAAGACTTCTGATCTTTCATAACCTTTCACAGAATTTGAATACCCCAAACAGTGTCAAAATTAGGTTCATCAAATAACTATTATTATAATCAATATGATAACATAATTATTATTATAATTAGGATATGTTTATGTCTTTCTATTATCTTCAATATTTTAAAGTTTACTTTATTATACAAATGCAAATATTTATGAAACTTAGTTTAAGAGAGAGAGATTGTATCTATAACATTACTTTGAAGGCATTATCTGCAGCCTCCTCGTGTTATGATCAATTTCCAATTCAATAAGATTATTTATGTTCTAACGTCAAGATAGAGGGATCGATGTGTTTCCGTTTCCTGTTTATTATCAGCCTCATTACATTAATATTGGTAATATATTACGGGAAGAAACGTTTGCGTATATACTATTCGTAAACTATGTGTTATTAGATAAATACAATCGTTGAGAAGCGTTTGGGAGGTTTATTGTTAGTGGGCCATATAATGCTAGCTTTACTGTTTCTAGTCAGTTCTGACATTAGTTATGTTTTTTTAAAACAGGGGCTAATACGAGATTTTGATATTATTCATGATATTGAGTTATTATTATAGTATATTTTTAATAAGAATGAATTGACTTCACAGAGACAAATCATTTAAAATATTACGATCAAATAATAAACGAAGAGTAATGAGTAATTTACATCTAACTTAAATTGCTAATTAATATAAGAATAGTGTCCATTAACACTTCGTAGTCTCAAATAAAGTCGAACACTTTTTTAATGTGTACTTTAAAATGTTTAAATATAATCATAGCACATCACTAAAGACACTAGCACTAAAACACTAACTCGCATGGTTTTTTCCTTTTCAATTATTATAGTATAGTTTTATATAATTTAATATTTAAAGCAATATGTATGTACTAAATATTTGTGTAAGGTAGAAACTGTATCGGCGCTGCTTTCACGCCGAACACAAACGCGCTGAAACTTTACCTCCATACAAATGCATATTTTATACGTTCTCATAATATGGATATTCGTTTAAATTAAGATTATTTAACTTGAATTTATTAATATTCCAGGGCTATTTAGCGCTCCTGATATAATAGGTTCTAAAGAATTATGAATTTATCATAAAGAACTGATCGGTAATTCATATCTTTAAGGTAATATATAGACAATAATTAATATAGAGAGTACCCGAAACACTTTTCAGCCAACCAACGCTCCAAATCAACGCGGCTAGTCCTTTGCCTTTCACATTTGAAAAAAACACGTACAAAACAAATATTATTGGGCTGTTCATTAAGGGACGATAAATAAATAACACAAATTATATCATATATTAACGCAATTACAAAGCTAGCAAGTGACGTATTCGCATAGTATGAACGTTATAATATGGCGACTTCATAATATACAGAAAAGTATATTGCGTCTAAGGTTGTTTTTAGATTAAACTAATCACTTGATACTTCAAAGTAGCTATCCATGATTTCACTGTACATAGATAGGTTATTTAATTTATCTTTTAACTATTTTACTTTACTTAACACGTACATTGTACAAACTAATCGTGAAAGTCTCACGTTTTAATGGCACAGCAGATTACGCCATGTTTTGATAACAATATATCGAAATATGATAAATTAAAGCCTCACGTAATGGACGGAAATATATTTTAAGAAATGTTCTAATACGCGTATTAATTTAAGCTTTTTATTAAAGTCTCATAAGTAGTTCTAAACTGACAATTTTATTATTAATTAAATGAGTTATGAAGTAATTTATGAAATAATTACGAACTACTTCAAATACTATTTATTAATCTACAGTTATACAGAACTTACGTCTAAAGCTTAAGTCAGCAAGACGTATTTGCATGGACTCAATATTTTAGGATAAACATTAAATAATTCTACATTGATATGACTCCTAATCCGGTCAAATTTCATTCGTTCAGGATTGATGAATCATATATAGCTTTCACTTTTGATTAATGGATCAACTGTGGTATTAGCTTCTTGGAATTTACTTACTTAGTGAAAGTAAATTTTAACGATATTTTAAGAGAAAATAAGAAAAATACTTTGTTATACCTCTACTTAGTCTAGTAGTACCTCTTTCTCTTATATTATTTGTTTGTTTGAATATTAAACTTAAATGGAATAATGCCAATCTTTAAATTTTTTTTTAAATAACTACTTATAGTTTGTTTTCGCTAAATACAAAAATAAAAGTGTTTTTAATCTAAATTGAATTTTTAAATAGTAGTTAGTATCATATAATATAAAAATAAAATTCCTTTTATTTCTCATAAATATATAAACTTTTATTATATAATTATTGGCACTCGTCACGTATACTGTGCCTGTACTTGTAATAAAACCTGTTTGGGTATTACATTTTTCTGTTATACCCAAACAGATAACATCTTTCTGTTTTGGTGTCATTAAAAAGATTCCAAATTCAAAATTATGAGTGATATTCATTTGTTTTATCATTGTTAAAATTTGTGAATGTAAAGTTCGATTCATATTAAAATTTAACTACAACATTTATGGATCCAATCCAGTATCTGTTTCCAGATTTAATATCATGCCAGTTGACATGAGCTTACTGAAATTTGATCACTTGCTTTAACGCATTTGAATACGGCTGGGCACTACGTCAGGCTTGACGCCACAAACTTAGCGAATACTGCCAAAGTAATAGCCACTAAATAATTACGTATACAAATTAATATATTAAGGTATATCCACAATCAACTTTCCCCAGCGATGCTTTGTTACGTTCGCAGTGCATACAAGTTGCATATCTATTTATTTATGTATTTACTTTCATCGGTGACAGCCATTCTAGTTATCACAACTTGATGAAATGTGTTGGTAATATCTTTGTTATAATCAATGTTGAATTATTTTGCCCTACTGGTATGTCCCACTTAAGATTATTATTTGAATAGACTATAAATTCATTTCAATCATAACATTTCTGTTTTTTCCTTGTGTCAGGTATAAACGTAGCTTTATCTAGTGCTAACTTGTTATTTATGTTGGAAGAGGTTTGTATAGAAAATCTTCTGTCACGATTTTTGTCCGAGATGGACTCCTAAACTACTTAACCGATTTTGCATGCAATGAGCCATATTTATGATTTAACATATGTATCCTTTTCCATTTTTCAATCCAATCTGTGGTATGGTGAATATTCAAATGATGAGTACATTTGCTGGCTATTAAGCTGTATTGATTTAGTTCACTTTTAATTATGATTGAAAACGTGATTTAAATTTACTATTTGCAGTTGTTGAAGCATCGGCAAAGTCATCATAGATAATAGTAAAAATGACGACTTTCTAATTATTAATATCTTTTGTACATGAGGTTTTAAATAAAGTTAATTATCATTCCATTTAATTGCTAAAATCCCGCGATATGTTTGTAAATCCACCAATTTCTCACCGTCCCTTCATTAGTCAAGTGAAAAAATCATCAATACAAAATGGCCACCCCCACCCCGGCAGAGACAATCGCTAATTATATAACGTAAGCCATACAAATCGCCAAGAATGTTGCCTCGTTAAAAAAGTAAAAGCGAGACCTGATTTGGGTTCTGTACGTTAACAATTCTTGTTTGATTTCATTTACCCATCCTAATTCCTATTATATATATTTTTTTCAAAATGGCGATAGTAGTACATGATAGTTGATATTTCGTCTGTGACAAATCTATAGTAGAACTTGGACATTACAATAAATTCAATTTAATTCTTCTTTATTATCTCTATGTACAATTATGATAAACATAAGCATCATTTTTTGATAATTAATTGAATCAGGCGTTACTTTGCGGAAGTCCATTGTTCAAAAACCCAATAGACCAGTATGGAAGCAGTACTCCGCGAAAAACCCTCAACAGCTCAACGCACGTTTCGCTCCGACACCGGAGCATCATCAGGAGATGTTGCCTCTACGAACAGCGTTCGATGAGACGCTCAGATGAGACGTGCGTTGAGCTGTTGAGGGTTTTTCGCGGAGTACTGCTTCCATACTGGTCTATTGAGTTTTTGATGATTTTTTGACACAGTAGTATTATATTCGACCAATACGATTAGACGTTCAACACTGAACCGATTTCAGAAAGGTTGGCGGTGCGAATGAAATTAAATTAAACTAATATTCTTGAGGTTTTCTATCCTTGCACATGCAACCCTAATAAAAAGAAGGAAAAAAATTACCCGCCAAACGAACTTATTTAGCCGGGCGGGATTTAATAAGGATTTTTCAAGGAGTTTTCGCTAAAGATTTATATTTTCTTAAAAAAACGTTTTTCATTCAAATGAAATTAGTTAGCAAATGCTGTTTTGTAGTAATGTTAATCTGTGCTAGCTAATTAACGCTAGGTTAAATGAAATATAAGACAATTTCGGAGTTGATTCAAATATACTGTATATTTGTATTTAATTGTTTACATAATATAAATATGGTTGGGTTCAATATAGCTTATAACCTATTTAGTATCTTTTTATCGCTGTTAATTCCTTGCGTCTGTTTGTACTTTATAGAAGTACGTAAAGCTATAACAAAGAAATCGTTTCAGTGATATTTGATCGGGTAAACTCAATACATAGAGTGTCAGACTTGTCTGCCGCGTTTTCCACCGTATTTAAGATGAAAATCTTCCACAGTTCGGTTTACAACAAATGTTTTTTATGAACAAATGATTTGTGGAATCGGCACCCAACCAGAGACGAAATCCAATTCTTTAAAAATAGGGCATGATTAAGGGCCGGCAACGCAAACACTAAAGTGGATGTTTATGGGCTATGACTGTATAAAAAAATTCAGACTCGTGGATATAAACTTTCAGACTCACATGTATTTGAATGTGTCTAAATCTTCTGCCATAAATTCACAACCCAAAGGTCACAAATAGGAGATCTTATTTCTCCGATTGTTCCAGTGTGCTAAAAGCAAAATGGAAGATCGAAGAAATGTCAAAATCTGCGTTTGTTAGTTAACTTTATATCCAGTTTACTTAAATCATTATAATTGATTTAATAGTCGTTCATTTCCACATAAAAGTCAGATTATAATTGGAACCGAAAGTCTTCAATCTATTTCATTACTATTATGTTTCTAAATGCACGTCCTGACGTCTTAAAAGTCTTATGTACATAGTATATAAATAAAAAAACAAAGATTTACTAAAAACTAAGGATAAGTTATAAACCTAGAGTTTGAGCTAATCTTAGGACCTACTCGTGTGGATTGATTTTGTTTTGAATAGACCATTTATTGGCTATTCAACACACGATAGCAAACGAAGAAGAAACATAAGATTTCGCTTCTATGAATAAGTTTACGATACTCGCAAAATTTGTGTTAAAAATTTTCAAGTTTAAGAGTTTTCATCACACGCTATCCGTGGAAATAAGTTGTCTTCTAATGTCAATGGACAAAACGAACATTTTAATTTATTGTTACTATTACCAATACTTTTGGGAAGCATTGGTTTTCTATGTCCATCAAGTTTAGTATGGTATGGTATGTCAAATGTGTTAATTTCATTTCTCGTTATTTTCGTTTAGGTATAACGTATAACGTATAAACGGTTTCGGTTTAGGTTTTATTAAAATAACACATTTCGTGATTAAAAACATCGCTTAGGCGGTGTTCGGTGCACGGGCCATAACTATGAAGTATTTCCACCATAATTTTTGCTCGCCCCTTTGATCGAAAGAATGAGATTAAAAAAGCAGCAGACTTCAAACAAAAGCTACAAAGGACCCCCACCAAATATTAAATTACTCAATATTTCATACCGATACTAATTTCGTTATCTTAACCCTTCGCCGGCCGCGGAAAGACACGAAATATTCCCGAAAAAAAAATAAGAAAAAACGTCCCACTTTAATTGACATTCTTTATGAACGTCAGCCTTGAGACGGGGATATTTTTAATTAGATATATTTTATGGGCTTTTTTTCGAAGGGGGACGACTAAAGGGTTAACATTTGTTTGAGGAGGGGGGTCAATATTAGCGTCTCGGTAATCAGGCGGGAAAAAATGGTCGATTAGGCCCCGAGGTGGCGTAAATTTAAGATCATTGGAGCCGGTACGTGAGGTGCGTCAACCCTCGCTGCTTAATGGGACACTTCCTGGATAGCGATTCAAGATATTTTTAAATGCAAATGAAGGGTTAAGACTTTATGTGAATTGTTGGGGTAAGATAATTTAATGTTTACATATATAAAAAAAATATTTGCGGATTAGGAGACTCGATATCCAGATGATGCCGGACAGTAACCGTTGTACGTCTTCAAAACATCTTAATATATATAAATCTTCTGTCACGGATAGATGTTTGTACTATGTTTGTCCGCGATGGACTATTAAACTACTTAACCGATTTTAAATTAAATTCGCACACCGTGAGCAGTCTGGTATACTATATAGGTAACTATACCATTTGTGTTAGCACACATAACACTAGATATAAAAAACTTACCGTGGCTAACCGATGGTGTGTCGTAAAAATCCAAAAAAATGTTTCCTATTTCATTGATTTCGCATAGCCTAGATTAATTTTAATATCCAAGTATAACAAAGATCAAATTAGTCAATGAGGAAGCCCCGATTTTTAATTATCGTTTCGTTGCCAAGGCCAAGAAACAATACAAACCTTGAAAAATTGGGGCAGGTCAAGGTCAGCATTAATTACTTAGAAATAAATACATCGATAAACTAGTTTCGCTTAGTACTCATTTTAAAGGTCATATTATTGTTAATGAAATAAATTAGTAAGTCTAACCGCGAATCCCACCTAATTTCTTTTTTATATTTTCTTCGAAGTACGTAAAGCCTTCTAAGAGCGAGTTAGTATCGAATGCGTTGCGTTATCAGTGCTTAGCATATGAAGAATGTGGGCTGGGAATTGGAACAATGCCTGTCCTTCGTGATTTGAGCGTCTTAGGATTTGTAAATTGTGTTAATAGGTGCTAGCTTCCTATTATCAAAATTGGTCCCACTGTTCCCGCGTGAATACGTAAAAGACCACCAGTAAAATACTTTGTCTCTATCAGTCGAATGATGATAAGAGTGTTTAAGTACAATATTTACGTTTTGTTATGGTGAATAAAGTAAATGTCCTAGAGAAATTGAAATCTTAAATACGAGCTTATAATAATAACTCAGCTTATATACGAGATTCGTACATTTTGAAGTCCTTGCGCAAGATTTCGCCACGAGACAATTCAAGAGTTCAATGACACCTCAAATATTTGAAATATTAGTACTTGTATTAATGTCACTGTGTCATAATGCCGTTATAACAGTTTGTGATTGACAAACTATTTGTCAACAAATGATTATCTCGTTTTATTAATAATTTTCACTTAACTAGTAGATGGATTATAAAACACAAAATACACACTAATACTTAAATATTTCTTTAGTTTGCGGTTTTGGTCAAACAAAATTCGCACGTAATGAAAGTGGTTAAAACACATAATTAAACAACGATAAAATATAGAGGTTTAAGAGTGAGATTTCAATAAAATAATTATCACAATTTAACAGTTCAAATCTTCACTATTTATTTGCATTTAATTGTGAGTTCAACAAAACAGTAGAGGAATGTAACCGTTATTTAACTGACTCACAGTCAGGTAGATGGAATCCTAATTATCTTGACTCATAAAAATTTAAACTGAAGTGAAAGTAACAAAGCGTATCTTTAACATTAGTATTTAGTCGTAGCTAATTTATTCCTTGATTTATTGTTTTTAGTAGAACCGACGAGCGCAGGTTTGATAGAAAGCTTTCCTAATTGTACATAAGATTTTCGTTTTTATTTTCAGCTTAAGTGACGAATTACAGACGAGTGTTATTTTCTAGTAACCGCGAAAAAGTAACACCCGACGCCGAAAACCTTCCTTCTCCGATTTACGTTGTACTACTTGTCTGAATCTACTTCTTCTGCCCCTTATCTAGTGTTATATTCGCAAGTATATGTCACGTTAAAGTAAACTACAATGAGTTATGGTTCAAGCCATGTATTAAAATTTATACGTAGCGTAACCGTGGTAATAATAATATTTTGAAGATGTAAGAGATAGTATATCGTAATCGACGTAAATATTTTTTTAATGATAATGTGTTTGCGTTAGGATAAGATTGGAACAGAAATAAATTTTTACTACTTTCTACCATTTATACTAGTCGTTTACTAAAAAGTCCTATATATTAAATGGACTTCGAGTTTCATAAGAAAGAAAATTACTAAAATTCGTTAATGCTGGCCACAAATAGGTTTAAAATAGTCAAAATAATAACCAAAAAAAGAAATAAAAACTTACAATAAAATCCAAAATATACAACACAATATCACTTAAATACAAAAAAAAATAATAAAAAAGACCACACTGCCAGCAATCGATGCAACAGCACTACTGAATGGTCCAGTCAGTTTGGCATACAATGTACAGCACAATGGCGTAAATACCTGAATTCTTTACATTCAATTTTCAACCCTATTTCTATCTAACAAGGCTGAATTTCAAGAAATAGTAGAACTTTACAGTATCACGGTATTGAGGTCAGTGACGTAGTTTTTTACACGTTTGCGAATGTGAGATAAATATAGATAACAGTGCGTGGGAAAGGGACGGGTGATAAGACCGGAAATTATCCTTTTATTCGGAAATTAAAATTAGATGTTTAACAAAAGACACCACTTAGTGTTAGTTATTTTCGTTAAAATTAATAATTCAAACAATGTTGACTTGACAATGATTGTTAAATATTATTATAGAAAAGTTATTTCTAATCAAAATGTAACCTTACATTATTTAATTTAATTACATTTAAATTCGTTTTTTTAAAGGTTTGGTTTTTATACATAGGTATGTAGTATACCTAGTACAACAATTAAAAAAAGGAAAGCGGTCAAACGTAAAACTTGTGACGTCACTGGTCATATCAAACCTTCTTCGATAGAAAGTATTGCCAACCTTATAACAACATTTTGAAGAATTCTTTTGCGTTTAAAGTTATGTCTTTGTTTCTTCTGTGGTATTATTAACGTTTAATAAAAAATGCGGTTAATTGTTAACATTAAGTTCCTGATTCATGAATATTCGATATTGCCCTGTCTCTTTCCGTCATCATCATTAAGGAGAAGCTGATGAGTCAAATACATGTAAGACAGATTTCGTTTTCACGAACAATTTGAAGCTTTCAAAGTACCTGTCTTTTTCCTCGAATTAAAGGGTTCTCTGTTATAAACTGTTAATGATCAACAACCAATGTTTAGTAAAAACATTCATTCATAAGAATATTAAATTAGTCGTACGAGAGAATGATGACACAAGGCACTTTTGGCTTCTTCTAAGGGAGTCGATATTGATCTTCAAGTGACAAAAACTTCAATTTAAATAGATATATATATATACATCAATCTATAGTTTCATTTATAATTATTAATTTTTTACTCACCTTAACATTTGAAGAGTTGTACAGTTCTAATAAATTTGCTAAAGCCACGTCTTGAAAATGGACTCTCCATTTTCAAAGACGCGACGCGCCCTAAACAGGAAACTTGTGTGGTAATTTATAAACATTATCTGTGGTGAGGTGGATAAAACCACTGACCACATATGTTGGCTCTTAATAATAATGATATTGTTTGTGAATGTGAATTCTACAAAAATTGACTAGATACGATTTAATTATATAACTATTACTTATAAGTGATATTCTGTTTGGGACCTTTGCAATACATTTGATTAACAAATTAAAGACATAATAAAAAAATCCTCTTTAAGGTCACTGACAAAAAGTCCAGTCATATATTTCAAGTTGACGAAAAGATTATTGCAATTACGTAATCAGCACTTTTTCATATCTTGATTTTTTTTAATTTCGATAATTTTCTTTCCATTCGCTGCAGCTGGTGAGCTTCCAGGTGGAAGTTTTGGTAGTAAGTTGGTGGGTTTCTGGTAAACATTAGCAGCAATGTACCCTGAAAATGTAATAGTTACTAGTATAAATTCACACTTCGAATACTTATATTGCAAGCACAACTGATAAATTTATTATTATTGTCCGTACGAGGGCTCGAACCTCAGTTCGAAGGTTCGGTCCGGCGTTGTGACCATTGCACTAACTGGGTGGTCATATAAAAATAAACTATTATCGTTCATATGTTCTATAATATCTGTATTTATTTTCTATATCCTGACGCGATTCTCGATCGCGATACCCAGCGATCTAGGTCTGTCCTTTATTAATTATATGTTTGTTTCCGTATGTTAATAACAACACTTAATATATATATATATATATATATATATATATATATATATTTATATATTTATTACATATATTTGGGAAGAGTTCCACTTCTTAATCTAGCTGTCTGTTGTTTATTTTGATTATAGAATAACTTTAGTAAATTTTTTATTATTGCCTTATATTCGAGTTATTTATTTGGTTAATTTTAGATCTGATTTATTAAAGGTCATATTTCAAATGCGGTCTCTTTGCCCTAAAACATATTTTAATAACTCTTTGAACTCTCTGAAATTCGTGGTGGACATCGCGCCTATTGGATCTTAAAGACTTTTTTTAATTCATTTTGAAGGAAAATCTTAATGCTTTATAAACAATATAGAAATTACATAGTAACTTAAAAGTTTAAACAAGTTTTCACATATAGAAACAAATACTATATGACAATACATAACTAAAAGGAAACTTAAATTTAGAAAACGAACGACACATCACAATGATACATTAATTTGCAATTTAACAAAATATACACTTACGAGGATATTCCTTTTGTGAATTTTTCCCATTCATTTTGATAGTTCACACTAAAGACGCTTGAACACTAGTACTATGCGTGCTAATTCGTTATTTTATATACGCGGATGATATCATATTACAGGACTTATGTCTGAGGGGATTCACCTAATCAAGATAGTAATATATACAGGTCCTCGCACTCATTTTAGTTTATGTTGTTTATTTACTAATGTAACGTCGAAGAGATTGGTCCAACGCTCTTATTAAGAATCAGTGGTTCATAATGTCTATTCTTCACTAACTATCCTAAATGTATAAATTTATTTTGACTAGAGCTAAAATGTCCTTGAATCGAGAAGTCTCATGTTGACTTCACGAAAGACACTTCGCACTAAATTTAGATATAAGATCTGATGTACACACTCTAAACTAAAAAATTCTAAATTTAGATCTGTCAAACAGTTTCAGAGAGCATAACCTATTCTGTATATCTTTAAATTGATAGCAATAAGGCTTAAATTGTCAATGTAGAAATATATAGAATAGGTTACACACGTTTGACAGTTTCTAAATCGCCACCAATATCTCATTCTTATAATTACCTTTTATTCATCTATCGCTCTTTTAGTACACTTTCTGTATGTTTTAAATATCTATACACTTGACTAATTAAATGATTCATTCACAACGTATGTAGAATCATACAACAACGAATAGGTGTTTTTGTGAACTAGTAGTGTAAGTCAGACTCTGTCATGAAGTAGCACCCTAGAGAAAAACAGCAAAAAATTCCGTTTATATGGCAAATAATTATATTCCGTTTAAGTTGTTGAATTATATCATCTTCATCATTTTAAGCGTTGGTGGTAATTTTTGTTTTCATATTAATATATATTGAATACAATTAATTCGAACAATAGCGATCAACACAAGGGGATAAGAGCAAGTTCCTACTTGTTTGTAAGTTGGGACCACGCGTAATAATCTTACGTGTCCGGTTGGAAACTTGTCGTTAACCGGACAATATGTCGGACAAGTTCCTCTAATCTTGAAGCCATTATATATATTTCAAACAAATATATATTACAATGCATTATATTATAGATTTCTGTTTCCAGCCCTATGACTTGAGCTTTCTGTCTAATGGTAGATTAACTAATTGTAATCTCAAGGTGCGAACTTCATAGATTCACTTCTATTGAATATTTAAATAGACTTTTAATTTTTTTTTTAATTTTTTTCATTTGTTCGTGAAAATGTCAACGCAATAAAAAAGATTGGGTGAATTTTTATTTTTACAAGTGACTTTGTTAGCATACGCTTTCTAAAAGCGCACTGGTTGCGTATATTAATGGTAATTTGATTTTACACTGTGTTTTTTTACTTATTTCATACACAAACATGTATATTAATACATCGCGTTCAGCTTTTTGTCCAAGCGCCGCTTTCTCTGCAACATACAATCATACTGGGGAGGGCTACGTTTTCTATTTCCTTGAGGGCTCGGGACATGATTGCGGTCTCTTCCTGTGTGTCATTAAATTTTTAATATAATACAGATCGGGAATCCCAAATGTAGTTGCAGTTTCAAATGCAGTTTTTTAGTGCACAGCATGATACCCTTCGATACTATTTGAAAATTTCACAAATGATATATCAAAGTTAATATTTCCAAAAAAATTCACACCCTTCAAATTTTAAATGCGGAATTCCACGAAAACCGATTTACCCCTTTTCGAATTCCAGACACATTTCTAATACAAATTGGCTGTTAAATTACAGCGCTACGTGACATTTTAATAAAGCTCCTTTCTTTTTATTAACGAGTCGATTTTACGAAGGGCTTAAAGACTTTTATTTGTTTCGCGTTACCTTATATATAAGATAGGGAATATTAAAATAAAAAACATATGTACTTTAATACAACTTAGTTGACTGATGATATGTCTATGAGTTTTTCAGAGGTGTTATCAATCATTTAATATATTCAAGTTTTAAAATAATTTAAAAAATTAAAAAAAAATTGATCACAGATTAGTTTACTTGCACAGAACGCTGCGGTCAATTACAAAATTATAATGAACACAGATTAAAGGAGCCTTCCTATAGTCTGTGTAATAGCGTAATCAATACGAATTTCAATAAATGTTCGGTTTTACGGTAGCGAGTGTCTTGGGAGTATGTTACGGCTAACTTTACTTAGTGATTTTATATCACCTATCAATCCAGCCGCTCTGCACTTTGACGCGTTTGCACTGTCGTTTCAGACAAACTTGTTTCTTTCACAAAATTTTTTTTTCTTACCAGCCGTTTCAGGTGCATGATGAAGCTTTACTTTTTGTCTAATATATTTAGTAAGAGCATATTTTTTTATCATTTTAACCCTTTTAGTAAATGACTTGGATATGCAATAATTTTTCTGCAATATTTCTTCCACCTCTGAGTTATTTACAATCTAATTCTTTAAATACGTTTCGTTCTCGCAATAAATGTAAATTTTCTTCCGGATATTAGTAGTGATAGACGTACCCGGCCGTTATTGCAGCTTGACCATGATCAAGCTGCAATAACGTATAGTGTATTTTAAAGATTAAATTTGTATTAAAAACTGGTTGACAGAAATCGTTGACATATAATTTCTTTTACAAACACAATTACTTTTTCACTTTCTGCATACACTTTACGTTTTTGTATTTTCACGAAGCTTCCCGAACACACACACACACAAATTTAGTAGCAATAGTACCGGCAAAAGCTTCAAACGCTCGACGCACGTTTCGCCCCGACACCGGAGCATCTTTCGGATTTTGGCTCTACGAAATTCATTTATTAATCCTTAATAATATTTTTTAATTGAACGCTGTGGGTTCCTATTAGAATTGTATAAAGCTGAAATAATTTTTGAAAGCGATCCAGTAGTTTTTCATAACAAACCCTTAAGAAATGTAGACTTAAAAATTACCGGTTTACATCACAGATTGTTTTGAGTTTTAAATATTCTAGTGTGAAGGGGCCTAATATTTACAACACTGTCAATCCGCAGTTTGTCTGTTTGTAGCCGTTTTATCGTCCTCACCTTCCGTCTGATGCGCTGAACCACTACCTTCAATTATATCATTGTTTGACTCTCTCGGATTTTATTATTTTCCTTACTTAGCTAAACAACCTTCTAGCTACATAGACATTTACAGAAATAGTAGAAAAGCACTGGGATGCACAAAAATAATAAGGTTACACACACATTTAAGATTAAAATGTGTGTGTAAGATCAAATAATCTTAAATGTGTCTGTGATTAAATAATCTTGAATTATTGTTCCTTAATGTTTTATTAAAATATCTTATTATTTACGTTTTAATATTGAAATGAGTGACTTATGATCCTAGTAATATTATAAACGCGAAAGGATGGTATTTATGGGCGCAAATTAATGTATTACAATTATATTTTTACCTGGACCCGATATCCCCGGCGTGGCGCCGACATATTCTTACACGTAAAAACTACTGAATGCTAAACTTAATAAATAATACAGTTTATATATCAAAATAATACATAAATTACAATTTATAAAGATATTGTGTGAATTGTTCAAAATATTTAGTAATTAGTCTACCATCTGCAAGGTATTCTGGGGTTTATCTAACAGTCCTAAAAAAAGTTACGGATCTATGTCTTGTGTAAGCTTTTATACAACTTTTACACATAAGAATTATTGCTCATCGCTTCCATTTACTATATTAGGCAAATACCGTACTAAATATAATATGTAATGGCAGGCGGCAGGGATCATCTATTACAAATTATTTAAAACAACCTTACTTTTTTTGACAATAGCGTTAATACTTCAAAACTTAAAAAAAAATGTGTTCAGTGTTTTATATTAGTTTTTATTACTTCACGGAATCCCTAAATCTGAGCTTCTTCACCATCAGGCAATTTGGCCTGGGGTGGGGTTATTGGGCCAATAAAATGGGACATCCCTGTATTGACCACAGTTTACTGCCAGTAAATGGGCAGTAAAAAATTTATAACCAACTCATGGGGGTTTAATAGCAGAGGGAAAATTATTTTCAGGTTGGCAATACTTTGAGACTTGTCTTAATATACAAGTAGCTCAAAGCCTGTTATGACTCAGTTCATATGTATACTGAAAAGGCGATTTCAATGAAACAACCGCGAACTTTTGTGACTGGTAAGTTTATTTTAAATTAGTACTAGTGAGTTTCACACACACAAATCTACCACAGACGAAATCACATGAGATGACCAAGGAGGTAGAGTATATTACGCCTCGAATTCGCTCGTAAAAATCCTTCGGCACGACGATAAAGCATCGTCAGGTTTAGTACTAGTATGCTGCCGAATGTGCGTTACGTGATTGTTAACTTTAACCACAGAAAGACTTACAAATAGATCTGCCAAACAGTTCAAGACTATACGAAGTAGGTTAAAGCTTTCTAAAAATCACTTTAATCTCAGTTTAGCTTAATATTAATCCAAACATCGTATAGTGTATAATATAATGTAACTAAAAACAAAATGGTGTTACAATATGTATAAAAAAAGACTAAATGTGAATAAAAAAGACTACAAATTAAATTTAAAAAAAAAAGTGTCAGAGTGTCTTGTGAGCGTGTGTGGTGTATTTATATATGTATTATATATGTTTATAAGTATTGTATACTACATTTCATTCTTATGTAATATTTGTGCAAAGATTAACAATACACACAATAAAAGACTAAATGAGAATACAAAAAAGACTATATATGAAATAAAGCATAACTAAACAAAAACACGGAAGCGGATTGTATATATGCTTACTAGCTGACCCTGCAAATGTTGTTTTGTCATGTGATTTCTAGCGATCATTTTTTTAGTTCAATAAAAATATATTTAAAAATATAGGAGTTGATCATAGAGCGGTAAAAATTAAGTGTTGTATGTATTTTTTATGCTGTATCATAGAAAAATGAAAGATAAGAAAATTTGTCAAAAAAAATTAAAAATAAATGTAGGGGTGAAACACTCTTGAGATTTAGGGGGATGAAAAATAGATGTTAGCCGATTCTCAGACCCACTGAATACGCTCACAAAGTTTCATGAGAATCGGGCAAGCCGTTTCGGAGGAGTATGGGAACGAAAACTGTGATACGAGAATTTTATATATAAGATATGTTTTTTATCACTTTTGTACAAAAATCAACAAAATGTTTGATACTTACAACATGTTCACCAATTAAAAGCACATACCGGAGCCATTGTTAAATTTCGTCTAAAAATATATTTTAATATTCAAGAGAGTCTAAAAGATTGTAACGCTACGCAGCGTAGGTAAATATGGTTATAAGTGTGACGAATGTGCCGGGTGAATTTGAAGGATATCCGCGATAGATACCCGGCTATACCCGGCTCTGCCCACAATACCCGGCCGTGATGTGAATAACTCTGTATTCTTTATTATTTTCCCGAAGAAACTCGTAAAATGTACGCATTCAAAGATGTATTTTCATGATTTATACTTTGCTACAAATGATGTTGGATTTTCTCTGGACGTTTTGACTTTTGGGGAAGGTAATAAAAGATTTATTCTAAAACGTGGAACCAGCTGCCAAAAGAGGTATTTCCGAACAATTACGACTTAGGGACCTTCAAAAAAAGAGCGTATAAACATCTCAAAGGCCGGCAACGCACTGGTGAGCCCTCTGGCTTCGCGAGTGTCCATGGGCGGCGGTGTCACTTGGCATCAGGTGAGCCTCCTGCTCGTTTGCCCCCTGTTCTATAAAAAATAAAAAATAAAAAATAAAAAATAAAAAAAAAACAAAAAAAAACGTATCACAATGTTTCATAAAAAATCGAAAACGATATACATTTTTTTAATAATAAACGTTAATAAACTTTAAACAATTATAATTTCTTAAGGTAGCGGCAGCGGCCGTCGGATTTGTTTTCGGTTCGTTGCCATAGCTTGTTACGGTTGTTAAAATCTATAAAAGGCTGTGATTTGATCTGGGAATTAGGTTTAGTAATTGCTGAAACCTGAAAAGAAACTTTTAACATTTCCCTGTTTCACGCGTATTTCTTACCAGGTATTCCACATTTACTGGACCTCAATCAAAACCTTAAATATATTTAAAAAAAAACCTATCTATATCTATACATACTAAGATCCGTTTTCCCGTTTTGTATCCTGTATTATTTGTGAAACGCGTTTAAGAACTCATCTTTATCTTTATAATATATATATATAATTCTTCTGTGAGTGTGTATGTCACTGAACTTCTCTCAAACGACTGGACAGATTTTTATGAAATTTTTTGTGTGTGTTCAAGGGGATCTGGGAATGGTTTAGATTCACAATATTATATAAAATTCTCGTGTAACGGGGTTCGAACTTGAACTCCTCCGAAACGGCTTGACCGATTCTCATGAAACTTTGCGTATTGAGTAAGATGCCAACATACAAAAATAGAAGTATTCCACCCTATATATAAAGTATTATTATTAGTGTAAATTAGAAATTGAAATCACATGGCAAAATTATATATATATATATATATATATATATATATATTTAGTATATATATATATATATATATATATATATATATATATATAAATGCATTGCTTAATGTGTACCTACGCTTTGTAGCAAAATATTAAGTTATGAAAATAACAAGAAATATTAATATGTAAAAATATGTATATATATATGTTAATGAGAGAGAGAGGGTAAGATATTTATCTCCAATAGTCAAAAAACAAGTAATACACCTAATAGCAATAAACACAAGGATATTCTAAGGACTTCATGACACTAATTGCATGAGTATTGCGAATTACATTTAGTATTTAAGGGACCACGAAATTATAAAGACAGGCGAAAGGTGGTTGACGACAGCAAAAGTTAAAAAGATCTGGAATTCTTTGGAGGATGCTTTTAGGCGAAAATCCATTTAATACAGACATTGACAAAGGCTCCATTGACGTATTGGAGCAACTAGAAATTATCAAAGAAAAGAGCCACAATAGATATGCATTGTTGAATGAACAAACTTGTTTGACGACGTCACCGTTGATCAATTTGATCGGTGGGGGGTTTGGTGGGGGTAGTAGTGTATAAAAAGGGAGGGTTTGGTTAGCAGCGTTCACTCATCGAACGCTGTTCGTAGAGGCGACATCTCCTGATGATGCGATGATGATTGTGGGTTTTTCGCGGAGTACTGCTTTCATACTGGGCTATTGGGAATTTTGAACAGACATGTTTTTTTTTTTAAATTTTATTATGTCATGTCGTTCATATTTGTTTGTATTTATGGAATAATAATGCTTAGGCCAAAACGGGTCTAAATAGTTTTGCTTAAAAAAGCAACGAGGCGTTCGAGATAGAAAATAATCGTTGTGCGCAGTTTTCTGTTGTAATAGTAATAAATTGTAATAAGAAAGTATATTAATGCTTTCCTTGTATCCTTAACAATAGTATTATATTATTATAATATTATACTTCATATTATGAAATAACAGATCAAAATGCATTCAATACGGTATACGAATGTAGTGTTTCTAACGTGAATTTATGTGCGATATAATTTTCCAATCTCCAAGAGCAATGTTTCGTTGAAACACATCGCTTGCCGCCATACATTCTCCGCGTCGTTTGTTTACTCCATTGAGGCAAGCGCGTTTGACTTTAAATTCAGACTTAAATAATACGACTGTTTATTTGTATTATAGTATAGAGCTTTTATTTTGTGTGGTTGATATAGCAACTGATATTTTTATAAAAACAGAATCGAGTTTGGTTCGTCCAATAGTTTTGATTTTAATTGAGTAAAGATATGGATAATTTATATATTTATATATAATATATATAAATATTACATTATTACGAAAATTCATTATTGTATCAAATATGAGTACCATATAAAAGGTTTTAGGGACTTTTTCAAATCGAATAAAAAATGATTTGAGGAATGAATAAGGAAATAAATTATTTCATCAGTTTTGTAATGTTTCAAAAGGGAAAAACGATAACTTTTTTCACTTTAATTATAATTCTTATAAAAATATATTTTCTGAAGTACCAAGTACACGAACCTTACTATAAAACCTCATTCAAATATAGCAGAGGAAACGTCGTATCACGGGAGGAATCAAACGCCGGAAGCGGAAAGGAGCGTATTTTTCGAATTTGAATTTCGAACTCTAGCTACTTCCAGCGGAAACTGGAGCATTTACGAGATGGAAGTTTTAAACGGAATTCGAAATTTGAATTTTACTCTCCAATTCAGTTACAGTTATATGAAAGTTTATTTTTCGGTTTAACGCTCTAGTTGAGAACATTTTTTTAATTCTTTAACACATTCAATAGCCATTTCACTTATATTTAACAAGACAGCTATTTGTAAGTGAAGTTAAATGTTATTAATATAAAACAAGTCACTTTTGTCATAATTTGAACGATAATTAATCACTAACGTGTATAAAAGAATAGAAGGTTTCATGTACGCCATTAAAACTATACCAACGTCATCATTAATACAATTATACAAATATAAATAAATGGATAAATTTCCGGTTCTTATGTAATATCCGCGGATCAAAAATATATTTAAATGATAATAATATTAGGATACATTTTAACAAAGTTGGTTAGCCAAGTCAACTGAGCAATTGGTCCACTTGATGACTTTTAAAATCATACAAAACTTTCCTAAGACCAACATATTATGGATTTAATGTTTCACACAAGAAAACATTACGAATGCCGCCATTTGTTACCCCAAAATTCAATATGCCGACTATTTATATTAGATATTTCTTGGAATGTATTATTTCGCCTGATCTGTCAATCTGCGAATGCTCCGAATTCCTAGTAAGGATTTGTATGAAACTCATGTTTATTCATACAATTTATAGATCAGAATTATTTATTTATTATTTATAGAACCTGGATGGCATTTTTTCTGTCTCATATTGCTAATATTTGCCCAACATTGACACAGACGCTGCGATGGCTGACACATATGAAAATACGAGTCTAACAATTTCATGATTTCCTTTACCTGTACCAGGTTTAGGCATGATTGAAGTGTTGAAATAGAATCCCTTAATTTGGATAGATGTAGATGGACAGACGGAAATTATATACATATTAATAATATTGATATGAACATCGAAAATCGTGGCTTGGACACTCTTTATATCGAAATAGAGACTCCAATAATTGTAATATTGTTTATTATACTGGGTAGCGTAAATAAAGGCCCCATTTGATTCAGCTATAAAAAATTTTCTAAATTAGAAAAGAAGATTTACGTTTTTTTAAATATATATTTGTGCCATTAAACTTCGTACCATTGGGATTTAAAGATGATGCCTTTTAAATGGTGACCTCAAGAGTTTATGCACATCTGAGCCCTATTTATGACATTTTACATAACTTGCCGTAATACCTGCTGCGATGTGTTCATTAATACATTAGAGAAAACCTAAATCTAGTTTTCTAATTTAGATTTTTTTTATAGCTGAACCAAATAGGGTCTTTACTTTTGCGCTACCCAGTACTTCGATATAACCATACTTCTAGCTACTGTACTAGTTTCTTTATTTGATTTTACATTCGTACTAAAATCGTATCGTTAACTAAGACAATGGTCAAACCAGACTGACGATCCACACTTCGATTCCTAGTCCCGTCAACCATTATATGATTATTTGTTGTAGTTTGGATGGTACAATAAGTACTTACAGACAGAAACACACATACATACATTTATTTATGTGTGTTTCTCAATTGTATTATCATCCATAACAGAAGTTATACCTTATAAAATTTTTATCGCTTTCGGAAATCGTGAGCTTACGTTAAAAAGCTCACCTAGCCATATATAAGTTGCTTTATAAAAAAAATTACAGTCTCGTACTCAAATACGGGTGCCATTTAAATGAGAATACGTAGAGAGATCAAATCTCTATTGAATAACAATACGGAACCAATCAAAGACCACTTAAGGTAACATATTCCAATTTGACATCGCTCGGGGCGGACGCAAATTGAGACGCGATTTGATTTTTACAATTCCATACAAAGGGTGTAGGGAAAAGTGAGACGTTGGATGGGAAACGGCTCACGTTTTTTGTATGTTGAAAACATACGGCTTATTATTATGACAAATCAACAAAAGAATACGAACAAAAACTTGGGACAGTAAGCAATTCATACCATGCCTATATAGATGTATACCTTCGAGCTGCCACAAGAATTTCATGTTATTTGTATATGTCTGGTGTTATATGAGTTGAATTATTTTGTTTTACCATCGTAAATATACTATGAATATCTTCAAGAATTACAACAATAATATTACTATATGCGTGACTTTATGAACATCATGTGTCAGATAATGACAAATATTGAATTGTTTACATGGAGCTTTTTCTAATTTCGTGGCGATTTATTGATTGCTTTATAGATGTTTAAAAGCATTATTGTGCATTGAATTTAACATCACATGTTTCACGACAAAAACATAGGAAGAGCCATTTGGAAATTTTACTATATAAATTTATTTTGAACTCCGCGTCTTAAAAACTTTTCACCGACCGTATGTTTCCCTAAGCGAAGAAAAACGGTGCCTAATGTTCGATTCTTGATGTATATCAAATGTGATCTTTTTGCTCGTGTAATGGCACGTGTGGGGGGTGGAGGGGGGTTGTTATTGATGTTCCCTTCAGATAAACATGTCTGATCTTGTTATTTGATGTGTTGATGTAACCGAGCTTGTGGTTTTGTCGATTTCTGGTACAAAGGCTACAAATTTGTATACCTTGTCAATTAATGAGTAATGAGTTATAACTTGTACTGTGTTAAGCTTTTGACAGTGGTAGGTTTTGTGATTAATGCAGATAGCGATATCGCGTATTATATTGTATACGTTAATAGCTGTTGCTTACGACTTTATAGACCAATCTCCGTTCCTACCTGTCATGATGTCTGTTTTTTATAAAAAAAAGGGCCAAACGGGCAGGAGGCTCACCTGATCTTAAGTTATACTGCCGCTCATAGGCATACACAATACCAGAGGTCTCGCAAGTCCGTTGCCTTAATTTCAGATGACGATAAGATTCTTGAAGGTTCCAAAGCCGAATTGATTCGGAAATACTCTTTTGGCAGCTGGTTCTTTGATGCCTTCTGAAGCGCTGAGTCGTGGAACAGCGGAAATCGAGGTGACACTGGTGGAATTTCGAATTCTGCCTCGATGTTTGATGATGAAATTTGGTCCGACTTTAGCGATCTCATCACTCCAAATTGCGGAATTGAATATTATTCGTTTTCAACGCCAAGAATTCCGATACTGGCTGAGGCTTTAAGGGGTGAGTGTACAAAGAGAATGATGACAGAAGAATAACGGAAAACGCGCCTTTCTGGTTTATAGTTACGTCATACCGACAAGATTTTTTCGAACCCGCTATATTAAAAAGTTACTATTGAACTAACAACTAAATATTTAAACGTCTAAGGTAAGGAAAACTTTCTCGCACTTTCAAATCCCATTTAAATACGAAACAAGAAAAAAGTAATACAAAATCTCCCCTTCAGCAAATAGATATGTATCGGAAAGTCTCAATTGCTGAGTTTCAAATTGACATAATTTAGTACGTGCGTAAATAAGCACCCTATTTTGCAATTTTCACTTGTAACGTAGATCCAAAGATTCTAACGCTCGACCACTGAACGTTTGATATGCTTAACATATTCATGAAATATTAAAATTCCTATAATATTGGTTAATATGTGCTTCGTTTTCTGTATGTGTTTTAATGGGTGGACGTTGCTACTGGGTACTACTTCACCAGGACCGATTCAAATGCAAATATAAATACTAAACTTGATAATTAATACGAAATAAAAAGGCTGGATTGTTTGTATTTCTTTCTGAAAGTAAATACATTTTATAACAGAATACACATTATTTACCACAAACAACAAAATTAAAATCACTTAAAAGAAAAGAACATTAAAAGTCCTTTATAGCACAATAAAATTTATACATTATAAACATATAAATTATTTTACAGAAAATTGAAAACGAAAAATTTACATGTGTCTCTATGTACATCATATGTCTCTATGTACACATATATAAACAGTTTTAAGATAGAGAGATATTGGAACTGACTACAACTTCAAATGGTCCGTTAATTTTAATAGCGATATTCCTATCGTTTGAAATATAAGATAAAATTTCCCTTTTCCAATGTTCAATAATACACAACCCTCCATAGTTATTAAATGTTGCACAAAATATACCCCAAATGCGATTTCAATTGAAGCCTAAAAAATTTTTTACAGAAGAATTATATTTTTATCGTCGGAGTTCGAGAGACTTTGCTATAGAAACGTGTGCGAGTTGGTCTCGCGCTCAAACGGTTCCGTATAAATTAATCACGTTTGTTGAATGGAGGCTCTTGAAAAGTTTATAGTTTTTTTTATATTTGTTCTTATAACATAAAAAAACATAATTGTGACAAACGGTCAGCGAAGTGTCTGTAATATATCCCGATTTCACTCTTTGGACTTTCATTCCTATACATCTATCTATAAGCATCACTAATGTGCCGGCGACATATGCGCGTGACATGTAAAACTTAGTTAGCTCCACGCCTAATTCAGTGTCCTATAGGGCAACCAACGTTAGATTTCGATTATGATAATCATTTTACTCGGTTTTTAGGCTAGCTTAGTAATGGCATCGTTTCGTTAGCTCAAAGAAAAAACTACTTACAGTATTATTAGTATTAATTTAGTATTATTATTGTACGGCGTATCTTCAGTATGTAGCCATATAAGTGTTTTCTTCCGCCATACGAAAATTGTTCTAAATATGTTTTTTCTTCTTGTTTTAGAAAGGGGAAATCCCTTTTTTTTTTTTTAAAGCCTTTAATAAAATATAATCGTACATAATAATAGTTTGTACGTCTGTAGCGTGGCACTAAACTAAAATATGTTAAGAAAATATCTTGTTGGTCTCCAAGTTTATTCGTCCTAATTTTCTGAAAATGTAAATTAATTTGAATATAGATTTAACATTCGAACAGATATTCTTATGCCATTTTTTAAATCCCCTACAGAACAACTGGTATTGTCATATGCAGTTAGCTATCAACACGAAAAAAATTAACAAAGATTTTAACTGCCAATAACATCTTTATCACTATTACAAAACGAACACGATTATTTGCGAATTAGGACAATTCCAACCCTGATTGCGAAATAATCAGCTAATGCTAATCTATTGGTGACGCTAATCAAATCGTTGTAATTGCTATTTGCTGGTCTCTCTGTCATTTGTCACTCAACTACATGATACTTCTATTAACAGTGTTCGGGTTTGCAATATATTATAATATATATATATAATATATAATTTTTTTTTTTTTTTTTTTTTTTTTTTTTTTTTTTTTTTTTTTTTTTTTTTTTTTTTATATATTTATAAATGGATTAGTGATAATTATACATGCTTAATATTTCTCAATTTAAGAAGTATGCCTGTCTTTAAACAATTTGCAATGGCCAACATAGAGTTTTTGAAAATTCTGATTAGTATGTGATTTTAATCGGACTTCGAGGCACAATACGAAATTTCATCCGTATCGCCTCGATGTCAGGCGTTCCACAACTGAGCACTTCAGAAGGCACTTTCTGCTGCGTACCACCGCTATGTGGAACCAGCTGCCAAAAGAGGTATTTCAGAACAGATAAGACTTATTGACTTTCAAGAAGATAGCGTATAAGCATCTTAGAGGGCGGCAACGCACTGGTGAGTCTCGCATCGCGAGTGTCCATGGGCGGCGGTATTACTTAACATCAGGCGCCTCCTGCTTATTTGCCCCATGTTTTATGTGATTATTTGTATATAGATGAAAAGATCAAGCGAGCCTTCCCATGACTACAATAGTAAGTGAGAGATTAACATAACTTACCTCATACATTCACTTACCTTAAAATCAATATATAAAACCTTTAATATAACTTAACAGCAAATTCCTTTTATGCGTCGAATTCTGTCGATAACAACGGGGACGATAAATATCTTCATTCGAAGTGCAATTTTACATTTTTTACCCCGAGACGTCGACAGATCTAAACGATTCCGGTCGATCGAGTGCGCTTAAATTCTGCGTGACAAATTTTACACTGGCACGCTTGACGTTGTTTTATTGTAGGCTTAATTCCCCCTTGCGTATGGTACAAGTTACGAGACGTAGACCTCTAGAACTCACCAGATTAATACGCTGCTAGCTTCGGTGGCTGAGATGGGCTTATCCTGTTTTGAATGTAATAAACAATGTATTAAATAGTCGACAAACTTGTTACAGATATTAATCATTTTTATTTTTACCTCTCTAATAATCGGCCTCTATAGTCTACCGCCTTACAGCTTAACCCCTCCAGTTGATTGTTATCAGTTAGTTGATTATAAACGTAGTCTTTAAAATAACGAGCGGCAAGCAGCAGCTTTCCATTCGATCTTCAAAAACTGACCAGTGAAGTTTCCTTTCTTTGCCGTGGATAAGAGTGAGATTTTGTTGTAAAATATCTACTATATGTATACCAAATAATTAAGCGAAGTGATTATAATAATAAATTTTAGAAATACAAAGCTTTATTTAACAAACTTGGGTTTAATGTCAGCGCAAAAAAACCACAGAAGCTATTACGTGAATTAATTTATTCTTATTTTTCCAGAAATTGAGCTATTTAAAGTATATGCTTCCTATCTTTTATTATTTGAAGCAAACTTGACACACGCTCTGTGTGCCTAGTTAAGGCTGCAATGAGTTTTTGGTTTAGTTAATACTAATTATTAACATTGATGCTCATTTAAAGAAAAAACACTTTTTAACGGAATTAAGTTATGTCTTTTTGCAAAAATTTTAATAATTTAAATATTTCCGACGTTTTGCGTGCTTTACAGCATGCGTGCATGTTTTTTTTACGAAGCGTTAAATAATTGGCACCTGAATTCGTGAATACTAAGTGAAGAGTTTGTACCGCTTCCGCCTATACTTTAAACCAATCACTTTGGTGAGAATCGAAGTATAAACTTCTTTTTCGTAATGTATCCAGAATGTGATCGGGAGAATGCAATAGATAAAAATGGATGTGGTGTTTATATGCCCACAAAAGCTTAATACAGATTATTACAAAATTATTAATCAGGCGTTACTTTGCGGAAGTCCATAGTTCAAAATCCCAAAGACCAGCGGTTGTGGGTCGGGAGTTATATGGTCTATTGGGATTTTGAGTTACAAATACAGATAAAGGTTCCATCTTAGGACACTTACTGTTGTTGCTACTAAGAAAAGAAGAGAAGATAGTAAACCGAGCAAAGAACTACTATTACCTGAGAATGTTCAATTCAGTTCCTCCTATGAGAATTTGACACTATTATATGTGCCGTCTTAACTTTATATGCGTATTGAAATAGTGTATGCAATTTAACGTTTTACATAAAAGTTTTCTTAATTCCCTCAAGTTTTTTATATTTGCCATATCCACACATCTAAGCGTGAAGTAAAAAGCTCAAACCATTGCATGATACAGTGTGGTAAGTTCCAGGGAATGTAATGCTATGAGCCGACTGATCCAGTGATGAATATGTGTGATTTATGGGCTTCGAAGTTTTCCAAATAAAAATTATAGAGTTTTCCTTATCTTCAAACGTGACAATATATAAGCTAAAACCAATGACACAATTTCTTCTTCGATAGCTTTTTAAGGCTTACTTATTTGTATGTGAAAATAAAACTTAGACACTTATAAGTGTTTCCGGTCAATAAAACCTCAATTCAATGCAAATTTTTAAAAGCCCGCTCAATTTTAAGCGAAATATTATCGCTATTAGGGCAAGCAAACAGGCCGTGAAGGAAATATACGACTTGATTATTTATACTACCAGTTCATTATTTCGCCATATAATAAAGGATTTCAACTTAAAAATAATAATAGTTAAACATCTTATTTCTTTACTTACAAAATAATCACATCTAAATGTAATTAGAATGAGTATTTACGTTCCTTATAGGCATACTCCAAGTGTAGCCAAAACCCAAAGACAAAGAGACTAAATAAGCTTTTTTTTAATATATAACTGTACTGACAATTGACGACAACACCATCTGATGATATGTGCCTGTTTAAGAGGAACCTATATAAGGGCTGCTTGAAAGCCCATGTTGTAATCTCCACTCCTTACAATCAGAGACATAGGATATCAACAGCGAAAGGGTGAAACTCTTGCGTGCTTCTAGATGTGCGTATTTTAAAGGAAAGTGGGATGAGGTCATGCAGTTCCAAAGAACACTCGCCATTCTATAGGATTCACTATAGAATACCAAAAACGACGAGGGTGTTCAGCTTCGACTCCACAAGGGAATCAAATCCTAGATGAAATTCATCCAGGGCACTCAGGTGATACTTGTTCCTCAGCATTTTGTTTCAGTTATCATTGGAAAGACTTTGTAGTTGTCTCGTTCGCAATCACTCAGCGAACGTGGCATTCTCTAGTCTCAAAGACCAACCTTCGAGTAAGCGTACACGGAGTAAGTATTTTATATACTTACTAAGCAATCGGACGCGTAAAATATTTTGCGGTTGATATTAAAGTATAAAAATATTTATTGACAGCTTTAACCGCTATCTATTAACGGCTATCTGTATATTAATGACTAGCTGACCCGGCGAACTTCGTACCGCCTTAGCGTAGCTTTGATGCACTATTTTATTTTGTATTATACGTTTTTTATTACGTAATTTTATTTTAGCTTTTTATTGGCGTAGTAAATACACATATATCCGTGCAAACATCCATATATCTAACACATTCCACATTAACCGTTTCGACGCTAGAGTGAGAACGGGCGAATGAACGGACATGACGAAGGGTTCCTTTACGTAGACTGCGGAACCCTAATAAAAGTAGCCTAAGTGACTCCTTATTACATCAGCTACCAATAAAAAAAAAGTCCCGTCAAAATCGGTCCAGCCATTCCAGAGATTAGCCGGAACAAACAGACAGACAGACAAAAATTTTAAAGATATTAATTGTTATATAAAATAATTATTAATGCGATAATTTGTATTTAAACTTTACGTGGTTAAAAGTCTGTTTGCTATCTATTTATTCCTAAACAATACTATTTTGTGTTGATTCTTAAACAGCTCATTGTCATTGTGTCCCTTCTTTCGTTATTTAGAAGACATTTTAAAATCTGTCAAAATCCGAACATTTATTATGAAACGCGACAGTCTCGGTTTTTTAATATTCACCGCATAATAAATAGGTTAAACATTCTCTTTATGAAGGGAAAACCTATTAACGAACGGCAAATTTATCAGGGGGTGGATTATCATGGCTCCCGTTAATATTTTTACATGTTAATTCATGAATATGTCTGTAAACTTTGAACTTATGTACGTAAAGCTCACAACGTAACTCTGTTTTTTGGGCCTTCGCAGACACCTTCTGTAAATTCGTAATTAATTCTTTACTGTAAAAACATTGCCTAATTTGATTATTTGATAAAAATTGCAATTGTAATTCTTATTCGTTTACAACAAAAGATCATTTTTATATAAAAATATTGAAAAATTGTGAACTTAAACGGAATATAATATGGATTATTTCTCCAAAGTCATTGAGATCTCTGATTGCCTAATACATTTCATAAATCAGACTGTCAAATATCGATAGTAAGACCGTAAATCGAAATACATGTTGGCATATATGAGGTATAGTGATTACACCAAATTTAATATTTCCAATATTACATAATTTATTTCAGCAACTCCATAGATTAATCGCTTGTATCATGCTTGTTTATTGTCAAACTCAATATCGTGCGTCACATTAATAGCCCCCTGAATGTTGTATAAGCACCCTAAAAGCGACAAAATAAAATATCTATTACTATTAAGGATAACGATAGCTCGTCTTAAACATGACTTAATATCTGTAGGGAAAAAAATTAGGGCCATCAGCGAAGCGGTATTTATTTTTCGACGCTAATGTAAAGGTATTTACGATATCACTCGACATTTTGTGTCGCATAATGAGAGTCGCAACTTAATAGGAACCTTTATGCAGATGATATTTTGAAACTAGATTGTCTATATATTATGAAGAGGGAAGATTATCTTTGTGTTTAGCGATTTAACTCAAACAATTAGATCGATTTGAATTTGGAACGATTCTTCCATTATTAGAATAATTGACTAATATAGGAAATGAAATTGCGCTTTCTGGTTATCAAAAAGAGCTTTTATGATAGATATAGATTATGTGTTAACATCTTACGGTATTGGTTAAAAATCATATAAATAAGCCGATATCGCGAAAAACTATGAAGAGATATTAAACTTTTGGTTGATATGTATACAGCGGATAAAAGCTGAAAGAATAGACGCTACGCTAACGAGTATAGTTTGCGAAGAACCGTTTATCATCGCCTATCTCACGCTGACTGTACTCAATAAATGTACTAGACGCAAAAAAGTTATAATATGGTAATCTCTTCGAGTTTTGTGATGTTTTTATGTAAATGTTGTACGTTTGAAGGCTTTACTCGTGAAGTACTCGTCTTCATTATATATTAATACGTTTCAATTTAAGTGAGAGAAAACTAATTTCTTGGGATTTGAACACACAACACAACCTTACATTCAAGAACACACAGCTGAGGTATTTCTATATAACGTATTATTCGGTAGACACATAATTGTGACTTTTTTTTCTATCTCTACCAATATAAGGCGGTATCTGGAAGTTTCATCATTATCGAAAGCTCGTATGTCCACGTCTTAATCGAGAAAATATTTCTAAAATACTTCTACTACAGGAACTCGATATGTGTTATTTTAAGGGCTGTTAACTGAGATAAATTTAATTATGATTAGTTACCTATTTATTTTTATTTATATGGATAAGGACAGTTTTATTTTCAATAAATATACATTTATTAATATTTAATAAATTACCATTTGACATCATGGTGCCGAATGCTGTCAATATTTCTGTGATGAGCATAATTGTTGGCTCCGGACTGGGTGGGCATTATATATATTCGTAATAATTATCTGTGTATTTATTTGTATGTAGGCTGATGATGATGATGATGATGATATTTGTATGTCACTTTTGAGAGCATTACTTGGAGCTTTCCCACATTGTGAGAAATGTATCCCGTTATTTAAAATTAATGCCGGTTGTTGATTTTGAATAATTTATTTTAATTGTTCAATATATAATGTACTACAAACTGTTTCCTGAGGGTTTTCCAGCTGTAACTAATCCGTTTTGGAAAACATATACTCCGCTCTAATTGAAAGCGAGTTTAAGACTCTACCTTCCTCGATAAAAGGCTTGTCCAACATAAGAATTGTGAATTGACACCATAATTTGAAACAAACAAACATTTCAGCTTATACCCGCGATATTATACAAACTAATGTGAAACAATGTGTTAGGTGAGAAGTGGCAAACCTTAGTAGTGGTGAGGTCCAGTAAATTATTTATAGAACAAAGTTTTGTATTGTTTCTCCTTCGGAATAGCATTTTATTAAATACGGCTCTAACTGCGACCGAAGTTCCCCAACTTCGTACTATTGTTGACAGAGTACAATGTCAAAACATCGTTATAGAAAAGTCAGTTACAAGCTTTCATAACTTACTATTTCTTTAATATTTATTATTTCATCCGAACGGACTGATTTGATTACCCGTACCTGTTCATCATTTTGGATGAATTAAGCTGGGGCTAACGAATTTATTATTAATATTCCGATCCACACGTGGAATTAAAAAAAAAAAAACATTTTTTTGGTACAAGATTAATATGTCGTACATGATAGTTAATGGTGCACTAGGATTCCCTGTTGTGGACTGCTAGTCTCGTCCATTGGCATACACTAACTAGGTATTAATTAACTACAAGTGACAGGTCGATATAATTTATAAAATAAAAACGAATATAATCTCCTAATACAAAAAAAATACAAACACAAAATATCCTACGACGATATAACAGTTTATCAATAATCGTCAAACATTTTTTACGAGAAAATACAAAACAAAAAATATATTGTACACTTGTCGCATTGAAAGTTGACTTTCTGATTAGAATTCCCACAAATGAAATGAATGTTGAAATGAATTATACTTTTCTGTGTACAGGCAATATTGACAATACCGTAGTTGGATTGGAGTTTTATTTTCTTGTCTTTGAGGCTATATGGCAACAATAATAGGTGAGGTATCTAAATTAGCAGTATGTCTATACTATTCTGCATTTTAATTGTCATTAGTGTGGCTGCTAATAGAAAACATGTAATAATTCTCATGTGTGTTATGTGCCGGGTGTCTTTAAGTCTAGGTGGACTTCAAGTTACGCAGGATGCTCCAAATGATTTTTTTCAGCATTTTAAGTGACAACTGGCAGAAGAACGCCATAATGTACGCGTGTATTGCTTGCCTTTAAGTGAATATTATTTTATAATTTTAATATAGTTAATTTAATATATAGGAATGATCTCTACATTTTATCACCACTTTTATAAGTTGTAACCATAGAGCTTTTTGTCCACCACTATAATATCATTGCGTAAATTATTATATTTTAATACGCATATCATCATCAAAGAGGCCACGCATCGATTTAAACACATCACATAATTAATAACAATAGAAGACCAAGTGATTTATGAAAATTGACGGGGGCGCACCTGTCACCTGCGCTAAACGGGGCGAAATTGATTCATTTATGCGGGGAAGGGTTGAATTTTTCGATAATGTGTTAACAATATTAATAAACAGTGTTGACTGTGTAAAGCTAACGCGTGTAATGAATTTTACTGCAGGAGAAATTGTTTTATACAAGCACAGGTGAGTATTCTAGAGAGATTTTGTACACATAGATGTATACATTAATATATTTTAACAGCAAGAACACGACCAAAAATATGGTCATCGCCCAAAAGTTTTCATGGAACCCTCAGTACATGGTGACCACTGCAAATTGAGTAGAGTACATCGATGAAGATATACAGATAGAAGTATTATTATTATTTTAATTCGATCGTATAATTGCTACTGTCGTTGGGCTAAGCCCAAAACGACACCTCAATTTTTCGTCCAAAAAATAACTATGAATACTATAAATATCACACTTTTTTAATACATAAAAAAATATACGTATATTCTCTTACTTTTTGTGAAAATCGTTGCAATATCTATATTAATTAATGATAAATACCTTCAGGTCAGTTTTGCAAATAATGCGAGAAATATTACTTTTTAGTAGGGTCAAATCCTAAATAAACTTATAAACCATACAATTTGTAAAATTAGCTTATAATATAGGCCTTAACAATATCAGGGAATAAATATTTAGCGAAGGGCCAGAGTGTCCACTATTGGGTCAAATCTCGGATCTACGATTTTTGGACGGGGTAATTTGAATTCATTAATTGTAAAACTATGTACGTTTAATAAAAAATATAAATAACTTGTTTAAAATAAACATAGTAGTATAGTATAGTAGATAATAATAAGATTTTAGCTTCAACGTTCAATTTTTTCGTCCAATAGTTACTTTACAAGACATATAAACTATATAAAGAAAATATTGGTTGTTCTGATAATGGAATTCGTAAAAGATTGAATTTGAATTAAGTTTCGAATTAATAAATTACTATCACACGCTCCCAAGACACTCCGCTCCATTTGTTCAACTCTTCATGTTTTATTACATTTGTAGTCTTTTTTGTATTATTATTTAGTCTTTTATTACATATATTGTAATTCTGTCTTGGCTTTAGCAATATTATTTATATTATTTACTATATGTTCAATAACGCTGTTCGGCTTAATAAATAATTAAAGGTTCCTACTAATATCAGTACATATACGGTGGCTAGTAAATTACATAATTCTTATGGTTTCAACTCTATGCGTTCTCCAAACTTTCCCTCATCAAGTGTATAGTTTGGTGAAACGTTAAAATATGTAACTCATGGGTTCAGACCCCGCGTAACGCAAAGCTATATTATTTAACGCGCGTGGACAAAGGGAATATTTTAATAAGAAATTCAAGTAATTGTAACGTTACATAGTGCGATCATTAATGTGTTTGCTATTATTGGATAGCTTTGGGGTGTTTTTAATACATATGAAATATGTCTTTTATGTGTAAATAAACATTATTATGCAGAAGTAAAATCCCTACTGATACTTAAATTGGGCACACCACATCACACACGCTCTTCTTTGGATTCGCTTCTCTTCTTTTGTTTTATTTCATGTGTAGTCTTTTTTGTATTCCAATTACGTCTTTTATTATACATATTGTAAGCCATTTGTTTTTAGTAATAGCATTAACATTGTGTGCTATATGTTCAAAACCGTTTTTTGGGTTAATAAATAAATTGTAATCAATCACGATTTGTGAAGCAATAAAAGAAAATATTCATAAAACTTAAATTTCTCTTCTTTATATTAAATACGATTCGCCGATTAGAAGGGAAAGATTCTGGAATGATTTAGTTACGACGAATTATTCCTTATACAAAGCGGACATTGTGGTTTTGTCTCTCAATCAAATCATACCTTATAAACCATAATTATCTAAACAGTGTATCGAATACATCATGCAATCAATTAACAGCTAAAGGGGGTTAGAATGATTCAAATCGCGTGTATTTAACGTTTACTCAACTTAACCCATTAACTATAACTAACGATAGATAATTGCTCTATAGGGCTCGCCTAGAAAATAGCTTTTAGTTTATTATAAGATTTTTTACCAGTGACCGTGAAACAAAAGATATTTAGTACCTCAATTTCTGGGGTCCAGAGATTCACAACATGGCACCGACATCCAAATAAATAACGAAAGAAATCATTTAATTATCTTATTTAAGTCAACACAGGAAATTTGTTATTCTATCTTTTTTTGTATACTCTGGAGTAGGTGGCTTCTTAAAACAATAGATCTATATAATTTTGTATCGGCCGAATGTCATGCCTTAACATACTTAAGTAACCCAAGGGATTTAAGGGGACAATTACTCACAAATAAATATTTATTTACGTATAGCATTGGATCACGCAAGTGAACTGAATGTCCCTTGATAGCTTTATTATTTTTAATTAATTCATATCTTACGTACAAATGAACGTTTCCATTTTCAAATTATTTGCCACGAAACGAACTGTCTTCGCTACTTATTCAGTTGTATGTGAAAACAAGAAATTATTATCAATAAAAACTACAAGGCCACTCTAACCAAAATATATGTCACTTAACCTTAGTAGCAGACCAAATATTACAGACAATAGATATTAAACATCAAATTCTTTATATGAAATAATCCACACACACAACGTACACAGTAATGCACTTATAAATCAGAACATTTCGAACGCAAGCCCACTCGACGCATCCTCAACGAAATTGATGCGTTCAATAAATCAAATACGTATTCTTTACCACCCAAACACTTCACTAATAGGGATTTATGCTATGCTGTTCGTACGTAGAGGGACGACCCGAAATGAATACTTTTTCTATGGAAGAAATTTGTAAATTACTAAATTATGCTTGGGAATGAGTTGCAGTAGTTATATGAAATTTTATGTAATTGCTATGACCGCGAAAACCGCCACCCATGGATGCTCGAAGCGTGTGCGTCGTTGGCCTTTAAGAGTACGCTCGTTTTTTAAAAGCTTCTAGGTCGTAACGCTTCATATTACTCTTACTATAAGCTGAAGAGTGTCGAGGCTTGTGCTTTCTTACAGACAGTCTAGCTTTATTAAGTCTCCATGGGCAGTATATCTCGCAGGAAGTCCTGCTTCTGCTGTTTTTAAAAGAACTTAGGGTAAGTTATAAGGTCTTCTACATATAGGGAGCTTTGTCACTCCTTACTAACAGATGTTTATGGCATTTGTATAATGACCATTCTTATTGCTGCGGTCAACGTAATAGACAACACTTATATTCATCATTACAGCGTGCTTCTTAACTTCACATTACCCAAAATTATATTTTTACAAAAAAAAAATCCTGGTCTCCTACACTGTACACAGCAAGCGATGAAACATTAGCGCAGGTCACATATCACCTATCACGTACATTTTTCGAAGCTCCGATTGTCTAATGGCCGACGTCGAAACATCGAAACTAATACAGATATAATTCCAAAATGAATCAAACAACAACATAAAGTATATCTTTTTTTATAATTTCTCAAATCATTGGGAATCCAGGATAAAAGTCGGGATATATAACAATTTAAATATATTTAATGATACGTATAAAGAAACATATTTTTGTACTGATTTAAGCGGCGATAATTTACCCTGAGGTAGTGAGTTTGAGGTCCTGCATTTGTACACGCCTTATAAGAATAAACCTGAATGTCGTAGAACCATAATATAATCATACTATTTATTTATATTAGAGTCATCGATCATATTGAATATTGTTTATTTTATTTCTTCCGAATCAGAAGGATCACAACGCAAACGTGAAGCAATATTTCAAATTCAAAACAAAAACAAACAAATGAAAAATGTTTTTCCTCTTCGATTTTTCCACAGATCACATTGTTTTTCACTCGTGACATGCGATACATTTCACTTGAAATATGTGCCAATATATTTCTCTCAATTAGAAAGTGGGAAACGATGAAATATGCTCGATTTTTCGCGGAGAAAAATATCATTTTTCGCTTCATGGGGATTTATAGGGTGCAAAATGGTAACACTGGATTATCAGCCATTTTATCACATTCCGCGATGAATAAATGTAAAACCTATTTAGTCGCCAATTGCTCCATACATTTATAAAAACGTAAAAGTTCCACAACTTTTCATCAAATTTATAACTTATTTCTGACAAGGTTTTATATACAACAAGTTAAATAATAGTAATCTATATAATATTTATTAAATCGCTTATTTATCAATAATTCTAATATTAACTTATTATTGCAGTTACACTTTTTAGTTCTGAATAATATTATATAATGTTTATTCATTGCACATTTTGAAAAAAAAAATTAGCTCTAGTTACGCTCTTAGCGTTAAATATTTGTTGTTATTCTAATTTCCTTTGTTTGTATGTAACCCAAATTTATTAACTGGTCTCATTTAAATTCAATGCATTTGGCACAAGGGTATCCCGAGCCACTGCATTGATGCCTTGTTAGCACTGTCCACTACCATTAAATATTTTCTTATCTTTAATAAAAATTATTTACTTGCCCAGTGTTATATAAGGTTTTACAAACCTCCTAAGTAACCAACTCAATTTAGCATACAAATGTCAAAACGTGAATAAATTTAGGTTAATGTCTTATCTATACTATGTTCATGAGTCGTATGTGAAGTTGTACATGTTATGCAAATCAATCAAAAAATCAAAAATTGACACACACAATGATTAGTTACAGTGAAATCGCGGTAAAGGGGAGTGAATGATCGATCGGTACAAATTACACCTGATTTCAGTTTAGCGTGTTCTGTGTTATTGGTTCAATTAAACTCCCAATTTGTTTACGTCTTCGAAACGGCTATTGCAAAATCAATATCTATGTAAAGCGAAGCGAATTTTTTCTAGAACCTCTAATACTGGTTCGTAATATTATTTTCGTGTTGCATACAGTAAGTAGTAAGTTCTCTGTCCAAGTGATCCGATCCATTATTTTCCTATTAAGTATGTGACATAAAAAATCTATTAGCGCTCAGCAAATTTGAACACTTAACAGTTACGGACCTAACATCAAGTGTTCTCATATAAAAAAATCTGCTTTAACTCGATTTATGGTAAATATAGATAAAGAGAACCTCTTTATTTTAAACTTTTTGTATATAAGTCATAAAGACACAAGTCAATTGTCTAAATGTTTAATTCTCTGTAAAATTATTTATTTGATTTTAATGTATTAATTTCACTGTGTTAAAAAGGGTTTTTAACCTTGTTCGCTTTCAGGTTAGTTATTTTATTTTATTATTTGTTGTAAATAGTGTATATTTTGTGTTATCTGTTATAAATGTATTTAATAAAGTATTGTAAGAAAGACAAACAAAACAGCCTTTTTACTAATAACCAACTTTATTGTATATATATTATGTAATACTCCCATAAAATTTTGATATTGAAATGATATCGAATTAGTCCAGAGTACCTTCGCAGACTACGCTCAAGTATTATTGACTTGTAACCGAACAACTTGTACCAATAAAAAGATTTCTTACAAAACAGTTAACCCTAAAATTAATACATACAAGAGTATCATTACATCGCTTCAATAGACAAGTACCTGATATAGACCGCGTGGAAATAAAATGGCTGAGTATAAAATGACAATGAATTTTATTTTACCGATCTGTTATTAATCAAAATTGGGTACGTTATTTTTATGACGAAGTATTGAATAATTCTTTAACAAATTATAGGCTTAGGATTATTATATGAACAATTACAAGTCCCAAAGCCATTGCTATTATTTACGACAAGGATTTTTTTAAATCAAAATACAGAACAACGTTTTAATATGTACGTTGAAAATTGTAGATTAATATAATCAGGCGTTACTTTTTCTAATAGACTATTTATTACCAATACTCCGCGAGAAGAACCCTCAAATACACAGGATGACTTAGTACTTAGGATGTTGCCGCTACGAACAGCCCAGAGTTGCATTTTGCAGAACATTGCTTATAAATTGTTCATATTATTGTAAGTTATTGTTTTGACGATCAAATTGGTGCCGTGGTTACAGGCTGGATTGCAGATAGTCCCAAGTTCTATCCCCAACGGTCTACATTTGTGAGATGAACATGAGCGGTCTGTGATGTTATAAAAAGTATATATATATATTATATATTTATGTGGCGTTTAATTGGAGCTTTAATTTGTTTGACTGTCTCATACTCACAAACCGCACTCTATATCCCAAGTACCCGTCCTATTATATCGCTGATCATTTGACCCCCGCTCCGTGCTGAGTCCTTGCAGAAAAACTGCGCGGCTCAAGTATATTCAATCTTTCAACCGACATAATTATCGTCGGATAGACATTGAGATAATGATCTAGAGATGCTGGATGGCGCAAATCCCATTTTATATATCATTTCTTTTAGATTCTGGCTAGTTTTTAAATGTAAACACGTGCTTGTCTAGGCATTAGATTTGTATTTTGGTGTACATTAAGAAGCTTTCATAATTCAACATGGATATTGTTGTGATCATTTGTTTATGTATTTCAAAGTTATAACGACCTTAATAGGACATGGATATTATGGAGCAAAATAATCACTCTAATATGTTTAAAGAAGTTTATTAAGACAAAAACAAATTTCACTTAAGTACTATCAGTTGACAAATTAAATATATACACTTCCTCGTCACTTAAATAACCTAAAAAGTTAAGACAAGTATATTATTAAAACAAATTTTAGTTTATATTACGTCTTCAATAGCACTATACATAATAAATAATTAATCATACCACAGTATATTATGACACTATAAGACAAAATAAAATATTTAAAATATTAAAAAAATAAACATATTTTTAACACGAACGCATTCGTTTACATCAAATTTCCACAGCTCAAATTCAAATAGTAATATTTGCAAATACCCACTTTTTCACCTTTTACCTTATAAACTAGTATTTCGTTGTACCCTTTTATATTTGGCTTAGATCTTAGTAAATTTATTAATAAAAGGCTTTATCTAGTCCTCAGCTATCCTTGGTCCTCCCCTTGAGGGGTATGGGGTTTAGGGGGATTGTCTCTTGAAAAAGTCTCAATAACTCGTCAGCGCGGAATGCCGAATGACATCGTTAGCGGAAGTGGTATGAAGAAAAGGCTTTCTAGGCGTCTACAATATCTATCGGCCAGTTATATAGTATGTTCACGTTACATTCTATGTTTAATCGGTTGTTTATTGATTATAAGTAGTGTTATATGAAAATCTAATAATTGCATAGAATACTATCAAATCTTATTGTTCATATTATATTCATAATCCAATAGGATTAATATATAAATAACATCAATTTATTGCTGATTGCTATTTCAGTGCAATATGGGTGAAACTAAAACGAACTTTTGTTTGTGTTTTTTGTTCTTTTAAAAAGAACCCAAAAATGGGTTCTTTTTAAAAGTCTATATGTCGATTGGAATTGGAACGTAGATTTTATATTAAGTTTGCGTTTACCACGTATGGTTACTAAACAACCTGTACGTAAAATATTGGCCAACCCAATTAACGAAAAAATAAGAGTAAAGTTACATAAATTCCCACCAACTGAAAATCGTAAGATTGCTTAAAATATCATTAAAAACAAAACTTAAATTCCCCATCTTTCCCCTTAAGGAAAAAATTTTATTCAAGGTCAAAGGTCAAAAAAATGAGTTTTTCGAGATTTTCAGCAAAACGGTAAGTTTTATCATAAAAATACCTTAGACAAAAATTGTAGATTATAAAATTATCTACAAAAACTAAATTAATACTTTTTTTCTACGAGACACCGTTTTTGAGATATAACGATTCAAAAAGTTGTAAAAGTTGTAATCGTCATAATATGCATGAGTACGCCACGTATATATACATCTCTGTAGTTGTAATATATGTTAAAATATTTTTCTATCGGTCATTGTAACTTACACTACTAATATAAAATATACATAACTCATAACTATAAGAATATCAGGTAAAATGAAACCCAGTCCCTTAATTTATACGCTTTTTGTAACCTTAGAACAAGTACAATTAGCTTGTCTTCCTCCAACCTTAGTTGCTGCTCATCAACATCTTTTTAGAGTATATTACCAAGTTCAAGTGTGGCTTGGTTATCAGCTAGACCCTACAGACTGGGGTTGGAAGTTGGTCAACAATTTATTGGAACCACCTTTACTTCCACCTGCCCAAAAAACTTTTGAACTCGATTTTTTGCAACTGCAAAAAGGGATGCAGTGCTAAATGTGCTTGCAAAAAAGTCGGATTGTTTTGTTCTCCCGCATGTACGCATTGTCAAGGCCGGTCGTGTTCTAATATTGAATCACCACAAAGAGATCCTTATTCCAACCAACTCATACATCGCTATTAACGCAGTTTACATCACTCAATAAGATGAAGAAAAAAAACCCACAGAAGATCAAAGAAGAAAAGAAAAGATTTGACATTACGACTCACATTAATTTCACTACATTTTTTTTAACTTAAATTGCCTTTATTTTTCAATCTCTCTAAAATCCATTATTTTTCAATAGTTTCAAATAAAACAGGATTAAAACTGACCGGTGGAATAGGCCTACTAAACCACTAAAAATAAAACCCCATCATACCTCATGAGGAAACGTGTCATATTATACATTAAATCTACCTTTTGAATCGTTATATCTCAAAAACTGGCGGTAGAAAAAAAGTATTAATTTAGTTTTTGTAGATAATTTTATAATCTACAATTTTTGTCTAAGGTATTTTTATGATAAAACTTACCGTTTTCTGAAAATCGAAAAACTCATTTTTTTGACCTTTGACCTTAATAACATTTTTTCCTTAAAGGGAAAGAGGGGAACTTTCAAGTTTTGTTTTTAATGATATTTTAAGCAATCTTACCGATTTTCAGCTTGTGGAATTTATGTAACTTCAATGTCTAAATTGACCGGACTACGACTTGAATAACGTAAATAAAGTGACTTGTTCATTTGGCGGGCAGACTATACACGGACCTATGAATATACAACGCATTTCAAACCTTATTTTACCAATATAAAGTTCAATGTCACATAGCAAGTGTACTCGACCCGTGATCACGCATCACTTATTAGGAATATAGGGAAAGCATAGTTTTCGGAAATTAAACCGATTCGAAATTCAAATTTACGAAATAACTGCGATTGAAGGATACTTGAAAATGGAATTAAACGTAACAAACGCTTTCTTTTATTTTCCGAGCCTTAATTAAAATATAAAATAACCTGTTTACCAACACCCCTTAATAATCCTCATTCACTCTCATACAAAATCCATTCAAAATAATACAACAACAATCAAATTAACACATTCGTTTATTATTTTTAATTTTTATAAAACGTCACATAAATATAACCTGGTTAATAATTCATACGATATTTAATAGAATAGTTCCCATTCTTAACTGTATTACCTTCTTCTTATCTCGTCATATAAAAAATGCTTGAAGAAGATTTTTTATTATAACGAGCAAACGGCTAACCTGTTCTAAAGTCAGCCCATGGATTCGGAACTCAATCTAACCAAAAACCTATTAAAGGCAACACACGTTGATAGATACGGCTACTTCCATAGCTATAAAGTTAAAATTGTTTTCGTTAACTTACAACATAAAAATAGTTAGCAAAGAGAGCTAAGTAATTATCTTACTTGCAGTTGTTAATGAGTTAAATTAGCATCTAACTTGCATTCATTAGTAGTTAAAAGCTAATCCTTTGTCTTGTTACGCGCTACTTTAACATAAGTTTTGGGAAATTTGAAAAATATAACCTGGCAATAGAGACCTACGAACAAAATTCACAAAACAATATGATATTAAATTAGGATGAAGGTTTTTTGTTTGGGGTGAGATTTCCTTATCACAGTATCCTTGGGATGGCTAAAGAGAGATGATAAAATATATACAAATGTCGATTAAAAACTTAACCCTTATATATATAATAATAATAAGTAATTATTTAAGTATATACTTCTTATATATACTTAAATGTTTTTTACACTTTTGTCATAATGTTCAAAATCCCAATAGACCCAATAGACAATAGTACGAAAGAAGTACTCCGCAAAAAACCCACAAACACTCGACGCACGTTTCGCTCCGACACTGGAGCATCATCAGGAGATGTTGCCTCTACAAAGAGCGTTCGATGAGAACGCTTTTTCGCGGAGTACTGCTTTCATACTGGTCTATTGGGATTTTGAAATATGGACTTCCGCAAAGTAACGCCTGATTCAATTAATTATGTTATAATGGTTTTACTGAAGCTGTGTTAAATTGAGAGTCTGCGCGTCGCGTTACTGATATTATGATATGTTGCAGACTGACTGAAATCTTCTAATCTTAAAAACTAACTCTTAATATTAATTCTCAGCGGGCCGCTGAGTCAGCTGTTCGGAGTTCATTACCCGTACAAATATTATATAGTGCAATTCAAATTCAGATTTACATCTCATATATTTCAAGAATCAAAATCAAGCAATTTTACGTGACATACATTTATTTCAAGGTGCACATAACAAGTAGTAAAGTAATAACGTTCAACAATATCCTAGTTAAGTTATACCCTTACCTAGAAACCGACAAGCCGGCAACACATAAATTCACAAAGGTCGCCTGTCTACGTGCTATCAGTAAAAATATATTCCCTTCCAATAGCCACGATAAGGCTTTATGAATGCAACTGTACTTACATTCTTAGGATTTTCGCTATTGCGGGCATATAGTGTATGGAACAGGCTTTTTATTATATTAGATCTTCTATATAACCTTTATAACCGACTAAGCCTTTAAATAATTTTCATCACTTTTTCTCGAAAATAGGAGTCGAAGAAGGTCTTTTCTTGAAGCTCCTTATGATGAGAAAACCTAAATAGGTTTCACATAGAGGCTGTGTACGTTTTATCAAGCTCAAAAAAAGTTTTTATAAAGAAGACTAACAATTTATAAAATCACTAAAGATTTCTTGAATCATATGAAATTTAGATTGTTTTCGTTCAAGTGACTATCGGCATTCCTTTATTCCAATTAAACGGAAAATTACCGTCAATAACCGTCTTTTTTATATCAGGGCATATTTCACAAACGCTCTTTAATCCCAAATGTATTAGCTTGTACGTATAATGGTGGCCATTCTGATGTACACCTCTAAAACTAAAAATCTCTAAATTTAGGTTTAGACCTGTCAAATGTGTGTAACCTATTCTATATGTTTCTACATTGACATTTTAAACCTTATTGCTATCAATTTAGAGATGTACAGAATAGGTTACGCTCTCTAAAACTGTTTGACAGGTCTAAAGCCAAATTTACAGATTTTTAGTTTAGAGTGTGTACATCAGAATCGCCACCAATATTTAGCAATTTTTTTTCCTAACACAATATTTAAACATATAATGCACGAAGATTGTTATGAATACATATTATAACAGGCAAAAAACCAACCGTACCCAGCAATGGACGCGACTTGTCAATCAATTATTTGTAAAAAATCCTTTTCCATACCCTTTAGCGGTCCCTTTCTAGATTGCAATAAACAAGAGACAATGACAAAGAACTCGATATTTTCTATTGCGATCGCATGTCGATCGCGCGATAGTACTTCATAGATTTTATTCATAACCCAATTTGCTCAAGGCATTGCGGTTAGCATGCCCTTCAAATCGAAAGTTATATGCGAAAAATTTATTAAAAATACGTTATCAATATAATGGTAGGCCCTATAGGCTACGACTGGCCTAAGTGTTAACAGCCGAACCTTAGGGAAGGCTTCTTACCACTGAAGAACTGAAGGATAGCGTTCTTTTCCTACATTACAACTACAAAACTTGTACTATACTATACTAGTAAAATATATCAGGATTCAATACTCTTCTAAGTCTGTCGTTTCAAAAATTGTTACAGTTCTGTATTTGATACAAAATCATATAATTTTTATATAAAATCTATAATAATATATTTTATAAATGCTATTACAAAGCAACAATTCTGTTTTTTAATTACTTGAGAAGCATCACTGTAATTGAAGGCAATGATAGAAAAAGTAATAAAGCGGAGAGAGACATAAATTTAACAAACAAATGATAAATTTTACACTATCGCTTGTTATTTGAAATAAATTTCATGTTCGCTGCAATTACATTGGGCGCTTCATATTTTTATATTAAACAAATTAAATAACTAAGCTAGATCATAGAATCAATCATAGATTATATTTTCTCAGAAAATCCGATATATTATATTATTTATTATATCTATAAGTAATAAATATAATTAAACTATATATATATATATATATATATATATATATAAATAATAAATTATATATATATGTTAAACTTGTATATGCTCTCGTAATTTAAAATATGCACAACATTTTGAATTTTAAAATTAGAAAACGAATAAAGTTTTCAGATTGACTGCTTTTATTGTCTATTCAAAGGTTTTCACCTTCGGTAGGTTGAAAAAATGGGAATAACTGTAAAAGTTGCTTGATATTTTCTACAACGGGGAATCTGGCTTTGAGGGATAACTTTTTAAGTAACAGACAATATCTTAAGACTGCACGCTGGTATTTATTATTGAACTTCTAGCCCCAGTGACAACCCACTTGAAGGTCATCCAAAAAACTCGGCATGCGCAAGAAAATATCCTTAAAGATCCCCGTGTGACCTGTATACTATAGAGGCACTGGGCATTTTTGGACACTGAAAATTGACGTGATTTGATCTCTAGTTGGACACAACGCGACTTTAGAATGGAATAAATGTCAAAACTGGTTTAATCGCATTCAAGTATTAAATATTTACGATCAAGTAGACGAGGTGGTAACCACGCCGTACTTCCAAACAAAGGGTCTCTGCTTTGATGCCAGGTACGGTCCACATTTTTGTGATGACTGTTTGCTGTGGTATGAATGTTGTATGACATATATATGTAGTCAATAAAATGACTATTATATGTTTATCAGATATGTTAGCACCCATAATCCAAGCTATAAATAGCTTGGAGTACCGTTTGTGATATTACTATAGTATTAAATTAGTATCGCGGAGAATTCTTTACAAAATAAAACAAAGAACAACAAAAATCAATTTGTTCTGTTAGGTTGTCCATATGTGCTACTATATTATATCATTCTACTCCCAACCAAAATTGTTTTGTAGGGGAATCCTAATTATTCCCAAACATACATTTCTCGAAGACATTCCGTATAGGAGTTAAGTACGGTAACAAATGCTACAGCTAAGGGTTGATATTTATCTGCCTGGCCACTTTTATTGGAAGGACGCTGGTCACTTCGGAATTTGCGCTATTTATTTATTGTACTGTAGCGTCTTGTGACATACGCCTGGGACAGTCGTGTGGTTAATTTGTTTTATTTTTCATCAAACTCTTACAGAGTTTATTAAATAAAACATTCAGATAAATTTTGTCTATATTCTCTCTTTTTCTCTTTTGATGACAGCGTAAGGACAAATTAAAAGATAAAAGATTTGTTTAGTTGGAAGTGCATTTATGACCAAGATGAAATTTTATGCCACAGAAAATCATCTGCAGCATGAACCTGTCATCATCTTCTTAAAACCCGTTGTGGTCTTTTTTAAACATCCCAATACAATAATTGGCAACTTGTTGAGCCTTGAATAAATACATTGAACATGTGAAAATAATTTTCTACCTGACTGTACAGTGTAGTATATTAAACGCGGGACAGGACTAGCATTTGGTTTTTATACACCAATACTTTGTCGCATTCTTGCCGACTTTTGTATATTGGCCGACGTAGACTTGAAACTTCGTAGAGATCATTCTAAATAATTGAAAAAACTAATGTAATATAGACCAAAATTGTAAGATATAGATAAAAGATACTAACGGTAGTTATTTCACCGACGGGTGTTATATTATTTGAAATTAATACAACAAGTTCTCGTTTTATTAACAAATCTATGAAATGAGAGAGCAAATCAAAGTTCTATAAAAATGCTGAGCTGGTTAAAACTGTGTAAGAAATAATTTAAGATATAGTAAATTTCTCCCCTTGACACCTTTGGCATGTTCCAATACCACAAAACGTTTCTCAAACCTCAGGTGATGATCGATTCCTGTCAATAACCTAAACAAACACACGAATAAAATCACATCTTGAGAGAACTGGTTGAGCTGACAGGTAAGGTAAATTATTTATGTATCTTCGTTTCGCGTCTAAATCTTGTATGTCTATTCGTCTGGCCGTCTCAGCTAATAAGCCTACAGGGGGCTAATAAATCTACCATAATGTTGTCTGCCCACGTTATTGATTCCACTCATTGCGAAACTCCCTGTTGCGAAAAGTAATTCCGGCATATAAATAACAAGACTAACTAAGAGATTATTGATTTTTTATATGCGTATTCAATTCATGAAGTTTATTGACCTTTGATAGAAGTACAAGACTTCCCTTGTACATACGTAACATACGTAGGTATTGTAACATACGTAAGGATATACTACGTAATAATAACGTAACTAATTACATCGCGAGTGACAAGGTGCTTACTTAAAGTTAACTTTTAGTTTAAGCTCACAGGCGCGCCCATGCGGCATGTTATCACGTCGTATTTAAATAATATTTACAAGGGTTTTCGATGATTTCTTTCATTTATATCCGCCATGCGAAAGAGAAGTAGATTGGAAGAGGATATAGTGATGGTGTGAGGCAAGTTAAGGTGGTGCGGTCACATAAGTAATGAATGAGGATAGGCTAACAAGGCATGGAATGGTGGGGTTGGGGCTGGGTGACTTATTTGGATCAAATTCAGAATGTTCTGGAAGGGCAGGTCAAAAGCATTGATAGCCAACGGGAAACTATGACAAATATAATAAGAGTAGAAGAAGCGAGAGAGGCATGCAAGGATCGTAGCTAGTGGATGTATGGAGTGAAGCAAGGAAGCAAGGGAAGGAAGAAACAGGCGGGACTTATCTAATATATAAAATTCTCGTGTTACGGGGTTCGAACTTGAACTCCTCCGAAACGGCTTGACCGATTCTCATAAAACTTTGTGAACGTATTGAGCAGGTCTGAGAATCGGCCAACATCTATTTTTCATCCCCCTAAATGTTAATGGTAGTCCTCTCCTTATTTTTTATTTTTTAGACGAAATTTTTAGTTTATCTCTTTTCTTTTTTTTACGATACAACATACAAAAATACGTATAATCCTATTTTTTTGTATTTATTAATTGAAAATTGAAATCACATGTATGGCAAAACAACGTTTGCCGGATCAGCTAGTATATTAATATATATATATCTATTTAAATGGGTAACAAATGCAAAAAGTGCTTTACATAAATATCAGTCGGTAATATCGTCAAAATATTACACTAGCAATTATATTATTGGTTGAATAATTAATTAAATTGCCGAATTACATTGCCGCAACTGTTATTGAGTGTGTGAAATGGACAGGTCCTAAAGATGGGCTCAGTTCTTATCGATATTTAAATTAATAATATCGTATGCATCGTTCATATTATAACCACATGTTTGTTACGATACATTACTGTTTAAATCAATATAACCCAATTATATAGAATTTATTTTTATATAAAGTAATTAATTTATCATAGCACATATCGTAATTCAAACTTCATTAGGAACTTAAATAGTGATAGATAGGTGGTTGAGGGGGACATGTATCAAATAGCAAAACTGACCCCCCTCAACCACCTACCATTCAATATAACTTTGTTTACTAATAATAGTAAATATACGTATATTCAAACTTAGCTTCCTCGGCCCCGGGGCGTGGGGCCCCGGGGGGGGGGGCCCATTAGCACCTTATAAAAAAATAGTGATAGATAGATATATCTCAGTTGTCTCCCACACTTATTACCAACAGACCATCCAGCTACATATGTCAAACCATAGCAGTCATATCGATAATGTTACATCACTATACGATAAATACTATACAGGTTGTTCAATACACAGTAGGCCATTACGTCCGGAGCACGAATTAATGCTGATTTTATTCCATACAATCCACCTCTCAACTGTTATTGCTCATATCGAAATTATATACTTTAATTTGTTTTTAACCGACTACAAAAATGGACTCAACTCATCATCGATATATAACTGATTCAGTTTGTTAGTATGTATTTAGAATACATTTAAAAATGCCCATGAGACGGATATGATCGGCCCAAGTTAAGCTGTATTATGCGGCAAGCACAATCAATGACTGCTATATACTGTTTTAGGGAAAAAGCTTACCAAATGAATAGTACTTATAAGCTCGTGTCATTATTTATCAAATTTAATACAAGTATGTGTTCCCAAACGTTTGCACAACTAGCTGTACTGTATCGAGTTACAATTAAGCGTGCCATAAGGAAAACCGTAAACCGACCGAGAGAAATAAAAGATAATAGTACAACCACTTAACGGTGGCCAATCGACGATTTGTAATTGGTAGGGCTTGCTTCGAATGTTTGCCCAATTTCACCAACTATTGCTGGACTGAAATGCTACAAAATTATCTTAAAGATCGTTCTTAGATAAAAATACTTGGTGTCGATTTTGATGTAGACTTTCTAAACGGAAAATCTCTAAATTTAGCTTTAGACCTGCAAAACATGCGTAACATATTATGTATAATTCTAAATTAATAGCATACAGGTTTAATAAAGTCAACATAATAGTTCTACACAAATTAAGCTATTATAAAGTGCGAGGGAAAAAACTCAACGTAAGATTTTATCGCTGCAATTTTTCAGTCCAATTTAACAAAGTAATTTTAAATAAATGTTTGAAATTAGATATTGCAATTAACACATATCAATGCCGACCATGACCATTGATGGCATCGAAATTACAAATTTTTCATTTGAGGTTGATCTAGAGATCAGACTCTGTAACCTGTGACCTTATAAACTCAGCAATTTCGTCGGATACTTCGTTTAATTTATAGAGCAGATACATAAAGAAATATGAAGTCTCATTATAAACATACGTGGAAAAATATAATTTCCACGATTTTCATCTATGTTATATTTAAAAACCAAATGTTAATTTCTTGTATAAAGAAATTGCTTAAAAATCCAATTTATCTTAAACGCCGCGAGCTAACTCAAATATTCATATTATAAAAATACTCGTCGAACATTGTCCCCCATTACGACCAAAAAGAGTGGAGGTGTGTCGGTGGAAAATTAAAATCGCCTCGGGTATCAGAAATATTCTCTTTCATACAGACGATTGCCTGCGCCAGGTATTGTAGTGAATTGTTAGCTTTGTGCCTCTAAGTGGAGTGGTATGAAGGTGCGTGGTGCCTGTTCGATTTTCAAATTTTCACATTTATCTACCTGTTTGTAGGCTTGAACCACAGTTTTGAACGAACACATCGACTCTTTATTATATTCACAGTTTATTTTCTCATATCGATCTATGGTAATGGAATACGTGTCTCGATTGTAAACTCTAACTAAAATGTTATGACGCGAATTCAAATAAAAATATACGCCGTTAGCGTGAAAGCCTCGTGAATTTCTAAGGCTTAATTATGTCCTCAGGTAAATTAATCTAAGTAATAGAAAAGTGAAGCTATATTGTGATAAAGTACGTCGCGGTTGGCTAGAATAAATTCAGGTTCGCTATTTTGTTGGTCATAATGAAAGCTAAGATTAAGATTTGTGCGGGATTGTCCTTTTGTTTGCATTGTGCTACCGGTGTACGGTTAGCAAAACAGTGTTGTAATTTAATATAATTTAATTTTAGGTTAGGGATTTTATAAAACAAAACTGAATCCATTACATCGCTTGGATGGAGTATTACGTGAAACGATTTTATGTCAGCACTTAAAATTTGCCCATGGTATCTAAAAGACGTCTATTAATAATAAATTCATGAATTATAATCGTTTTGAATACTTAAAAGTGTAATTTCATTAATTCTAGGTAAATATAATCTATACCATTGAAGACTTTATTTGCAGACAGTACTTATTGCTTGAGGCACGTGTACTATGCTACTCAGTTGACAGGGCGATGCAAACGAGCGACTAATCATAGAGCTTCGCGATTTAAAAAAATATGTATAATACGAGTACAGTTATATAAAACTGGATATTATCACATATTAGTTAAGTTAAATATGACTGAAACATCGAATCTATAAATTGGAACATATTTAAAATTTTTAATACTGCAAGTTCTTTTATTTATATATATAAGATATTAAGCAAACATCATACAATAAATGACCAATTCTTTAAAAAGAGAGCATACTCCTCTTAAGGGCCAGTGATATTGTAACATATTTAAAACTTTAATAATGCAAGTTCTTTTATTTATATATATAAGATATTAAGCATATACAAAAATTATACAATAAATGACCAAATCTTTAAAAAGGGGGCATTTCCCCCTTAGGGGGCGGGGATTTTTTTAATTTTTTTTAATTTTTTTTAAAGGTTTTTTTTTTTTTTTTTTTTTTTTTTTTTTTTATATTTTTTTTTTTTTTTTTTTTTCCCCCCTTTTTTTTTTTTTTTTTTTCTAAATCCAAATCTTTAAAAAGAGAGCATACTCCTCTTAAGGGCCAGTGATATTGTAACATATTTAAAACTTTAATAATGCAAGTTCTTTTATTTATATATATAATAAGATATATAAACATATACAAAAATCATACAATAAATCACGACAAATCTAGACTGGATGCTGTAATGTAACTCGAAAACCTCATCTGCATTTCCATCATGAATGGTCTTCATGGTCATCAGGTATGACTCCTAATGGTCATGAAAGACATCATGATCATGGACTATTTCATCGTCGTATAATATGTTTTGAGCTGTGAAGGCGTAATTTTTATATCCCTATGAAAGTTGGGTTTGATGATACTAATAACATATTATTTATTACGACGTAACTATTATATCATAATTGTGATGGTGTCATAAATAATAGGAATTTTGTGTTTAATATAATTGTAATAACGAATAATTTCAAAATTATATTTAAGTTTTTACTCTGTTTTTAATACTAGAAACAAAGGATAAAAAGGCGATCCTATCCCTATATCTTTGTCGTCCGTTTGTCACCAAGAAGAGTCTCAACCGTGGTAATTACGTTGAAATTTTCACAGGTGATGTATTTTTATTGGCTCTAATATATGGGGCATCCCATACTAAATACGATTATAGATATTAATAGATTTCTCGAATATCGATTCGTATTTGAGTTCGACTCGTATTTTTCCGGTTTTTTAAACAGAAAAGAGCGTTTAGTCATCTTAAAGGCCGGCTACGCACTTGCGAGGCATTGTTAGTGCCCATGGGCGGTGGTATCATTCACGATCAGGTGTACCGTTTACCCCAGTTTTATAAAAAATGGTATTATTTGACACTATTACTCTGTCCATTTCAGATATTGCTATTTATTAAGTCTAGATTGTATATATTTTATATGTATAGATATAATACTGACATATATTTGTGCGTGATCTTTATGAGGCAGCAACCAACCCCAGCTATTAGGCGATCACTATTAGCTAGTGAGTATTGGATGCGGTATAAACAATGAACACAAATGAACTAGCTAAATAAGAACTTGAGATTCGGAATTATCAGTTACAGGTCACGCTACCACATACTTATTTAGTTTTTACTAAGCTGAACCATTAATTTTTGACCTAATACTGAATTAAAGAGTCATACATTTAAATAATTCTGTATAACTTTTAAGCATTCATATAAATAATGAATTCGTTATACTGTATTTCACCATTTACAATTTATAAGATATGTTCTACATTCATGACTCCTTGGTAGTATAACGCACGTGAACACAGAGATCGTAAAAGAAAATGTTTCCACTATCAGCTCCTTGCAATTTGCGAATGTATGGCTATTGATTTGTTGCGTGTTTCCGATTAAACATATTGTATTACGTGTCGCGAATGAGACGTATTTTGTTTTCTTTCTTGTCATTCATGTTTACAAGGTATAAAATTGTCTTGATTTTCAATACAGCTTAGAAAATTTTTAATCGAACGTAGTATAAAACACTAAATAAAATCAAGCAAGAGAAAATTACATTTTTAATTTGATATTAAAATTCCATCATCGGACATAGAGGGAGAATACGAAATTCTACCTTTAATTACTTCGATGTCCGCCTTACCATAACTTAAATCTTCTGTAGGCTTTTTCACCAGCGCTATGTGGAACATTCTATCATATTTCCCAACCAATATGACCCAATATTGTTTCTAAAAAAAAAACATAGTGCGAATGTGAAATTGAGCAGAAAGGGCATTTTGGTCAGGCTACGTGCAAAATGGGATCGCTATCCTATTTAATCACGTCTAATCAGGGAGGCTGCAAGCTGCATCTGGAGTTGGGTAGGCAAATCTAGGGAAAGCTGGCTATCATGGAGAAACCCTACCCTCGAAGGAGCTTCTCCTACTATTAAATAATTTAATTATTACTTTAATAATAATATTAAATTTGTAAAGACTTTTTATTATAAGACCCCTTGTAAAAAAATATAATAATTCAGTCGGATTATTCTGTTTGTTTAACAAACATTAATGTACAAACAAATTCAAAATATATTTTCTATTGGTTGTGAATAGGATTCAACGAACGCCATTTGTTTTTTTATTAAATTGTATTCTTTATAAATCAGTCAATTGTGCTTAACACATAAAAAAGTTGCATTAAAATCCATTCAGTAGTCATTGAGTGAAATTAGCAAATATTGATACATAATATTTATTGCTAACATTGTTAAATAAATTTTACATCACATATAAATTGGTAAAACAAAATATATTCGTACATACGTCCATGTTAAACAAAGTTGCCCTATTACTAAGCCAGTACCAATTTCTTCCAGACAATCCAGATGTATATTAACAACAAAAATTAAATACCAGATAGACATTTCAAGTCACGAAAAAGTTCCTCTCAAGCAGAAGCAATTCCTTTTATATGGTTTCATAGTTATTACATGAAGTATCAAGCTATTAGATACGCGATTTATTAGAAAATATGATTACCGTTATATATTAAGGGTCGGGAGCGTAATGACTTAATGATAGTCCATCGTTAAATGCCTAATTTGGATCGGATAACTGGACACTTGTCCACTTTATGGCTCTATGAAACTAGGGGGATCTTAATTAAAGGTTCGACATTTATTTTATATAAAACGCAAACGCTATAAGCCTACCTAAAATTAGATGACACCGCTGTTCATAGATGGCAAGTGCGTTATCGGCTTTTCAGGAATCGGAACACTCTATTCTTGACATTTGTTATATTCCAGACTGAATATAAAAGCACTAGACTCTAGAGTCTAGAGGAACGGCGATGTAGAGCTGGCGTAGAGACGCCGTAGCAATGCGTAGCATATTATATAAAGCAATTGTGCATTGATTAATTTATTGTACCTTCTAAGGCTTATATGCCAATAGGTGTTATCTGGCATAAAAGCTGCGTTTTTTATTAGTATTCGTACTTAGTTAATTCATACATTTAAACTATATAATACAAATACATATGCAAAAATTGTTGGTGTTTATATATACATAGTTCATATTATGTTTCTATTTCAAATAGACGAATTACAAAGATATATTTTTAAATAATATAGTTAGGAATTCAGTTGGTGGAAATTAAATGGCAGGAATTAAGCGAGACGCGATGCCGTGGTCCGAATATTTTTACACGCTGTTCCAACAGTACGCTGATAAGCGAAGTGACAGCTAAAATGTTCACTGAAATATTTCAAATAATATAAACAAGAGTCATATTTCGATATTATTAAATTACATTGCATTGCATACCCCAATTAAATTACTTGTTTGGTAAAACTTTTTCAGGAGATATCCAATGTTTTAATTATTTATTCAGTTTACTCAATATCTTTACACATGGTTTATTGGATGGTTTTATTTGCTTTTCTAATAATAAATAATTAAATAAGTCTATACTCATACTTCTCAATAAATTCATACCAGTACAAAATGAATAATCAACGTCCAAATACTAATATGTGTTTAAACTCGTATATATATTGAAAAAATTACAATGTCGATTTATTAAAAAAATCGGCTTTGTATTTAAAAACATGCTCAAACGTGTAGATATTTCTCAGGATACATCCTTTTTATATTTGACAGACTCAATTCATCTCTCTCGTTCTCTTTGTTAAAAACACGAAACCGTAATTTAGTAAAAGTGCAATTAGACTGTTTTTTATTGATAATGCCATTGACAGCAACATTTTAGCAGTCGGGCCAATGCAACCCGACCCTGAGATCGAAAAAATGTATTTAAATTCAAAGTCTTATGAAGTTAGTTGTGGAGCATCAGGATCGTGACTAGCTTTAGGCTTCATCCTGCTATAAACATTAATTTAACTTAGGCTAAACTTAGTATAGTAGTTATCGAATTGAATTTTTTTTAAGAAATTATATTTGAGTTTAAAGGTCACTTAGTTGTGTGACCGCCAAGCACGGTGAAAGAGAACCAGCTGATTTTAATGTATGTAAATGCCCTTAAGGAATCTCTTAAAGTTGTATAAATATTAATTACGTTCAACTTATTATTGTATTATTGATATTTCGAAAATAAAACTGCATACATTCAGTTGTACAAAATACATGCGTCCTGTGAAATTTTTTACTTATTACTATAATGGTAATGTCAAACTTAAAAATAAATATTTCAAAATCTTATCAAATCGCCCTGTATCCCCAAAGCATCAATAAATAAAACAAGATACGTGTCGGTCATAAAATTTGACTTATCATCGCTAACCCGACCCGCGAAGGAGTTAAAATGTTACAGACCGTGTCACAGCATAAATTACGGCTAAGAAGCCCGCTCTATCGCCATTTTGTTTAAGATTAACGCTATTAATATTCATAATGCGACCACAAAAACTGAAACTTTCGATTAGAATATTGACTTAATCAAACTTTGATGAGAGTTTTAAACAATGTAAGCTTGTGTACTATAAAGCGGTTGCTTGATTAATGTTGATTTTATTAATAACATTGACACCAACTATATACATATGTTTCTTATATCAGTTAGTTCTAAATAAATAGATAGAGAGATTATTTTCTTCGTCGTATGTACAGTAAGTTCACTTACTATCCCAAAATTGTTTTTTTTATTTAGATCTCAAATCTCTTCAATTTAAACATAATACTAAGTGATATCTTTAATATAAAAACTATAATATATTCAATAATTTTTAATATGATGTCATTTCTTTGTCAATAATAGTTTAACTTAGATGTGCGGTAAAGTACTGAAAGATCTAAGATTTCCAACGTTTTATAGTGTTCCAGTTTTTGTGCTAACTACTTGTTCTAGTTTAATACACAATGACAACCTGTAAAATAATTAATTTCCACTAATTAAATAATTCCACGAACACTATAACAGACAGAAGGCATCGACATTTCCACAAATGGGAACCCGAAAAAGGTCTTCCGGATATATTTTCCGCTTGGTTAGCCGATTTTACGCGCAATTGATTTTAAGGCCTCCACTCAAATGCCGGAGTCGAACTCGCGACCCCTCGGACAATGGGCCGATAGTTTATCGGTGTTGCCATTTCGAGAGAGCGATTTGATAATGTTAACAGCTTTGTAGGCGGGATACAGGGTGGAAAGGATATTTTTAATTTACTATAAATAATGTTTTTCAGGATGAATTTCACACATAGTCGGTTAGCCCTAAGGTAAGCAATTTATAAGTTGATTAGGTGCTAGCGCAACTCATACCCAGATAATTTTTAGTACGTATGGTCTACGACCATAGACAGCAAATATAGTCACACAAAATATTTTCTTAATTTCCTAGGAATCGATAAATATTTGTTTGCAGAACCAGAGGTAGTAATAACGCGTACCTTACCTTACTTTAAATAAGTATTAAATAATTCCGTCATCAATCCATGAATAAAACATGTGAATATTACACAATTTTCATTGGTCTTTTTAAGTTGCCAGCACTGTTAACGTTATAACATAGAACCTGCGACTTATAACGAGATTTGAGTACCTCGTTTTTGTATACATCCCCTGTATAAACGACAAATCGGTAGGGCTACAGCGTGTTTTATGCCTAGGGTTCGGTTTTACGAGCGACCTATAATTGGAAGTGACCGCTACGTGGATCCCATTAGACAACATACACTATAGTGCTAATCACTAGTTTTATACGAAAGCTAAAATTTACTATCGAATTGTATTTAGTACATAGGTTCATGTTTTCATTTGATATAATGACGAAAAGATCATATGAACGGTCTCGCGATATCAACCAAAAACTATGTGTATTATTGCAGAAGATATCCTTCATAAGGCCACAAACCTTGAGATTAACGATGTTATCTTATTTACAGAATATAATGACAATAGTTCTTGAATGTGAGTTCTAACGGGTATCGGTTTTTGATTATGTAATTTCCTTCAATACTAAGTTACACATTTATAATTATTGTGTTCATTTCATTTGTCATGATAGCTTTGTTTTTGACACATAATTGAATTGTTTTAAAATCAATGTAATTTTGTACTGTTAACTGCATTTTGTGTGTGTCTAAATGTGTATTCCGAATTTGCTTATATGTTAATAATTAAAATTATTTTTTTAAATATTTAATCGATAAGCTATAAAAATGCCTAAAATATAAATAAATAACGTTCAAAATTCATCTAAAATTATCATTCTGTAATCAACGCGTACCAATTCATAGCTATGAAGCTGGCTTAAATAAATATGAATTAAATCAAGTCAAAATATACAAAACGAGCTGGTCACGCTCGTAGTATCTCGGGACGGCGAGGACAACTTCCTCTCATAAATTCATTAAGCACCTGTGATATTTTTTTCATTACCGTTGTTTAAACTATAAAATATTGAGATAGGAATACAAAGTTTATAATGTGAAATTTATTCCACTTTAACTCGCTTGCTTGGTAAGAATGCTTTTAAATACAAAAGTTAACATAACAAGGTGTTTGTATACAATTGTTAATTATATAATTATTACTTTAGCTGTTAAAACTTATTAAAAAAACTATATTAATTGAAACCAAAATAACTTGTAACTTCATATACTACAACACCTTAAATATTAGGAATACAAGATCTTCAAATTCAATAGTTTAAATTACAAAGCTTAAATAAAATTACCAAATTCACCCTAATTACCTATCAGTGCGTTTGAAAAATTGCTACAATGTGGCTGCTATCTCTCAGTTTTACGTCTTTTTTGTTGGTAATTAAAAATATTATAGGTATTTATTGCAATGGCTGCCCGTTTGCGTGTTTGTAAAAACAGCTAATCGTTTTGTTTACATTAATTAGCCATATTTCAGGAGTGTTACCTAACTTAATTGCTTGTATAAATTTCGCAAGGATTTATGAAAGGAAGCGCCTGTTTTTAGATAAAAAAAGATAATTTGTACGTGCCATCTGTCCCTTATATACTGTTCATTAGCGTGAGTTTTAAGGTAATTGTGATAATATTCAACAAAAAAACCAATGTAGAAAATAAATATTTTATATCTCGGTGCAAGGTAACTATTTTAAACTATAGACGAATAAGCAAATTTTGATGTAATTTACAATTGGCTAATGTAGTGGAATGAAATTGTTTCGCCTTACACTCGCGACATTAATTACTGTCATTTTAGGTGTTTAGATGCAACTAGCGAAATGTATGACAGTCATGAGAATGACCAAACACAAGGTTAACAAACAACGACTGCTAATAAATACATTTCTAAAATACAATAAGAAATAATAATGAAAATTTTTCCGTTTTTAAATGCAGTATTCAAGATATATAATTTTTCTCCTCAAGACATAGCGCTCTCAATCCGCAACACAATATTTTCTTCAATTATGTTCTTGCCACATTACGATCAAAATTATATATATGGGCAATTTAGCAGGGTTATGCGTGTCATTCCGTAAGTTTTGATAATGAAACGATATCGTATGCAAACATAGTAGCGCGGCAATGAAGGCGCTAGGGTTTGATTGCTGCCGACGGCTATTGCGCACGCTTCGTACGATGCAAACTGGGACCAGTATACTCTGATACTTGATACTTTTCCCTCGCATTTTTTATATCATTATCTCTTCGACATATATTAATATTATTATCGGTGCATATTGAGTTTATTTGTTTATTAATAAAGCTAGATCCGCAAACAGACCCCAACAAGCGTCTTTGAAGCTTGGTTAACTGAACAGTGCCTGTTTGTTTATAAGTGTCCGGATATGTTCATGCATCGGGTGTTTACGGATTTTTTTCAGAACATTGCAAATAAATTGGTTAAAGAGAATTGTATCTACTTCCGCAATGGAACGCCTGATTCTATGAACTGTACGTATCAGTTCAATGAATGACCCAGTGGACTCTAGGGTCACAATTTGATGGTCTTGCAATTTTCTGTTGTCTGCAGTCTGGATAATGTATTGAAAAAAGTATAAACTATATATGTGACATGCTTATCAGCATCCATAGCACGAACTATCAATACCTTGGGGCTAACCGACCACGTGCAAAAATACATTCTTATATTTTTATAGTGTGTGAAATCTGATCTAATATTTATTGATTTAATTTTACAATTATAACTCATCTTTACACTTAGACAGACACCGAAAAGTTCAGAGTACATTGAGTGCTCTCTAGTTGGAGTAAAGAATCTTCCTTTGTTAAAGTATCAAAACTTCTTGACATTGTATGGTGAGCAGACTCCTGACCCAAATGTTGTGATAGTTCCCAATAACAGCTGGGGGCGGTCAATTATTGCTGTTATTAATTAAATGGGCCCACCTGCCACTCTACATCAAGTTTCAATTATTTCTCCAACTACATTGTAACTTTAACCTTGAGATATTTTGAAAAAGTTTTTCCTGGTCAAAACTTTCTCTAGTGTCGTACTTTTTTACACCGTTCCTTGAATTTTTTAACGTCGGTCAAAAAGTTAGCCACGTAGCTCCGTAACAAGTGAGAAGAGATGCCGCTTCTCCATTGTTTGTTTATTACCTATGCACACTATAAGTGAAGAAAGACACAGTAAGTTTAAGATAAAATTCGATGCTAGGTGGCTAGGCTAAATATAAATAAGTTTAATAATGATTGTTGTAGCCACTAAGATTGTATAATAAAAGTTACGAATGAACAAATTGCTTTTTTAAATAAGTTAAAGTCCTTTATAAGTTACTCAAAATACCCTAATCTCCAAGCGATTAAAACAATGTTAAAGTCAATTAAAAGAATAGCGGATCGGAAACTGTTCCAGTTGAGAGGCTCTCACGATATCCGGTCAGGCGTGAGATGTGATTAGAGTTTTTCTACAAGTTCTTGGCAAAATCGTTTTTAACACATATATAATCGAAATAGTTATTTCAATATCATTTTTACGTATATTAAACGATGTACCACATGCTTGTATTTTTCAACAATCAGTGATGATTAAAAATAAGTTGTTGTTTTTTTATATTGCTAATGGCTATAGACATCGTCCAATTGAACATTTTGTTCAAATATATTTGTGAGACAAGAAGGGGTGATATTAGCATCCATTCTAAAAGAAATTGCTGGAAATTTTCATTTCTAAACTGGTATTAGTTTATGTGAATCAGAACGTTTTGTATTTGTTACATTCATAACGAAAATGAATGGATTAAGCAAAATGCATTGCAGAGAAGTGGTTGATATTTTTTCGGTGCATAATTTGATAAACAAATTTACACAGATTTTCACATTTTTTTTTAATATACAAAATGCAGAATGCGATTCAGCTTTATTAATTTATTAGTTAAACTTGGTTAATTTCTAGTTAGAGTTATAGTATATAAAATACGATGTAATATATATAATAAACTAACCATAACTGTCATGGATAGTCTTAAAAATTTTTCGTGAAGTCTTACAATATTTAAATATACTTTGTACTGTATATTAGCCCTATTTTGTGTTATGAATACAAAAATAAAGATACCTCAATATTAGAAACAAAAACACGAGCGAGACGAATTTTATTATCTGTATTAACATATCAAAATAATTATAATTAACCACTGTGTTGTCATGAATTTTTATCTTACTTTTACCGTATGGCTTATAGAATTGTATAACTTTACAGTGTTTTATTATGTTAAAACTTTAAATACTTTATTCTGTGTTCAATATGCAAAAGAAAGTATAATATTATGTTAAGTTTAACATACCATCGGTAAGTCCCAAGAAAAGCTATTTAAAGCTTGTCTTATGTAACAGAACTGATATAGATATACAAAGAAATAGTTTTAGTATTAGAGTGCCGAAAATCGAACGCGGTCCCTTCGATAGAACGGCATGGTGGTCATATACGCCATATGTCAAAAATAGTAAAACTGAACTATTTTATTAAAAGAAATCTATCCCTTATTTAATATTTTTATAATCTCTATATATATCTTTTCAGGACAACGGAAATATAACTTGACAGATGAAAACGAAAGAAAATGTACAATACTCGTAGACATCTTTCTTTCGAGTTCATTTTAATATATGATCTAGTATTAACATTATTTGAACATCCAATAGTTACACTCAAATGTATTTGATAGACGAATCATTAAAATTACTGATATTATTAAATAAACAGTTGTATACGGTATAATCATTGCAATGTTAATAAGTATTCAAACGCACGTAAGCCATTGTAATAGTTATACGTAGACAGATGTAGACAAGAGTTGATAAATTCAAAATTCTTCACGAAAAGAGTTTCTATAGCCTTATTTTCATGGTAAACAGCGGCGTTTTTTAATAATTTTACGGGTCACAAATATTAGCACAAAGGTCCGAAAGAAAATGAGGGGCAACATAAATTACATTTAAATATAAATGAATACGATCGCCACTATGAGAAAAACCTCTGAATTTAAATAGGCTTTTGATATTTTAATATAATCATAATATAAAGGCTTCCACGGGTAATTCTACATAATTATTATTTATACACTAAACACACGAGGCATTTGAATAGAAAATATTTTTTGGAAAAAAATAACAAGTTATCCGAACTATAAAAACCGAAAGAAACAAATCAAATTGCTCCCCAGTCAATCGTTGAAGGGGTAAATATGATATATTTTTCTTTATATTATTCCCCAAATGATATAGTGAGGATAAATCGACTGATATGTCACCCTCGGGGCTGTTTATCGACAATATCTTTTGTTTTTTTTCGAGATTTCCGCTATTTTTATGACGGGAAAAGAGTTTTCTCAGATTTCGTCTCAATACCGTAGAGTTACAGGAATTAGAAAGCTTTGTCTCATGAACAAACAATATTTTGATATTCAGCGTTGATTGTTTTCGGAATTTTCTGATTTCAAGAGTCTGAAATAATAATTATTTTATAGTAATTAATATAAATTCTAATTAATAATAAATTCTTTGAGAAACACCCTAGACCGGCGTTATCTATGTTTAATGCCTACTGCATTAATACCTCAAACTGAAGTAAACGGCCACCCACACTCTTCTAGGCTTCATTTAAAAACGAACAAAAGTTTTGTGATCGCCCCAAAAGGCTTCTGAGCTCTCGGTCCAACTGATGATTGTACACAATTGGGGTGAAAGGATTCAATATTTTCGATTAATACAAGAAATCAGAATAAATACTGCCCCTACATCTATTGATCGTAATAATATGATTAAAATCTCATTTGCCTTCAGAACCGTCAGTATTAGCGGTGGATATTAAATAACTCAATTCGTTTGTAATTTGTCGACGATTGTTCCCGACAAAGGCAAGGCACGAACGAGTGCTCGCGAGTATGAAGGAAGTCGGCAGCTAGAGGGTATAGGGATGTACGTGATCTATCGATATTATATTAAGAACATCGATATTAATTTGAAGATAAGATATAAACATTGTATTATATAACAGTGATTTTTTTACTGGCTCACCCCTATAAGCAGAAACAATAAGAACACTATAAGCACTCGCACCACAACCAAGAAACTGCCGGCACTGGCGGTGACATTGACAGATACCACTTACACCCTCGATTCAACAGTGACAAGATTGTATATCTACTAAATAAAAACACATACATATAATATCCGTAATAAATGCCAAATTAATAATAAACGGTCAGAAAAGGAAATGCTCACGCTTCATATATCAATTATATATACGTGTAAGACATAATATTTATTTGTAAAAGAAGTTAATACTTTTTGCTAAGCACATATTAGTGAGTTTTAAATAGTTTCTTATAATGACAAAAATAAGATTAAAGTGGTAAAAATCTAGATACTCTGAACATCTTGATGATTTTCTTATTTCTTTTCTCAGCATTAACTTATTGTTAATCAAATGATTAGATTTGAAAATCACATGAACTATCGATATCCATGTATCAGGGAAGCGACATATCCCATCACTAGTTGTACAAAGCAAACGCCATTGCCACTGGCGTTGTCGGGACGGTGCGCCGATGCGTTTATAATATTTCATTTATTCATAATGAATTATAATCGTATACCAACAGCAAATTACATTTAATCTTGCTTAACATCTTATGCTTTTGAGATTCCCTTTGCATCGCGGTTAATTAAAATAATGTATGGATCTAGAAAAATGCATTTTAACTATGCAAAAACTTCTATGTCGTAGCCCCAACAGAAATATTCACTTACCATCTATTTCTTCTTACATTTGCTTCGAGTTACGTTTACGTTCAGCCTCCGTTTTGAATTAATTGCTTATCTACAAGGTACGGCTAATCTGTCAATTAATAAATGTACTATCTATATCGTTTCATAGGTGCATAACTTGAATGTACTCTGTATAAATTTGTGCACCGTACGAAGGAAAAATCATTATTATATAGACGTTATTTATCTTATTCAGTAATCTGTAAATAATTTCTGGGTACGCACTGTTGGATTTTGATGGTAACATCACATTCATAGCACAGCAGGAGATCTAGCTCCACAAACTGAAGCATTTCATGTGTCCACTACTTTGAACTTTTGGTAGAATCTCAAAGATATAGGTGACTTAATAAACACCGCATTACGAGCATTAAAAGATGTTCTAAGCATCGCAAACTATGGAGTCAAAAATAATCAAACAATGAGTGAGTTCCGTCGCGGGGTCGTATTTCACTTACACAAAGCAAACCGGAGAGAACCGCCGAGAACCGGTTTCTTGAGACGATGAGAACAAAGAGCGAGTTATTGCTTCCGCCGGAACGAAAAATGAGATATGAAGACATCGATTGTTGAAACTTCACATTGTGAAATGGTCGATATTAAAAAATCTTATTTAATATCGACCATTCATTATATCATTCATTCATTCACGAGTTCATTACTAAATTGAGTATTTGATTTTGTATTAAAACTTACTTACAACTTGTACAACTTATTTTAGGTAAGTTTATAGTAAAGTTTGTACTAAATACAAATATTACATAGGAAGGCGTGATGTTAATCATATTTGTTCACGCATTAAAATACATTTGAAAAAAACTATTTCTGCTTTTGACGGACTGTGATATCTTATATGAAAAACACGTTTTTATATTATCATTTACTAACGCGAGTATCTTTGATAACTCAAATATACTGTACTGATTATAACATGATTTTTTTTCTATGTCAACGGTTCGGAGGTCTCACAGCCATGGTCCAATTTTTATAATGTCCATAAACAGTTTTTATAATGTCTTAACGTTCCAATATTATAATAGTGTAATTTAATAACATTCGACAGTGAAACCGCAAATGAAAAATATATTTGATGGTAGAATTTTATAGCACGTTAAGGCTACTTAACGAAGATAATAACTGATTCATATAATTAATAGAATCAATACTCCGCAAAAAGATCTTAAACACTCGACGCACGACTTTGCTCAGACACCGGAGCATCCTCATGTTTCTACGAACGCTGTTCGTAGAGGTATATTGGAGGTCTATCTCATTCAAAGCAAGATTATAGTTGTGGGAATCGAACCCACGCCTCCGAAATATTCATACCGGAAATAGATTGTATTGAATATATAAGAGCAGTTACCGCTAATAATGGATGGTGACAAAACAATTTTGCCTAAGCGCCGTAAAAAGGGCTGTGCCGACATGTATCAAAGTGTCGTCTTAGACTTATTTATGAGACTTTTTCCTATTCGTTTCTGGAAATGGAAATGGGAAATAATATTTGTTGCTTTACGTGAAATGTGTCTTTGTGATTTGTCAACGTTATCATTATTAAGAGCAAAGTTTAAAAACTTCTACACATCCTTTAAATGTTGTCACAGTTTTAATGTTTTTTATTATGATTACCTGGAGTTATTCGTTATTATTAGGAATATAATAATAAATATTAAGATTAATAATAATGTTCTAGCATTATCGTTTCATTTGAATTTTATGTAATAAAAGTAACTCTTGTATCAGGGATCAAGTGTTTATAAATTAAACGTTTATAACTATTTATATTTGTTATGCAAGTATTACAACTGGCGCCATCTATTGGAGAGTAGCTGTACTATTTGTAAGCGCGTTTATTAGGTTAGCTAAGAATAAGCTGAGAAAAACCAATGATTAGAATGAAAGATAAACAACATACTCATTATCAAATTATTATTTATTATTTTTTTAAATATTTTTCAGTGTTTTTAATGAAAGTTCAAATTTTCACCATCAATGCTAATATTTCATAAATGCTACGACGTAGTCCTCCGCTACAACGTAGCTATAAGTCTATCCAATACAAGGACCCAAATGAGTAATAATTACGGTAATACATAATCCCTTCACTCCCTGGGGAAACCCAAACCGGGCTACATAAAATCTTTAAAATAATATTAATGTTATAATAACCCTTCCCAAACTCAAAAGTGAATGCAAATAAATAATAATAAAGACTTGTCCCACCTTAAAACGAAAATTGTGTCTTTGTTAAGGAAGTGAAAATTTATGGACTCCGCAATTATATGACTTAATGAGTGCTAGTGTACTGAAATTTTATAAGTCTGAATAAAGTAGTTTTTTAGGTTTATACAAACTACATTAAACAACGGCTAGGTAGAGTTTATGTACTTTATCATGTACAGTTGCATTGAAAATTATATTTTTAGTATTTGACCTCCCAAAATATGAGTTATGAACTTTGACACCGTATGATACAAGAGAATATCAACTATATAAATTTGTGGCACTAACAACCATAACCCGGAAAAATTTAAAAATCCAGAAACGCGTTATCGTAACATTTGAAGAATAATTGATTTTTATAAACTCGCGTTGATTTTTTACAAAATTTTGTACAATTAATGTTCATTGTTTCTTTATAAAAAATGTCCATTCTTGTATGATATATTTTAAGAAACTTTTGTTAACGATATGTCGGCTTGTAATATATACATAGATTTCTAATAAAATCTTAACTGGTTTTCCGTAAACCAATAGCATTTAACAAAACTGAAATGTGAAACTATGAAATGTGAAACTATCAATGGAGCTCCGCCCTTCATTTATCGGTTATCGGTTCGAGTCTGCGCAGATGTGAATAGAACTTTAAACAAAACCTATCAATTCCTATTTTAAATTTTCTCAGTTTTTGTAATGGATAAAGAAATTGCCATGTACTGGAATTTTTATCGAAAGATTATCTTGCTGTAAGTAGATTATAATTCTTAGTACAGCCTAAACGATATATCAATAAAAGATCATAAAACAGTCACTCACGATGTGCGAGTATAAAAGCTGTATGAGTGTCTCAAGTAAACCTGACAATGCGTGTTAGGTCGACCAGTCTGTGTGCCAGACCAGACTATTCTGGATGCCCTTTGCTCCGCCTGGGGAGTGAGTGTACTGCTTTAAGCAAGTTATACAGGTGTATTACTATGTAATATAGGTCCAACATCGCTTTTAGTGTTATTCTAAAAGCAGGCTACGTATAAAACTATTACAAAGACATTCTATTCGAAGGCTTAGTATTGTTTATAGTAAATGGGTACAATAAATAATTTGCAGTGCAAATATCAAACATGTAGTATGTTGACAGTAGTACTAACATTTGTCCATTGTAGCTTCAAATATAACCTAAGAAACAAGACACGTCTGCTGAATTAATCAGAAATTAAATTTAGCGGTGTTCTTAAACTTTCAAGCCTTAATAGTCAAACGATCGTAATCTTTAGATCTACACCGAAGCGTTTCTTTATGCTATATAGGATACTGAAATCGACATTCCGCCCCCATCAAGGCGTATTCAATATATCGATACCCGATCGCCACGCCCTGGAGAAAAAAAGAATTCGAACGGCGCATGTCCAATCCTCTCAAAATATTTGAAGCAAGTACTTTTAACGGCGAATGTGATCAACTTTGTTTTCGATGACAGTGTTCTGTTCCATGCAAAACAATAATTTGAATATGGAATGATGACTTCTATACATACACTCGTACAGTAAAACTGAACATTGAATTAAAGCCTGCTTTTATTTATAATATAAACCTATTTTAATTATTTTTATCTCGTACGTCGACCATATGGAGTACTTTATTTCCTGTGTCCACAGGTAGTTATATAGAATGGGAAATATTTAGAATTTTTTTAACAGCCAATAAAGTTATTTCCAAACCGACTTAGGAAAGTTAAGATCTTACGTCTGAAATGCAATGGACGTGCGAGCCCTTTGATTTGATTTGAATATCAGATAAGCCCTATATTAAATAAAAAAGGATTCCATAAATAAACCCTAAAAATGAAAGCGACTTAAAGACTTCACTATTCGTCTGTATCTCCGCAATGATAGACAGCGAAAAAAAAATGGATATTTAAGGGGTTATAAACGAGCGTGGTTTAGGGATAAGTCTATTGTATGATATATATCAAAATTTTCCTTTTATATGCGTTTAAACGCGGAAATGCGTATATAATTCGGTGACCATTTATGAATTGGTTGTACTACTCCAACTATAATTACAAGAAAACATTAGATCATATAGTATAAAAATAGAGGTGGCATATAAATGATCCTCAGTTGTAGTTATTTCTTTATTAATTATATGCAAAATTAGATTAGAATGTCATATGACAAATTTCTTTGACCAGTAATCTGTCTATAAACAGTATAGTAAAGTTTGGCTATGGTGACTAAATAGTAACATCATCCATAAATATGGTCTTTCTTTTAAAAGACACAGAAATATATCCGTCCCATTAAGTAGTTGTTACAAATTTTACAGAACACAAGTCAATTACATTGTCATTTTTGCATGTAAAGTTCCATTTAATAGATAATTCCAAAGTTAAAAACGCCTCGTAAGTAACGAAATAATGACTTAAACCTGTTGAAGTAAAAAGATACGAAAAAACCCGGCCAATGGGGTGAGAGTATTTGAACTTAGAACGCGTTATAGGTTATCGATTGGTTTCCAATCAGCCAATAGGGGCAGAGCAACACGCCCGGACACACGCCTACCCCGAAGGCTCTATTGACTATCGATTCGTGAATGTGTTACCGCATATGTAAGGCGAGATTTTAGTACATTGATCGGGTATTGGTAAGTCATTTGACTTGCTTTGAGTTGAGTGATGTATTTGGTAATATATCTTCTAACATTTGTTCGAATGCGTATATCAAGTTAGCTATTGACATATAAAATTTAATGTATTTTTATAAACGTATAGACTTAAAATTGTACCGTAACGTGAGTAAATGTGATCAAATCTGGTAAATTCTGAGGCTTTTTACTTTATTGTCGTTGATTATGAGAATATTTCTACTATTTATGTAAAAAACAGTGTATGTAGATGGTGGCTGGATGAACGTAATTAAAAGCTCCTAAAAGCTCCCCACATACAGAGTATATAATCTTCGACAGCTTATTTGAGTTACCAAGAACGTATAGTAACTGTCGACTCAACTAAAACAAAACACGTGACTCATCGCAAAAGTAAAAACAAATTATTCATAAAAAATTCATTAAATTTATCACGGCTTCAAAGAGAACAATGCCAGTCATACAGCGAGTGGATCGGACAAACTAATTTGTAGGACTCTATCTTAAAGGATAAAAATAATTACAAGATAAAAGATATTCCTCAACGGCGGACATTTTTTTTACGTTTTGTTTTTTCGGAGACGCGATCTGTCGACTGTAAATCGGATGGGTGGGTCATATTGTGGATGTACCTTATCAAGGTGTACCATGAGTCGTAATAGAAACTCCAATGGAGAAATATCTTAATTTTGATGTCAAGTAATGCTTAAAAATCTAAATAGAAAGCAATACTCTGCGAGCATCCTCAGAATGTTGCCTCTAAGACCAGCGTTCGATGGACTTCCGCAAAGGAACGCCTGATTATATGTTTTTTTTTTTTTTTTTTTTATAGTCTTCCTTTTTTTTTACCTTCGTCATTGCTCCTTTTTTTGATAAGTAAACTTTAAATATGATGTTTTCTTTAAAAATATATTTATCATATATAAAACACTTTTTTATTTAATTTTGAATTATTAAAAATTTACTTTTTTAATTTTTTTATTAACACCTTTTCCTTCCTTTTTCTTTTTCCTTTTTCTATACTTTTTTAATTATTTAATAGTTTTAAAATGTTTTCTTAACTAAATAAAAATAATTATATTTAACTAATTTATATTATGGAAGCTCATCCTATCCTGCTATAAATACTCTGAAACAGAAATTTCTCAAAGTGAATTTCACATTAAGTGCGTTCGAAATATTCTCAGCATCTTTTGATCGGAAAAGCTATAACCATTTACAGATTTTATTAATTTGCCTAAAATTATCCACACTAAGCCAACGTGCCATTTTAATTCAATTCTCGGTCCATACTAATTAACCCTTTCTAGAGAATTCTTCACAGAGACAATAATAATAAACGACGACCTACGCTAATTCTATATTCTTTTTACGCTCTTTACAAGAGGATCAATATTTAGAACTAGCAGCAGCACACAGGTTCGTCCAACGTGTTTTTCTATTAGATAAAGATCATATTTAGAAGAGCTTTTATCAAGTGTTTGGTATTCAAAATTTGAATAATTTATTGGATAATTGACATCTTGACTATCAAAAATACTGAACAGACTGTGGAGCTATGCGTAAATATACATATATACGCGTTTAATTATCGCTGTCTAGATTTTTTTAATTGTTCGTTTAATTTTTTACTTAACGCAATTTGTATTGTACCGTACAGGAGGCACTGGCAGCATACGTATAAAAAATAGATAAGTAATATTCTAGATATGATTACAGTATATTTATTAATATTTTCATCTATGACTATCATCCCTACACACAATTTGACGGATAAGTCGAAGACAAACATGTGCAATAGATTTCCATGGTTCGAATCGTGGACGACCATACGCTTTCACTGATGCATTGGGCCTCTGGTCGATGTGATGAATTTCGCATATAAACAATATACGAAATTCATCACCTTGATGTCGGTCCTTCCACAACTGAGCACTTTCTAAGGCACTTTCGGCACCACCGCGTGTCGTAATCTGAAAGGCCGGCAACACACTACGGTCGGCGAAATCACTTAAGATGCAATAAAGATGAATTTTAATTATGAATATATTGCAACCTTATCCTAGATTTGATGACCACAGTTATTATACTATATAAATGGTTCACTCTGTAGAACATAGCGTTTGATTTTAAAAAGAACTCCAAATTAACCCTTCACATGTTAAAAAACAAAGCGTGTGTTAATTCACAGGTAGTATTAAAGTTGGGTCCCTCGGGGTCATTAGGGCCCGGTCGTCTTAATCAAGCCGACAAAGGACAATCGCTTGACCCCTCAGGAGAGGGTTAACGCCAAACTAATTATTATCATTGGTATTAGTTGATCAATGTTTAATGCTCTTGTTGCAAGTTAATTATTCGACTTTTGTTAGCTTTGTGTTGGGATCAGTGTATTGACTGTTTTGTATATTCAAAATCGACCAGCATGGCTTTAACTATAGTTAAACAATTTGGTTAAGTATTGAAGATTGCAAACAGATTTAGTATTGATTATGCAGACTAAGAAAACAAAAAGTAACTCATTGCACGCTTTTAAGAAACATTTGGCTGAAGATTTAATTAACTAATAACAAAATTGTAGTAATATAATTTATTGAGTAGTAAAATCAAAATATCATATTTTTTCACTAAATTATAATTCAGTAAGATATCAATCATATTTGATGTACGAGTTATTTAATAGCAAAGTTAAGAATGTTTTATTTATGCGTGAATTGTAAATTGTATTATACTTATTTGAACACTGTTGCTGGCGGCCATTGTTACTGTTTATAAGTTAAATTATGTTATCACATAAGTGGCGATTTTGTCTATGATCTTTAATCCTAAACCTAAGAAAAGTATCGTGATCTGAAAGTTCGGCAACGCATTTAAAAAAGACTTTGCACGAATATTAGGAAATATTGGTATGAATTCATACTTAATAAAACCAATTTCACAAAAAATTATTGATACAATTATCATTTAGCTACTAAATATCTTTTTAAATGATTTGCGTTTGTTGGCTGTGGTCCTGATATAATAAATTAGAAATACAAGTAATCTCATATGTAAACCATATTCTACCATAAATATTACGTTGAATATGATAATAATAAAAAAAATATAACCAATAATGACTCTCTTTGGTAGCCATAATATTATATTTAAACATTTATATTTCAAACATTTCAATGCATATTTCAATTTAACTTTTTTTTTTTACATTAATTTTTATCTTACAAAAATGGCGCTTTATTGCTAAAATTAACACAATTTCTTACATTGTCTTTAATATTTTGAGGCTTTCCTAAAGAAACAAGCAACTTGCCTTTTATTGTTAAATCAAACAGATAACACAGATAACAAATACTATTTACAAATTTAATGAATATTTTATTTATTTAACGATTTAACTTATGTATTTTTGCGAAATTTAAATAACATTTTTAAAATTCCGACGTTTGCTGGCAGGGTAGACGAATACTTTTACACTCGTATGCCAGCGGCTCAAGTGCGTTGCCGGCCTTATTTAGACTTATTTTGTTTGGGAGAAAGCGAGCAGGCGTAAATGCAGACCGCCGCCCACGGATGACTGCAAGGAGTGTTTGCACGTTGCCAGCCTTTCAGCAATCTACCACTTTTCGAAGAACCTTAAGTCTAATGAAGACCTTATATAGAACTAGGAAATTTTGACACATTTTTTGATCATAATTCTTCAATATAAAACAATATACTAATGCAGTTAAAATTAAGACATTTTTAAATTGTACAACTCATAAATTGCGATTGGTAACAGCCACTCGCTCGAGTTTTGATCCTAGCGTTTGAAAGTGCGGATTTTTCTAGAGTTTAGTTGGTCTACACAAGTATTCATTTGAATATAGATCTTATAATTTTATAAAGCACCTATTGCTTCTATCTGTGGCCGGATAGAAATTTGAATCAAGATAAGAATTCAATTTTGCGCGGCGCAATTGAGATCTTTTACAGTCCTCGTCGATACGCAAGGGTTGAGATTATAAACAAAAAAGTTAATTTAACTCTGACCTATTAACTGGAACCGTTTATCTTTAAAGAGATGTTATTTAACTGTTAAGTGGTATTTAAATAAACCAAAAAATATTACACTTAAGACTGAAATATAAAGTGAAATATTTGTAGTAGGAATATAGATTTTAAAAATATTATTTTTCTCAATATCTCTTTTATATAACATGCTTACATAATAACATCCTTATGTAATGTTCAAGAGACCTCGACAATTATTTTTATTACTTCAATAGTTATAACCGGGATACTCCGGGAAATACATGGAAAATTATTATAAAAATATGTCATACTGATCAGTATTCCTTCTAATATTATTTCTATATATATTAAATAAAAAAAGTCCTCATTTATGAATAATACTGTAACATGTATTATCAGGAGGAATACGTATACATCCTTGCTTATAAAAGTAAAATGGTTTATTCGGATTATACCTGAGGAATTCCATCACCGGACGTGAGGCAGTACGCCATATTACCTATTTCCCCTCGATGTCTGGCGTTCCAGCACCGAGCGCTTATTAAGGCACTATCGCCCCACGGTTTTGTGGACCCAGCCTCCAGGTGTAATTCCGTAGAGCACAAGAACCTAGGGGCCTTCAAAAAACGAGCTAACACACTAGCTTGAGGCGTAAACAATTTAAGTGACTCCTTGCGTTTGCCGCCAACACATAAAGAAAAGTTATATCAATACAATTGTATTGTACACATCTAATATTCGTTGAACTTGTTCAAAGAATTCTTATGAAAAAAAAGTTCAAAGTCTGTAGCTGACAGCTGAAACAGCTCTATACAAATACCGATGATTTGAAAACCGAAAAGAATTCAAAGACAATACGGGGGACATTCTTCTAGTTAACTCGCTGTTATAATTTAGTCCCGATTTGGATCAAGACGAAATTAAGAAAAAATAAAGGGACAAAGGAAAGGGCGCTGATTGTCTTTTTTATCTCGAGTTGATTTCACAAACAAACTCGTGATTCGCATCGACTAATAAATAAAAGGATTCGGGGGACGTTTTTCGATTTTAATTAAAGAATTTTTGTAAATGAGAAATGAATTGTTGATTATTGAGGATTTTTGGCTTGTTACCTGATTTATTTTTATACACATAATAACAAGCTTTTAGAGCCAAAAGAATTTTTAAATCGAGTTTTATTTCCAAATAAATATATATATAGACTAGCTGACCCTGCAAACGTTGTGTTGCAAACGTGTTTTGCCATACATATGATTTTAATTTTCAATAAATAAATAAAAAGTAGGGGTCGATCATAGAGGGATAAAAATTTAGGGTTGTATTTATTTTTGTATGTTGGATCATAAAAAATAGAAACTATTTTTTTTTTCTAAAACATAAAAAAATATTTATATATATAAATAATATAAAGGGGTCGATTACCCCTAACATTTAGGGGGATGAATAATAGATGTTATCAGATTCTCAGACCTACTCAATACGCTCACAAAGTTTCATGAGAATCGGTCAAGCCGTTTTGGAGGAGTATGAGAACGAAAACTGTGACACGAGAATTTTATACATTAGATAATATTACACACTTGTGACCACGATGCTCTGTATTCATTACGTTTACCTATATAGATCCATGGTTTGTTTCTCGGTCAAAACTTCTTTGTTTCATTACACATTTCATATAGGAAATGCGGTTTTCGTAATAGCGTTTTGTCATTTAAAATAAATATTTTTTTGATAGATCGACATAAAAATAGTTTCCATCCAAGTAAAAAAGGCGTAATCTTTGTAATATTTGAATAGACATTCATACAATGAGTTATAATTTCAAAATGGTTACAATTGAATGGCAATTCAAAGTGAATCTTTACACTGTAAATCCCTACGAATATGAGTAACTTGAAAGTGTTATTTAGCCAACAATACTCCCTAGTTAATAGGTGATTGACCTGACAGCTTGAGTGTCACTTGTCATAATAAAAGCCTACGAGAAAAATCCGGGTTATAACTGTTAAATTGACGGAATAATACCATCTTCAATTAACAGCAAGTGCCACTTGTGTTGCCAGTTAATTAATTTACGTGTTTTTTTTGTAAAACTGGTGTTGACATGCACCATTGTTCTAGTGATTTGTTAGGAAAAATACTCATCGTTCGGTATGAAGAGTATGTTAAATTAATTATATAGGATTTTAGAAAAACTATAATGTACCACTATCAACTCAAATCATGATTTTAAATTCCAGGTTTCCAGGTTTACCAATGGATATTACTTCTAATCATACTTTTTTGTAATTCTTCTCTTAAACACAAAGTCAATAAATACGCTTGTTTATAAAACCTTATAGACCATCATCATCGAACATTATTTCATCATCATCATCATCATTATTTCATCGAACGATATTCGTAGTGGCAACTTCCTGAGGATGCTCCGGTGTCGGGGCGAAAGTCGAGTTGTTACGCGGAGTATTGCTTGTAGATTGGTCTATTAGGGTTTTGTACTACCCTTCCGCAAACTATGCCTGATTTTATTACTTACACATGTTTAATAAAAGAAAACAATACGTATATTTGAAAGATGCCCAGAAATTCTAGAGGATTCCGTCAAAAGTTGAACATAGTATAATTAATAGCATCGGGCGTTACTATGCGAAAGTCCTTAGTAAAATTCTAATAGACCAAATTACTAGCAATACTCCTATGAACTCTGTTCGTAGAGGCATTGTTCCTGAGGATGCTCCGATGTCGCGAAACGTGCGTTGACTGTTTGAGGGTTTAATCGCGGAGGATTTCTAGTATTCTGTTTGTTCTGTATATTTCGTTTTGTTTCTATCTTAAATCATCTAAATGGCTTTGTTGGCGATAAAATAGTTAATGTATGTAAAAGTATGTCGACAAATAATAAAATTGCGTAAATATAAGTCATTGTCTGGGAAAAAACTGTTTATCTTTATAAAAGGCGTTAACTGCTTAACTTCTGAAATTCGCTTCTACTTGTCATCGGAGACTTTATTTAGCACTTCAGCTAAGTGTTAAGGCGTCTTCAGATTGACCGATGTCAAACGTCTTCACATGTTTTTATATTCTATACTTACTTGACTTCTTCGCGTAACTAAGATGTGATTTTAACATTAAAAAAAACATTAATCTAATAAATATTGAATACCTTATTGCTGTGATTTAAATTTGTATTCCACTTAAACTTTATAGGAAGTCAGTTAAAGAGAGACTACTACCATCAGGAGGCTTACTGGTGTATTGCCGACCTTTAATATATTTGTACAGGAACGGTATATATGATATGTTTTCTTCATATAATTAAGCAAAAAATACAATAATAAAGCTTAAAGGGTATTTTTGTACACGACGTCTGTATGAAGCGCTCTAACAATTATGCTAATAAAATGATATTGTTTTCTTTACAAAGTGCTATTAATTAAGAAATGTGACAGTCACATTTTGTTAATCCCGACCAAGTTAGAAGATACCCCCATTAATGTTCCAAACTCCTCTTTAAAGACAGAAGGTGCGACAATAAAACACACTTTATTTGTTTCTTAATAATTCACAATTTAATGGAAAGTTTCGTATATTTTTTATAAGTGTGAATTAGGAATGTTATTATAACGTTACAAGGGTGCAATTAATCAATCTAAGATGATGCAATGCGAATAGCATTTCACTCATAGTAAAAATTGTCAAGTTTAATTTTTTTATACCTTCTTTAACCTTTTTTTAAACTGTCTATATGAATCAAGTTTACAGGGGAAGAACTGGCTTCTCTAACACAGGTGATAACTAGCTGAGAAGCCAGGGATTCTATCTTATTGTGTACAAAGAGAATTAATAAAGAAAATAATATCATTTTACTCATTGTAATTCCTTTATTGTATAACTAGACTTGAGTACAATTTAAAATAAGCCCTGCCACCCAGTAACAATTGGATTAATTATATTTTTTTGTTTTTTTTTTTTAGGTTTTTTTCAGTACGTCGTACTTTTTTGAGTTTTGCAAATAATCCAACTTCCTCCTGATTTACTGGAGAATGTGGTTTCACAAAAATTTTAAAGGCTCTTATAAAGATTTCCGTCTCTTAATCAAACTGCAGTATTTAGTTAAAAATACAACATTTTATAATTATATTTCCACCTACACACGGCGAAATACGGACGTAATATCCGACTATGTCCGTTATTACTTTTTTATATATATTATTATATTATGTTTTATATTGTATTTAATTATATTTTAATTTATTTTTATCTGTAATAACCACAGCCTGCCTGGTACTACCGATGAGGCCAGAGATTCACTTCTCACAAGAAAGTACGCGTATTATTTTTGTTTTAATTATTTATAAGGGCTAAGTGAAAACTTTGACTACCCTAAAATTGTAATTGAATAAGTTTAAAAATATCCTCACAAATTTTATTTTATATTTTTACACGGGAAAGGTCAATTTTCAGTGCGTTAAAAATATGGGCTTTACTTGCCTTTTAGCGTCACGTTCAATAAATTAAAAGTGCTAATGGAAGTGTACCCGTGGCCCAAAACTTCGGCCACATAAATATGGCCGATATTACGAACTAAGGCGCTACAGCAAAAATCCATCTCAAACTTGTCGCTTAAGGGCACTCGGGATATGTGCCGTACGCGCGTTTATTCCGCCTATTTTTGGATGTGCCTTTTTGGTGTTGCTATTTATATATAGACTCTCTTATGTTTTCTTCGTAATTTAAAATCAGAACTTTTTATAGATACTTTTTTATATAAAAAAATATAGATTAACTTTCGAACGTTGCCGGGTTTATTCAAAAATAGAATCTTGTATTCTCCGGCCTATGAAGATTTTATTCTTAAATTGAAGCACTAACAATAAAGGATTATCTCCGCTTATTTTCTTAATTAGCGGTTATACTTCCTCCAAAGTACCACCTCCTGAAAAGCTTTCAACATCCACGTACTAGGTACGATACATTAGCACACGCGTCATTTGGGGCGCGATAGAAACAATAATGAGTGTTGGAGATTTCCCAAACGTGCCTCTAGAACCTACGAATTTGGATAAAGTTATCAAATTTTCAAAGCCGAGCGGTAGTTGAGCTTCGCACCTAATTATAATTGCAATTACTCTGACGTGTATAATGGTATAATCCACGACAATTCACCGGTATTCATATGGTCTTGTGTGTTTTGTTCGCGCGCATTAGCGCAAGAGGAATTTAGAAATCAACCATTTCGAATGTTAGTAGTCTGTGGTTGTTATGTTCCAAATTCAAAATATTTTTATTATTTAAATGATTCTATTTATCTTAGGTTAAATAGAAAATTTAATGACGATCTTCTAATTTTAAATTTTTTTTATTTAGATAATTTCTCGACTAAATCTTATGGATCTATGTATTTTTTTCAATTATAATACGTTATAAAATAATATAAATGTAAAGCCCATGCTTTCATATAACAATATATAATGCAGCACATATTTTACGATATGTACTAACAAGGGACTCTAATGCAATGTAATTATAATAAGCAATTATTACGGGTTAGAAACAGAGTAGCATCTATCGCTCGGCGCGTAACTATCGATCTTATAAGAGCTGTTACAACATAAAATTCTCCTATAGAATCCGAAAGTCACGCATTACGCACTTTTCAGGTACGAAGGTCACGTACAAAAGCACATCTCCTCCGCCCGGTTTTTTTTTTTGTAAAAAAAAAAACACAAAACCTTTACGAACAACCGTTAACCAAAACTTATATTACTTATCGTATTCAGGGCATAAAATATTATAGAAATTTAATGCAAAATAAATATTTGTGTATATATTTTTTAGACCTAATTGTAACAAAAATTACTAACCGTATATGTATAATAGATGCGACTTGACAATTGACCACGGTTTTAGCAATACCATTCTTCTATGTCTATATCTTTTGTTTTTTATGTCTTGATATTTATTTATTTATTATAATACACTATACGACATAGAATAAAAATAACAAAAAACAAATTAATAAAAACTACTATATAAATAAAAGGTGGCCTTATAAATAAAGAAAAGACATATAGAAAAGCTAAAATGGAATGGTGGTAAAAAAAGAATAAAGTCATATTAGACAGCTAAAAAGTGAGAAAATACTTTATAATTATAAAGTACATAGAGCAAATAAATTAGATAAAATAAGAATCGTTTATTGCCCTTATTAACTCTGATTAACTTATACTTATTTAATCTTAAAACTAGACTTATCAACAATCATAAAATGGAAACTACATATTAAAAAAAAATTTTAAAAAAAAAATGAATTATGAATTTGTTATGAATTATGTAGAATTTAGAGAGTTGAAACTTACAACTACGTAAAGATTGGACCTTTCTTATCTCAGTAGGGAGAGCCTTCCACAGATATGTTTTATGGTAAAGGACATATTATTTGAAACAAATATTATATACAGTGGCTTTTAAATATCTGTATTTATGGCGTATTATCAGCTCATTATAGTGCTAATAATCTCATTCGACACCTGGCAATTTTCAGTTCATTTGATATTAAAAGCTTTTCACGGAGGCGGCGTGCATCGTCTATTCAGTCAAATAGCTGGAACTAGCGGCGCCCGCGCGGTTATTGCAATTAGTGGTGTTTTATACCATATTGGCTTACATTATACAATAACGAATATTACCAGCTTCGAACCGTTCTGTTCATTAACACTTACGTCATGAAAAATTTATATAATATATACGAGCAACCCCCTTAATATCACTCGGTACCTTAATTTGCGTAATATGTGATACTTAAAGTAAAAAATAAGCTATTTTAGCCGTTCTTGGTTTAGTGGTTACGCCTAAACCGTCATTTCGATTAATAACACATATATTATCATACTGTCATATTCCAGAAAGGAGCAAAAGAGTATTTAAAATGAAGACTTTTAGGTTGTTAGGCGTGTATTATATCGATATACTTATAAAGATAAATGTTTAAGCTATAGGCACTTAGAACATAACGAGCTTTTGAAATAAAGGTGATGTTTATTTTATGGGTTACCAAAAGTTATGTGCATTTCTAGGTTAGGCTAAAGCTTTTTAACAATGTAATTAATAGAAAAAGATATGTAGAATGTCTTAAATTCAGCTCAAATTTACATCAACTCTAGAAGTCACCATTTAAGACATCCTTAAATCCTTATGCGACGTTATTTATGGCACAAGTATACACAAAAAGCTTATTCTAGTTTTCTAATTTGAAAAAACTTTCCATGGACTTCTAAGCAATCGAGATATTCAATAACTACTTCAAACAAAATCAAAATAGTAAACATCGATTATATTACTACTACTACATAAAAAATCAATGATATACCATGTATTTTTTGCTAGAAAATAAAAAATACAAGATAAGTACAGAGTGTTCAGATGTCATTGAACATGGAGCAACCGCTGACACTACTGACACGGTTGTTCTAAATATTATTGCTGAAGATGCGCGAAGATACACCAACAACTCACATAAGAAATACTGTATATGTGTGTATACATGTTATTAATATTTAAACTGTATCTTCAGCTAAATAAATTAGATTTCAATACTGCTTTGGCTTATTCATTTCTCGCGTTCTCTCAAAGTGCTATATCGTGGTGACGATAGCTTTGAGAAATTTACATCACCTTGAACCTCTGATCCTATACGGTCCTGGTGCTCACAGAGGTTCCTTGTGTTTCAAGGATTTAGAAAGTTGCAGCAAAACAAAGTAAAAATAATATAAAAATATGTCATTATTATTGAAATGTCTTCTATTATATTTGAACAAATAATATCCCCCAAGGGATCCGAACCGAATCTGAATATAAATTGTATTTAAAATGAAAATAACTTAATGAAATAATAGAAAAACTTATAAATATTCAAGGAAATCTTAAACCTTTAGCGACTGACGGATTCGTTTTTACTTATTCCACAGAAAATCTGCTTAAAATCCGTATTTAAAAGAATCACTCGGAATTTATTTGCTACGTGGGCTAATCCATAATCTTTAGCGTTTGAATACAAAAAAAAAACAAAACTTACACTCTAGACGCATTACACATATATACATTTGTTTAATCAATGTTATAGCAAGGAAGCAATCAGCCTATACTAGTAGTTACCCCACAATTTCCGCCTGGAATCCAATCCAACACCTCACATCTGTTGTCTTATATGTCAAAAAAGTAGAAAGATATGCCAAAAAATTACTTTGCTCTAGACAGTGAACGATTTCTATTATAACGTACTTTCCATAAACCATAGTGTTCTTGCCAAAACATTCTATTCATCCATTAAAAATTGTTAAAAAAAGGGGATCGTTGACAAAGTAGTTTATATCACACAGCTAATTCAGTGTATACTGAATTAGCCGACACGATTAAAATCTCATAAACATGTGACCGAGACTCGTAATTTAGTTTTTGATTTGAAATAAAGTGATTAGCTAATAACTTGGACTGAACAGCGGTGCTTATCTCTTAGCAATGGTCTCGATTCGCGGTTACCCTTTGGAAGTCGTAGCGAATGATTTTAAATGTAAAAATTATTCAAATGGTGCGGATAAGTCGCGTCTCGAATGGCGTTTGATCGTGGATCGTGGCCCATTTGATCGTCTATTTTGTTTTTATTGAAGTGTACTTGTATTTCGCACTGGTCCCCGTTCATTAAGATAGCTAGCTTCATTAAATTAGCAAATGGCTCCCGGTTTATTGAAATATATAAAACTAAGAGTCAATTTATTATAAATGTAGTTAGTCCTGGATGTGAATGTATGTGTTTTAAAGCCACTCGTCACCTTCTGGATCCAGGTGATGCAAGGCATGCGGTATCTCGAAGGCTTATATCGTCTGTGATAGTCTAAGTTTCATATCCGTATAAATTCAACAATTCACAAAAGACCAACATTCGGTTGACGAAAGTGAGCTTTATACGACATCACTATTGTTTCGCAACACATATTTGTTTGTATAGTCTTATACTAAGACGCTTTAGCAATATTGATGAAAGTTGACAAGTACACAGGAACTTGTTCAATATGCCCTACCGCATGATAGTAAACACGACAGACAAACATCTGTATGCGACTAATCATACGAGTCGTGGCTTTAGGCTGTTTATACACCCTGCTACGAGGTCTGACGTATCTGAGGATAAGTGGAATCAGAATGTTTTGTAAGCAGGAACAGCTGATAAACACCTATTAATGGTTGCATTGCTCCCCTTTAAGGCCAGCACTCTCTTTTGAAGAATTGGAGGTCGTATCTCGTAGGGAAGACTTCCACTGGGAGTGCATGCCACAGTTCACTTGTTAGCAAGAGAAAATGCCTTGTAATATAGAAGATTTCCACCCATCTAGATGCGTTAGTGCGGCTCCTGCGATCACCCCAAAAAGTTCAGAAGTTTTGCGTACACACACTGTATATAGTAATTTTATAGATTCATATGTTCACTTAATTTGTTTTAATCTGTCATTAAAATAAAACAAATTAGCCAGCATCTCTACTTTCATAAAGTGATGTGTGTGTGAAGTTAACGCAAATATTTTACGTAAAACATGATAGTTTCGCCGCTGCGTTTATAACAACCCTAATATTGAAGACATTTCAAAGTTACATGAAGACGTAAATAATTGACATAGTATTTCAATTTAGGGTCATTCACTTGATAAAATATTATAACAAATTCAAATTCAAAATCAGTAATGCCTCAAATTCAACACTGAGAATCTCTCAACCACCAGAAGATGCCTCTAGTCCATTAAAAAGCCTGTATTGAAGACAAACCCACCTTTTCACTGCATTGGTCAGCGCGGTCATTCATAGCGATAGCTGTATAAATGTTGACCATGGTTAACGATTTATATACCTTTACATGCGACGCTTGACTGGAATGTTTCTTGTTCAATCATTTGCCTTGTATCACAGGTTTTATTTTAAAAATCGAATACGAATATTCTCTGAACATTCCAATTTCAAATTTCATTCCAAAAAAAGGTAAAAAATATTAGATTAATAATATACATTCATAATAGTGTAGTTCCGGATTATAACGTTACGATCAAAAAGTGCACACGTCATCTCAGTTTAATGAGCCAAAAAACAGACCTACGATTTTTTAAGTTGTTTATGTTAAAGAACTTTATAAACATTTATATATAGCGAGTACGTATTCTAGTAGGGTGTTAGAGATGTAAGCGGGACATACGCAGGTCACACAGGTAATGATGTCCTATTGAGTACGGTCAGACTATCTCCCGGTCAATGTAAACATGGCACAGAGGGAACGATTGCGGAATGCAAAGCGACTGACATCTTTTGCCCCCGATTGAATATGTAATCTTTCATTCGCTTTCTCTTGGAGTTGTTTCTAATCTCACAGCATTGATTACGCAAAGACGAAACGTATGCATACAATATTCAGGCTTCATGAAAACTTGTGAAATGATTATCACAAAACTGATCCAAATTTACTTTTTTTACAAAACAAACGGGCAGGCTCATCTGATCGTAAGTATAGAGAGGCCTTGCAAGTGCGTTGCCGGCTTTTCAGATACCCATATGCTCTTTATCCAAATTTACTTATACCAATTCTCCCGGGCAAGGTAAGTAAGGTAGGTAAAAACCAGTTAGTTAATCTAAATATACAGTTTTTTCGTAATAGCAGTGAGAGCGTTATTCTAAGATAGGATTAACTCTAATAGCAGTTAACACTATTAACCTAATTTAAGGAATTCTTTACAGCTTACACTATTTACCCGAATAAAAATGTATTAAATAAAAAAACTTTATTATTTAGTGATAAATTATAACTAGTTCACCAAACATTTTAAATTAATGCTCGTAGCCACAATTAAATTTGAAAATACATGAAAAATTATCAATGAGGGAATTTGAAAATAAAACTCGATTGTCGGGAACACGTTTTCTCCTTAACATGAAAAAAAGTGTAGTATATTTTTTGCAAGTAATGATGTAGTCTAATGACAAATGTCAAAACTTAATACAGATAAGAAAAATTACCACAGAGTGGTTTACGCGCTCAACAGAAACTAATGCAAAATCTAAACAAGACCACCAAATACCTTTGTTTTAATTTAATATATACGAAATTAAAATCCCAATAGACCAATATACAAGCAATACTTCGCGAAAAACCCACAGCCACTAGACGCACGTTTCGCTCCGACACCGGAGCATCATCAGGATATTGCCTCTACGAACAGCGTTCGATGAGTGTACAATGGACTTCCGCAAAATTACATTACCTCATTCTATTAATTATATACGAGATTAGTAATTGGTGAGATTTAATTTATTCTACATCTTTTGATTCGATAGCAGTAGGGTGTCTTTTACGAGTTAACTAAGTAATTTTACAGCTTCAAGTCATTCCCTGTTTGTACTTTATAATTCCGCTGTCATTTTATTTATATTTTCCCAAGATATTGCCGGTATCTTGCTAATAAACTTCGCGATGAGATCGCACGGAATCGTAAATATTATTTTATGTTAATTGTTGTCATAGTTGAACGTTTTAACTTTAAACTTTGATTTCATTTGCATTTCAACATTACAAAGCTTTTAATATTATGACTGATGAAATATAAATATTGTAACTATAACTTGGTATGGTAAAGTGATACCTATTAAATAATATTTATAATAACGATATAAATAATTTACCAACTTTATATTGAGTTCTAAATATTAGCTCATTTAACTTATTAAAAAAGAAAGTTACAGAATATATTGTATACCATAATGGTACTGATACGTAATTTCGGAAATAATTTAGATATAACTTTTGTGAGCACATTATTTTATTTTAGTAGGTCTTTTCGTAACATTTAATTTTTTAATCTAGTTTCATCTGTTCTTATAATGGTCGGCAGATGGTCTTTCTATTCTTATATAGGGTAAGGTATTTCACAAGAGAAATAGAAATCGTTGAACATAAATAATATTATAAAGTTAAATACATATCACACAATTTATTGAAATGTTTTAAACAATATTGTGATAATTAATATTGAAATATACTTAAAACTAATATTTAACAATGCTTGTTTTTTTAAATGCTTGTATTTGATAATATTTATTTATATATTAAAATCTTTTATTATATAAAAGGCTTAAAAATAAAAGAAGGTGACGAATCAGTAAGAAGCGATCTCTTCTAGGCAACACCCAAAAGAAAAATAAATATAGATAACGTGAAAAATATTATGAAAATCAAGTGCGACGACAAAAAATAATTATAATAACAAATATAAAATAATAATAACCACAAACAATATCTATTTGCACACTATCTAAATTAACATGACTGAGCGACACATCGCCAATAATATTACTTTAATAACATAATCAATCTTGCCATTGCTTTCCCGTCAACTGAGGCCCTCCCTCATTTATTTTATCGAGCGTGAGTCAATTTCTTTCCATAGAACCAACGTCAAACAATATAAAAGATTAAATATCAAAAATATTACATACAAATTGTCAATACAGATCAATAGAGATCTTCAGCCGTAAAATTGACATATATTCGCGCTGGTGATTACTTTATCATAGTTGACACCTTTATGTTTACTTATATACTTGTTTACTTATATATATATTATTGTATATAATATATTTTCTTCATCTCTATACTATAGGAAATATAGTATTTAGTACGGATATAGTTGAAGATATTTCACACTGCCAAGTTATCAATTTCGTCTGTTTGAGAGGTCAATTCAAACAACCTGAAGGGTTCTAAGGTGTTCCCTCGAACTGGCAAGTGGCGGATGTACTTATAACAGAGTACTATAGGGTGACTATGTAATGTGGAATATAAATGGCAAATATATTTAGAATTATCCTTAATATTGATAAATCTCAAGCAAACCTTCTCAGAGTTGTTTTGAAGGTGCCACGATAATTGTTATCACAAGATCTGGCTATCCTTTTCAACAATTACAAATATATACATGGTTAAAATTAAACCTCCTTTATCGTCGTCTATTGAACGTAGCCATTTTTAGCTGTTTGAGAGGCAATGACAGATGACGGCACTAATAATCCTTCAAAAGCTTTATATTTCCATGAACCATGGTCACCATTTCAAGATACCTTTAAGTGGTAGTGTTTGCCAAGGAACTAACTGACCTATATTGACTCATCAGATTTGCTCAGTCCTGTAGTTTCCAAGCTATTAATGAACATACATAATAGCTTAATTGATGTTTGCTAAGGTCCATGTGGGTTTAAGATAAACGCGTTGATCATTTGTGACCAAATTCTTAGGACCTGTCAGTTACTCTGTTATATATGACTAGCTGGTTCACGTTTATTTAAGTAAATAATATATATAAAGCTTTCCTTAAGCTTTGCAATTGCAAGTAGGCGCTTCCTCGTGATGGAAATCAATTAGATAATTCATAAGATAAAAATAACTCATTTCTTTTTACATGTTCCAGGCTGATGGCCTTAAGTCCTAAAGTTCACTATTTCATAACGTTAATGCCACGTGTATTGAGAAATATATTGTATGAGTCGAAAGCTTGAAAAACCTGTTGTTTTCGGATCCACCGATCAAGACAAGAAAAGAGGTGAGCATTAATTGTCGTTATTATTCAACACATGCTAATCATTTTTTAAATGTTACTGTGCATCTTTATTATTATGCAATTAAACATTATGTAATGAGGTAGGATGGATCCGCCGAGCGCAGCAGATATACACTCATTACATACAATTAACATAAATATATTTAAATAATACTCACAAATGATATAATAATAAAAACAACTAAAAACTTAATTATGATAAATATTTTTAAATACTAGATTAATCCTTTTAAGTTGAGTAATAAATGGCTCACAATATGCTTGTCATTGAAATATAAAAATCACTACGCTAATTAAGGTGCGGTTTTGAGTAATTGATTCTTTATCTCACGATAGCTTTCGAGCTTTCATTAATGTAATTTAGAATGATATGAAATAAACACTCAATGTATATAATTTACTGGATATAGCTTGTACAGAAGCTATTGTGTCTAAGCGAAGAACTTTCTACAGTGGTCCTTCGCTTGAGCTTTCTACAGATACATAAGGGATTTGTATTAAAAAGCCTGGATCTTTTAAAAACAACCTATAAAGACCTCAACGACTTTCAATTTCAATGCCTTTTTCAATATTATGTACATATATAAAATTCCTGCAAATATTGCTCTGTATAGTATATTCTGTTAAATTGAAGAATGTTTCAGCTGTCTTATGGTAATAATAGATGTGATGAACTCAGATTCAAATAGAAGAATAATTTTTGTATTGATTTGTCCATATCGAGGGCTCGCATGAGTAAAATGAAAACTTATGAGAAGAGTTTCATTTTCATTAATGCAACTGTACTCTGAAATATTCTGAGTAAGCGTCACCTTTATTTGTAAACATAGATTCCAATGGATTTACAAGGGTCTGTGTGTAAGGTCTACAAGATTAACTCCGGTCATCCAACATCCTACTTACAATATTAAATTTACAATTAAAGAACTCAGTTATTCTCTCTTCATACAAGAGGCACTAGACAAAAGTCTACACTTTTGTAGCAATGCCAAATATTTATCACCCAGGCTTTAAAGGTGATGTAGTTCTAAATTATCGTAAGTTATTAATTAATTTCTTCCTCAATAAAATTCGCCGAAAAATCTAAATCAAACATATGATTCCCCAAGGGCTGTAATTGTTTCGGCTCACGCGATGGCGACATTGATATTAATTTCTGTCATTCCACCATGCTTTTACGATCGTTAGGCGGCTAATATTCCATAAATATTATTGTTATGTGGTTGAAGGTGGGTGACATAGGTCACTAGTATTGAACTATTTATCCAACTAATATTATCACCGCGAAAGTTTGAGTATGGATGGATTTTTAACTTTTCTCGTAAAAATTAAGTTAATATTTTTACGGGAAAAGTTAGAATCAATAAATATTAAAAGAAGAATAAAAATAAGTTATAGAGTTTGTTTGTCTCATCTAATATTCAATCATAGTGTTGCCAGTTTTGTATCAAAATAAATGGATTTATTAATAATTAATTAGGAGAGGATCCTAAGGATGTTCCGGTGTCGGGGCGAGTGCGTCAAGGGTTTTTTCGCGGATTATTGCTAATAAATTTTATTTAATCAAATTAAATTAATTTTTAGACAACTTTTTGAGACACTTTTACAGGAGAGCTAAAACCAAATATTTTGAACCTTTGAGGGGACATAGCGGCCTACTGGTGTTAAACCAATACTGATAGATTAAAATCATAAGTAATTTTACAAAATTTCAGCAAAGCTTACAATTAAATAATAGAATTTCGAATAAAATTATATCTTTTCTCTTTTTTCTGTGAATTTGTTAGTCTATGGCATAGACTATTATTATTATTATTATTATTATTATTACATTATATATCGCAAATATTTGCTTTGTTTAAATGACTTACTATATGAATCGGCGGGGTCTACCGCAATTTGTTTCAAGAGTAAGTTCTCGTTAGACGTAGGGTTTCGTACCATTATTAAATAAAATACGATTGAAGAGTTTATTTATTTATTACATTAAGTCTAAAAACAATAGAAAAATACTTAATTATGTACAGACTAAACAATATAACAAATTTAGAATACTATTGTACTAGAAACTGCTTAGATACTAGGATACCACTGATCATACGTAGAACTGGGCTTTGGTGCCGAAGGGCTTAAAAAGATTGAAGACCGAAGAGCTAACTTCTTCCATCAATGAATACCTCCTTGTCCGAGAGTGATTGTCCCAATGGGTGACCCCTTAAATATTCATATTATTTCAATTTTTTTAATATTTTTTATAATAATGGTAATAGAAATACATTATAATAGAATCAGGCGTTACCTTGCGGAAGTCCATAGTACAAAACCCTAATAGACCAATATGTAAGCAATATAATAACGAACACATAGACGGCGAAATCTCAGAAAGAAGGAAAGAATTTTTTGGTTTCAGAGAAGGATTAAATATTAACTGCTTATCGATAAATTGTATTGTTTAAAACTTCACTGAAACTCATGTCAAAAATGCAACTTTCATTATTTAATTGTAATCTATTAACCTTAAAGTTTTATTCTTTATAACTAAAATTCTTTATAACATTAGTATTCGTGTATTAAAAAATAATTAAGGTCACATTACACCGCCCTATAATTAATCAGAACAAATCCGCTCCCAGCTATTCCAAAACATATTATTAATTACAAGTATATCACGATATACATTTATGTCTTTTATTTGCATATCTGTATGGGCGAGGTTCGGCATGCGATCTGTTTGGTGCAAGGTAAAAGCTTACGCTGGCGTATACCTGGCGCTGTCATTCCTATCAGTTGGTTAGCCGATAAACTGATAACATGCAAATGTTAACGTTTTATGTTTTTAGAAATAATGTGTTTGTTAATTATTTATGCCCAGGCCAAAACACATGCTCATTTCAAATATCGACCATAGCGCCAACTGTGCGAAAATAGAATAATTAAGAAAACTATTTAAAGTGAATTAAAAATTACAAATATCAGTTCTTATTTTAAACATGGCGATATCTTAAAATGCCAATTGTTTGGCAGACTTTCAAGAACTCATCAAATACAGGTGTCTACAACCTACAAGAGCAGCAACTAATGTTTCCAGTTGGTCGAGACACTCAATCAGTGTAGGATTAGTGAAAATTTTAAATTCAGGAACTAACTGTAATTTTACATTTTAAAGATGTAAGATGCATATTATATGCGTTTTAGTCTATCCCTATACATTTATTTTTAATTAGACCCTATAAGAAAAATATAATATAATTTACTCAGCGTATTGCTTGTGGATTGGTGTAATAGGGTTTTGTACTATGGACTTCCGCAAAGTAACGCCTGATTCTAATAATTGTAATATCATTTTATATTCATAGAAGATGCCGAAAGATACGCCATGCGATTCTTGATAGGGATATAAGTCTATAACTTATACCACAGATATATTTTGATGGAAATATGGGTGTATCCATCGAAATATTACGAGTGAACTGTCCTCGTTTACTTACTTTAGGGTTAAACCGGTAACGTATAAAACCCCCTGGATACAGTCCAAGTGGTATATAATAATATTAACCACGAGGTCCCTGCGGTTTCCAACGTTAATTGGAAACCATACGTACGTGGGATGATATAGGATATTACTATCAATTTTCAATTCGATCCAGTCGTTCGTGAGATTCAAACAAACATATATTAAGTAAAGATTACAGGGACCTTGGAATATGTTGCAATCCATCAGAATCCATAGTGTTAAAAATATTCTCGATCTCTCCACAAACTCTTTTGAATAATTTTGACAGAAATAATTTGTTATATTCTAGAATTAGTAATGGTGCAACAATGCGGAGTTCAACTTCGTAAAAAGCATCGAAAAGACACTTTTAGATTTATAATTCGAAAAACACAATTTATAGAAAAACTTAATGACTGATAAAGTTATACAACTATTTACTTTATAAATATATGTACACCGGGACTAATCACGAATCGATTGACAAAACATATATATATTAACATAGCACAACAAAAGAAAAATTTTGTAATGATTCTGATTGGAAAATAACAAACAGAACCCTTGTATACACTCCTGTCCTAATAGTTTTTGGAATTATGCGCACGATAATAATTAATTCTGACTTTATTGAAAGATTAGGAATGCTTTGATACAAATGACCCAATTCACATTAAGTATTAGATGGCCATGTATATATTATGACTATATAATAAAAATACCGTAGTAGTGACAGCCACATAATTATATAATTTATAAATACAATTGCTCACTACCAAGTCTGGTGGGTGACTGAACTAAAATTCATAGTACATAAAGTAGTGACAAAAGAAAAGTAATTATGTAATTATTATGCATATTATAGGTTCCTAAAGTAGAGCACTAGATGTACAAAGTAGGCCCTCTTTTATTAAACATATGTATATTTACGCAATTAGACTTAAAGAAAAACGCTGACAAAGGCTTTCGAAACATTCGTAATCCCAAATTGCCATAACTTAAACATTAATACGCCATTACAGCCTCAAAGCGAACGACACAAGAAAAAATCACTTCAAGTGTATGCTACTAAATTTTTCATCTTTCATTACGGGGCTTTTCCGTTTTGGGTGATTTTAACAATTTCAACCTTATTGCTTCGACAAAAATATTTCAATTATTCCCGTTTGTAAATTAATATATTTATTTTTTTCTTTTTATATTAAAGTTTCTTTCAATGTGGGGTATGACTAAAACAGATTTCATTACATTTTATAACGTAACAAGTTTTTACCGTATTTTATGCTCAGAAAATTTTCGTTAAAGAATATTAATAAGACGTATATCTTAAAGGGTAAAATCAATCTCTATTTAGTCCTGCGTGACGTGCGAATGGAAGAAGAATTCTTTTATATATTAATTACTGTCAGTCTCTCCACGAAATAGTTGTTAAAAAATAACAAAAAATTTAAATTTGTTTGTCACAAGTGTAAGTCTCGAGAAGATATTAATTTTGACTTAACATAATAGTTAGAACAGGACAATATCTGTTGGATTAACGATATAATGAATACCTCTAAAAAATACTTGTGTTAACGCTGGCATTGCATTATTAAGCACTAACGATCATTTCTTAGTTTATTACGTGAATATTTTCGTGAAAATTTATATTCAAAGGCCGGCAACACTCATATCACTGAAGCAGTGCGTATATGTGAAAGTGTCACTTAATAAATATAAATTTTGTAAATTAGGCCTCCTATTTTTTTATTTTATATTAGGCCTATTTACTTAATTTAATCAAACTTCAAATTGAGTATGTATTGTTAAATATATGTTGCGTAAATCTGCTCTTACTCGTAGACAAATTCAAATCACTCTTCCAAATATATAGCCTTATTTTTACACATACAACTTCAATTCAGTTTAACCGTAAAATGCGCCACATATCAACCACATCCGACTATGAACTTTTTGTTTTACGTATTTTCGGGTTATTCAGCGAACTCTTTATACCAATAGCAGAGTTCATTGAAAAATAATCCAAAGCGTACAGGTTAAAAATACGAGACCTCTACCGCTCGCATCTCGACATCGGTCGTCCATTTTTGATGAGGAATCTTTTGATAACCACCCTCCAGCCTCCCCCTGACTCAGATAATGCGACGGACACACGGTTCGATACTCTATAAAATAAAATCAAAATATTGCTCTATAATCGTTACTTCAATTGTTTTCAGTGTTGTTCTGCGGTTGTTTATAGTTATACGTTTATAATTATTTGCAAATGATAAGCTTTACGTCGACAGTGACTTTGGTTGAAACTGAAATGCAGAATGTTCATCAATTTAAACCTAGAGTAGATAAACAGGCTTTAACGATATAAAAACAATGTAAGAGCGATCAGTTACTACTTAGCGAGTGTTATCATGAAATAATTTATACAAACAGCGTAAAACGAATTTCAATCGTGATTCAAACTCATTTATGATATCTGTTTGCCGTTGTAATCCACCGTGTGTCGACCTAAACCCCACTCGGCGGTCTGTCCGTATTGAAATTTTTGAATATGCCAACACTCGAGGATCCAGTACTCGAGTGTATCCCAAATTTTCGGCGTAATTATACAGTCGAGAGGATCTCGATTTTAGTTCCGATATTATGTTTTGCCAACCGAGCCGCATTGCCTTTTTGCCGTTTTAACCGCTAAAGGGGCACGTCGTATTTTTTAACATATCTGTTATTGATAGTTTCGCTGATTAATCGTATCGCTGAAGATGACTTTGTGAGTAGGTTGAGATAGAATCGTAAATTGTGAAGAACGATATGAATTTATAAGTAACTAAAATTATTTATTATTTTGATTAAATAATAGCAACTAACTATGTGTTGTCGAAGTATTCAATTTTTTTTAATACATAAATAATTAATAAAATCAGGCGTTACTTTGTCAAAGTCCATAATATAGAATTCTATTAGACCGATTTATCTAATAGAATTGTCTCATATATAAATTTCGCAGTATACTCTCGGGAGCTTTAAGTTAAGTTTAATCTTCATATCCAGATCGACAATTTGTAATAAAAATCTGTCAACTATATTTTAATTTTCAATTTTCATAACTTATTGAAGTATAGCTATATATATATATATATATATATATATATATATATATATATATATTGTTATATTTATGATATATCAATAGCAATATCAATAATCGATCAATCAATATAGCTAACTATTGCTGATTAGTTCTATTTAATTATTAAATTTACTTCCTAAATTATTACTTACTAAAATATTTTTTTTTAAATAAACGTAGCCTAAATTACTCCTTATTACATCAGCTACCTGCTAAGAAAAGTCCCGTCGAAATCGGTCCAGCCATTAAAGAGATTAGCCCGAACAAACAAACAGGTAGACTAAAATTATATAATATATATGTTATTTCCGTGTATGTACATTTCCATGTAGTAAAAAACGATTATTTCAGTATTACAGTCACTCAAATTTTGTTTATATCTATAGACATTATATCCCCATTTATACCCTACTTCTGAAGAAAGTACGTAAAACAATTTGTATAGACCGTGGACAATACAAACTTATTTAACTCATGACATCGTGAATTTAAACGATGTAGCCAAAACTATTATAAAATTCAGAGAAACAATATTGAATGTGTATTTGTCCCTTACGTTTTCGGTGCTTTACGAGCGTTCGGGGAAATGCGACATGTTTTCAAACTGACATTTGTTCGTGCTATTTCTCAAATCATTTATTCTATCAAGTGACATTTTGAAGCGCAATGGAGTAAGTGACAATTTACATTTTTGACAAGACGTAGGAGAATTGTACTATTTAGAAGGACTTTATATCAGCTGATCCGGCAAAAATTTTTTGCCATAAATGTGATTTCTAGCAATCATTTTTTTAGTTCAATAAAAATAATTATAAGCTTTAAGTGTGCGGGGATATGTTTATAACTGAAAGCGTGTTTAAAATAAAAGTATGCTTTATTTCGGTTACTAAATTAATCTTTATATGACACGTTTGTCGGTTTACCATTGCAGTGCCATCTATTGATTACTTACTCAAACCAGTCCAAAAGTATTGACATCTGTTAGAATCTTTTGGAGTTTAGAGATACTTGTGAACATAATTATAGACAAATGATTGAGACAAATGAAACAATAACGACTACAAGTAAAGATGTAAGATATCCTGTCTCCTAAGTTGGACCAGACTGAGTTCATCACGGATAAATATCGTGACAGGAGATTTATATATATTAAAATAACAATGCTTAATTATTATTGTTATAAAGATTTGAACTAAAAATATCACTTTTTATGTATTTTTTTGATTGCTTTAAGTTATTACTTCAATTTATGTACTAGTTATTTACTCATTTTTAATATCGACATTATAGATTATAGATAATATTGTTATTATTATACTACTAGCTGACCCGGCGAACTTCGTACCGCCTTAGCGTAGCTTTGATTCACTATTTTATTTTGTATTATACGTTTTTTATTACGTAATTTTATTTTAGCTTTTTATTGGCGTAGTAAATACACATATATCCGTGCAAAGTTCCATCTTTCTAACAGTAACCGTTTCGACGCTAGAGTGAGAACGGGCGAATGAAGGGACATGACGAAGGGTTCCTTTACGTAGACTGCGGAACCCTAATAAAAGTAGCCTAAGTGACTCCTTATTACATCAGCTACCAATCAAAAAAGTCCCGTCAAAATCGGTCCAGCCATTCCAGAGATTAGCCGGAACAAACAGGCAGACAGACAGACAGACAAAAATTTAAAAAAACATCTTTTTGGTGTATTTATCGTATAAATATTCATATGCATGTAGTAAAAAACGGTTATATCAATATTAAAAACAGACACTCCAATTTTATATATTAGTATAGATTACTTGATTAATTGATCGAAGTTTAAGTTGTTCACAGCAGGGTGTAGTGCACATGGCAATAGGCACAGACTACATAACACATTATTTTAATAAAACCTCTATCATTTACATAACAATTTTATTTATAAGAAAAAACACTGTATGAACATCGCTCTTGAGCACGTATCAAAAGACCAAATCCGTTTTCGAGATGCTCTCAAGCACCCTTAAATATGAGTGGTAACCCTGATCCTAAATCAAATATAGCTCTCGTCATTTCAAATATCTGACGTAAAAACACGAAGGAAATTTATATATCCATAATATGTATTATTTTTGTTTGAATTCGGATACTTATTCTGTATTTTTTTTACTCGTTTTTATATGTAATAAATTGTTTGAATATTAAATTTTTTTTAATAAATAAATACATTCTTCGACGTCACAATGAGCTGTGACGTGATAGTATTTGACTCCATTGAATTGTTGTTATGCGACAAGGAAATAAGCACAAACACCCATAGACACTTGAGGAGGAGCCTTGCAATTGCGTTGCGGCCTATCAAGGAATTGGAACTGGACATAAGATCAAGCGTTTAGAATAATCATAACTATGATGACGTGAAAATCAGATGATTTTCAAATTGATATTCGTACCTATTCAAGTATGGAACAAAAACGTATTCACAGATAGCGCAGCGTCTCTGCCCTCAATAGGAGGCATAGACAAGCGAAAGTTGTCTATACTCTATGCACGCATACGGCGCCCATAAACAATATTATTGTTTTAATATGGAGTGAAATGCGCGGGAATTGAAACTCGAATAAAACCTAGGGGAATGAGTGATTAAAATTATTATAAAAGATTATAAATGTGGCTACTTTTTCTATTCTTTATTATGAATTTCTTTCATCAAAATTGAAAGTATGAACCTTATAATTAGTCAAAATTTTACAAAAACTAATGTATTTTAATTATACAGAAATCGAAAATTGCTCGCTCCACCGTGTAAGTTGACATAAGCATATTGTTCAGATGTCATTGAACATAGAGCAACCGCTGACAACTGGCATGGTTGTTTTAAATATTGTAGCCGAATATGCGCGATACACCAACAACTTACATAAGAAATACTGTATATGTGATACATGTGATTTATATTTAAAGTGTATTTTCAGGCTAATAAATGAGATTTGAATATTTACTGTAATACTTTATTACACATGAACATAGTTTTAAGACACAATATTAAGAATATACATAAAGTGTAAAAAGCGACCTTATCGCTACTAAGCGATCTCTTCCAGGCAACCCAACAGTGAAGGAGATATTAAAACAATTGTATAGGGAATACGTGCACATATGGTAAAAGAGCAAAAGAAAGAATATTGCTTTAGCTTGTTCATTTCTCGCATCCTCTCAAAGTGTCGAAGCCCATGTTGACTTCCTTTATTATCGTGGTGAAATTGCCTGAGCTTTGAGAAAATCCCATTACCTTGAACCTCTGATCCTACCCGTAGGGCTCCGACTGTTACCTTAGATCTCATGGTTTTTTAATAGTCTAATCAGTCCAAAGGTCAAATGTCCCTTCAAATGTTCGATGTAATTTCCGCAGTATCTAATTATAATTGTGTATATTTCTATACGCATTTTGAAATAAAAATGTTTGTACGACTAAACGCTAAGACCTCTGAAGACACCAGGAATTTATTTCTATTGCTTTCTGCCACCAAAAGCCGTTGTTACAGAATAAAAAACTTTCTAGATTTTTTTATATATATCTCATTTTATATCAAACATTAGGTTGTAGCAGTTGTTTTATATATCCTGTGGAAGTCAAGCGATAGGCGTCTAATATATTATTATGGTTAAGCTACGAAGGCGATAAAAAATGTGATGCCATAAAAGGAATTATTAGTAGGAATGCAATTTCCTCGTCCAAGGCACCAATATGTCACGTCGGGTCGGCAAATGAATAAAAATCAACCACTCACGACAAACTGAGAATAATGACTTGTGGGATTTGTACTATCGATCTAATGTTTTATTTTCGTACGTGCTTTTGTAATGCGATGTGTGTTACGCATTGTACATTAAACAATGTTTTCTCGTCTGATTTTAAACTTTTTGAATATTCTTTAATTCATGCTATGTTAGCTTATGGAGTGTTCTTAGTATAAGAAATAGTTAAAGTACTAGTTTTTCAAATTACAATAACGATTTAAGCGAAGTAAATATAAATATGATGACTATTGTATGAGGATCTACTTTTTATCACATTTTTTAACATTTACTGAGAATAAAATTGCATAATCTATCTGGGTAAAAGTTAAGGTTGACCACGAACTTACAGCAATATTATGGTTTTGGTTTTACATACAACTGAACCGACAAAAATAAAAACAGTCAGGCGTTTTTTAAATACAAACGTTTGTTAAATTTAATATAAACTCAGTACAAACAATACATCCATTAACCCAACGCAAGATTGAACAAAGATAGGACGTTAATCAAGTTAGGTCAGGCCATCATAAGGTCTGCGGATTAAATTTATGCCCCCGAAATAATTAATTCCCTTTAACTTCATTAAGACACCCGCATAGGTGTAATTAGAATGAACTAAGGAATCTTAATTGTTGGATTGAATGGACATACGGACTATGAAATCGGCTGATACGGCCCGCCTATAATAATCCCTATAAGAAAGAGATAATCGGCCTATTTCGGCGCCATCTCTTTCGCACACTTGATTTTTATACAATCATTTCATTTTAAAGGAATTATTACAGCTGTTTATAGTTTACAAAACCAAACAATAAAGATTTATAATTCTCGAAGACGAAAAATGCATTACCGATATATGCAGAATGCACGAAACATCTGTTATAAGGAATACCTTATATTCTTTTCAATACATAAACCTTTCCGATCAGCTAAAAATAAAAATTCAATTACTATTTATAACGCCTGAAATAAAATGTTGGCACTTATGTAGGAAAGACGTCTGTTTTAAGCAGGTTTTCGTTGCTAATCGTTATAATGTTATAACATTGAACTATAAATTTACATTTCGTTTATGAATTCGAATTATTCTTACATTAAAAATAAACATTAAACAAGCAATAATGATATAGCTTGCCAAACTCAACATCAGTGAGTCCCGAAACCCAGTGTTATTCATAGTAATATAATGGGATAAATGTATGGTTTAGCGTCGGTCAAGGCGTGATGCAGTAACAATAAGATGTATACCGTCATTGTTCGCGACCTTAGGAGTAATATATAGAGGAATTAGTGGGTTGCTTTGTGGATATCACGGATTATGATATGCGCGGTATTTGGCTTTTCATAGAAAACATTTTTTGCAAAGTTTTCTCGAGACTTCTGACACAAGGAAATTCTTTTTGCTTATATTTATATTTTGTAATATGTATAAAACTTAATGAATAATGTAAAATTGTGTAAATAAGTGGCTGTATTATAATTAACTACTTTAAACATCACTAGCATTAATGCTAGCTATATAATACAAGCACTATTCCCGCACACTTTTTGAGATCTTTTTTATTATTAAAATCCTTAAATAATCATAGACACCGTTAGGCATTCATTTTTATCTCTTTAAGATCAAAGTGTCAAAATTTAACCTGACAGCTAAGGTATATATAAAGAATATATAAAGAAAACTACTTCACCTATGTCTACCAACACAATACCGTTTTGAATCTCCTATATACATTGTCAGAATGATTGCTCTCAGACAGAATGTTCATAAAAATATCATAGCAATCTTTTCATTCGATTGAAAGATATTACGGTAATACCTAATAGAAGCGGCAAAGGCTTCAACTCGTTCGAGAAGCACTAGGTTCGAAATGAGAAAAGTTTAGTGAAACGCTGCCGAGTCAATACTGACTATAAACAACTCAATGTAAGCAGATGCATACAAATTTGAATCGTATTTCTGAATCATAAAGTTCGATTTTCCTTGTGCTATTTCAGTTTTGCGTATGGCTCCGCTTACCGATAAAGTTTTTCTAATAAGGTTCACTGCTGCATTATTAGGTCGGGAATTAAAAGTTACATTATATGATGCAGAATTCGAAGTGCAAAAAGTTAGATTAATGAACTTCTTATTCCTTGATAAATTGATTGATGACCGAAAGTGATGTGCTTTTTGCGAATCTGCATGCTTAGTTTAGTTAGTATTAGATAAATATAAGTAATGTATATGTGTACGTTTATTATCTTTGATTGATAATGCGTGAGTTGTGTATAAAATTTTATGGCAATAGATATTTGTAGTTCAGCAGCTGCGGTATATTTAATAGGTGAACCTACATACCGAACTTTCTATGATAAAATTTAAAACTTAAAGCTGAGCGCATTGGGCTGCTGAAACTAATATTATGCCCATAACCATCTTAAATAGCGTAATATATTTGTTTAAATATGTGAAAAATCAATCAAAATATATTTTTTAGTCATATCCTACAGTAAGCTATAACTAACTTTAATTGTCATTTAAAAACTCACGTCTTTAAGGTTGAGCGTCCTTTAAACTAATATGAGTTTTGTTAACAAAGTGTTACTAGTGACCGGAGCTGGTTCAGGTATTGGAGCAGAAACCGCAATAAAATTCGCAAAAGAAGGCGCCAATGTCGCAATAGTTGGACGAAATGTAGACAAGCTAAAAAGAATCGCAGTAAAATGTGAGAAAGTCGGTTCCAAACCATTAATTATACAATCTGACATAGGGCACGATGAATCAGCGTCAAAAATAATAAGCAATGTCATCACAGCATACAAACGCTTAGATATATTAGTAAACAACGCTGGTGTTTTAAAATTTGGAACAATTCTGAAGGGAAACATTTTAGATGCCTACGATAAAACAATGGATGTAAACGTGCGCGCCGCTATCAATTTGACCGTTATGGCTGCGCCACATCTAATTAAAACTAAGGGAAATATCATCAACATATCGAGTCTGGCAAGTGTGGCAGCTCCAGAGAAGCCACCGACCAGTGCATACCACATATCAAAAGCTGCTCTCAGTCACTTTACGCGATGCGCAGCATTGGAGCTCGCTAAACATGGAATAAGAGTCAATAGTATAAGTCCCGGTCCAGTCAAAACAGATCTTATGGATAATGCTGGAATAGGTCATGTTAAGTTTGAAGATATGGCGAAGACCCTACCTTTGCGAAGAGTCTCCGAAGCGATCGAAATTGCTGATCTTATTGCGTTTTTGGTGAGGGATGAAGCTGCAGGTATTACGGGAACGGAGATATTCGTTGATAACGGCTATCTATTGAAACGTGGATAGTGGGTTTAAATAAAAATCTTTAAGACGAATGTTTTTTTTACTTCATTTGTATATAACATCTTACTTTCTGCAAGCTACGTTTGAAATACATGCAATTATTTGATGCGCTAAAACCCAAATATAAATAGACATCATATTTTCTAAGCAATATATCTCTAAGGTTTTATTAAAATGGGTAAGCCTTCGTGTATTTTAACTTATTTATTATTTAATCATAATTATTTATAGTTGGCAAAAAAAATATTCAAAAGGGTATATCAGATCAATGATACCTAAATGTATGAAAAGTTGGTTAATATATATATCAAGTATATAGTATTTATATATATATATTATATTATATAGTTTATATAGTTTATTTTATCACGGCAATAAGTTCATCGATATTTACTGCGTGAAAACGTAATCTGGAAAACCCCAAGTAATTTTGTAAACAACCATTATATATGACGCATATTATGCAGATGTTGAACTAAATACAATACTACTTGTACTACCATTATATATATTATCGTACAAGTGGTATAACATACTTTCTTGCGAACTTTAATGTTGCTTTCAACATTTTATACGGTTTTAATAGTTAACGCATCTCGTGTAACTAAGTTTTTGGACGAGTATTTTCCTGTTACGAAATTGGCGTCTGCACATTTAATAATAGAGCTAGAGCGTGGCACATTGATCGGATCCAGACCTCAGTCTGCGCCTGCACTTCGTTCAGTGCGCACGATAATGTCTTTCAAAAATAAAGTTGTGATTGTCACCGGCGCCAGCTCAGGTATCGGTGCAGCCACTGCGCTGAAATTCTCAAAAGAAGGCGCTGCGGTCGTCATGGTAGCTAGAGACGAGGCAAAACTAAAAACTGTCAAGAAAAAATGCGACGCTGACGGCTGGCCCGCGTTCATTATCAAGGCTGACTTATCTCAGGAGGAGGAAGCGGAGAGTGTTATAGAGAAAACGATAACCGAATTTGGCAAAATTGATGTATTAATAAACAATGCGGGTATACTACGGTGTGGAAGAATAGCTGACGGAACTATCCTAGACACGTACGACGAGGTTATGAATACCAACATCAGAGCAGTAGTATATCTCACAACATACGCAACTCCACATTTAATAAATAGCTCGGGGAACATAGTAAATATTTCTACTATAGGAGGTGAGAGAGTCATATGTTCTGAATACAACGCGTATTGTGTTTCAAAGGCTGCGCTGACGCATTTCACGCGGGCGGCCGCCATAGAGTTAGGCGAACATGGTGTAAGAGTCAACACAGTAAGCCCTGGAATAGTGAGAACAGACTTATTAAAAAACGCAGGGTTCAATACAGACGATGACGACAACTTTGTGTTCAAAACGGTTATGAATAAGTGGACTGAGCCAGAAGAAATCGCCGATTTAATTCTTTATGTAGCTAGTGACAAGGCAAAAAGTATAACTGGCTCGAATTTTGTTAGTGATAATGGAAATTTATTAATTTAATGGACATTTGAAGTTAAGTGCGGTGTAGTGTTGGGTACAGACAGATTTACAGAGAATGCATTTAGATCTATTTATAATTTTTAACATTTAAGCCTTAGTTATATTTGGATTAAAGAATAATAAAACTTTGGTTACAATTCCAACCTAAAGACAAAGAACTGATTATATAATACCTATATGTAATGTTATATTTTAAGTGTGAACTTTTTTTTAACAAACAATCTAAATTATTGAATTTTATAATTCCCATTTAACACAACATTTTCTGTGGAAGTTCTACGAGTTGTATATGCATATTTTTTTTTTTTGTGTTGCTTCACTAGACAAATCATTTAAAAATAACGATCTAGCCTAGAGAAAGACTAATGAGTAATTTAGATCTAACTTAAATTGCTAAAGTACTTATATATAATATAAGAATAGTGTCCATAACTTTTACGTCCCTAATAAAAATATATGCATATGAGTGAAAATTTAAGTTATGATGTATTATAATTATCATATATTAATTATGTTATTTAATAAAGTAGTATTTCCTTTTTCAAATTCAATAATACTGGGTGAATTAGGTAGTCCTTAGCTCTTTAAAATGATTTTGATATCAAAATATCCTATATTATATCCTCATAACCTCATTAGAAATTTACAGGGACATATTGCCAAACAGTACAATTTTAAAATTTTGCACAGTTAAATACCTTTATTTACAATTAAAATCGGAGTTAAATTAATTCAAAGAAAAGCAACGATTTCACGAAAGTTTCTGCAACAATCGAATAACTAATTAAACTTATTAAGGATTTAATGGATACCTGCCCATTAAAACGAACATAGGTTTTTTCTTGGTTTCTTTTAGGTTGATTTTTTAGTTTAGTTTAAAATATATAATAATGGCATAATTTATCATTGGTTGACTGAGAGCGTGGGCCTGTTTCGACAATGCACCTTCCTTTTTTGAACGTACTTTTTATTTCTATGTTTTTCCTAATATTTAAAATTAAAGTTAATCTTATTTTGGTTTAAAATGAAGTTGTTAAAAAAATTATCGAAAAGCCGGCAACGCGAACATAAATGTTTACATAGTATGTTTATTGGTCAACGGCAGTCGTTAAATTTAATATCTCTTTTACATCCAGTTGTATATACCTTTAAGCCAAAATAATATACATACATCTCGCAGACATTCCTATGTAGAAATTGACCTTTTAATCTTTAGCCTTGAAAAGCGATCATTTAACATCCGGCGGGACTTCCCCGTTCCTTCCAAAACAACAACATTTACGGGTTTTTTGGCGAAGCGCCTTTTTTTGTTGTGATAAGGAATAAAATTGGTAACATTGAATCCTGTTTTATGGCGACCGTATCAGTTATGAGGTATCTTTTTTCTATTTTGTAATATTAAATAAATACGAATACATATAGATGAACAACTAAATACCAATACCGTAATTAGATTAATACAAATAATGTAATATAATAATAAAAATAACTAACAAGCAAATGATTTTTTTATATAATTTGTTTCTCAAACAATGAGTCACCATAGCAACAAGTTTCACAACGTGGTGCAATCATATTACATGCATACTTTCCTGTTACCAATGAAGTTTGTAATACGTAAAGTCTGTTACGTCATCTCCATTCAAGACCTCTTCGCAAATTGATTAAACGAGTTTCGCTTGTTCCAAAGTATACGTATTTGTAACGTTGTGTATAACTACGACAAATACGAAGTTGGTAATAAATATCCCTGCAATGTATACTCGAAGGTACAAATGAAAACTCAATAGTTTGAAAAGGGTTTCTGACGCCAACACGATACGTCACCAGCCACAGACGTCACAGCTGATGAAGTTAGAAAACTTATAAACGATACAGATGTTAGAATTGTAAAAAACAATAGACAAGATAAATACATTGATAAATAGCGCTCATCCTTGTGCTCGAGGGCATTCTTGTTGATAAAAGCTATTAATTATATCGTACTTTTTATGATTTTATGAAAATGTCTGGCTATGGAATATAGAGGATAGGGATTTATGCTGTCAGTGTAAGGGCAAATTCAGGAAGTTATAGGACAATCATACATTCATACAGACCCTGAGAAAACTGCCTATCTGGTCTTTTACCGCCTTAAATAAAGGATTAACTAGATCTAGTCCATGGTAGTAAATAGCTCGTGTTTACTGCGTGTGAGTGTTATACTCAAGTTGAACTGCTGTAATTGAAAAAATGTTCATAAATTAGTTTTAGATTTGGTAGTCAGTATGTATTCATCAAGTGTTAAATATAGATGAAAAGGTTTTTTCAAGGTTCTTTATTGATATGTAGTTTTGTATGGAGCGTGTTAAACATTACATAATACTCATCAAAAATGACTAATAAAAACTAAAAACAGTTTTTATAACATTTTGATTAATTGGAAAAAGAAATTAAACCCGAAATTCCACAAATAAATAAGTACAATAAGTAAACTATAATTTAATTACATACACATATAAGGTTCTTTAAAGTTAAAATAAATATTCAAATAGAATATGAATCATAGATGGATGACACATCCATCTATAATCTAAGGTAATGATAATTTGCCGGATAGGTAGACATTATTCATATTTATCAGGATATATCCTGATTATATATACGTGATATTATATCAGTTTAAACACATTAAACATATTATACAACTACAATCATTGATTGTTTGTTTGGCTAAATTTTGAATGGAGAATTTGATTTTAATAATGGCAATTGCTGACAAAGGCAAGGCAAGACTTGATGAGGAAAGTCTCAGGTAAACTCAAATCTTCTATTTTACTAGCTGCTCCGGCGTTCTAGCGTATTATTTGGGTAATTTTTTTCGGTTAAATAGTTTTTGTCAGGACAGGGTAGTCCTTAGGAAAACATTGTGACACTAATGAATTAATAAAATAAAAAACGTGAAATTATATTTGATTTGTGAATCTATAATTAGTGGTATTATATAGTTTAAAATCAACCAATAATAAACATAACACTGTAGCACTTACTGTGTGATCCTCTCATACCTAATAATACAATGGAGGCAAATTTAAAATATATTTGTTCGTGCTAACACCTTTATACTTACATTAATACTTTTTATAAATACATATGAAACGAAGCGAGTGGCCGAAGCTAGTGAAATAGTAATCACAAATTATGTAAATAATATAAGATAAGGAACGTTTGTCTGTTGTTAAGCATATCACACTAAACACTCATTCCATCCGATAACGCTACGTATAAATGATTATAATTTTTGTTAGCCGGTCATATTGTTAACCTCCTTGTGAAATGAGCTTTGTTGGAAAAGTTGTTCTCATAATCGGTGCTAGTTCTGGCATCGGTGCCCAAACAGCGGTACAGTTTACAAAAGAAGGCTCCAATGTTGCCATTGTTGGGCGAAAGGAAGATAAACTCAAAAAAGTTGCATCGGAATGTAAGAAAAATGGTGCAGATCCACTCGTAATTAAAGCAGATATATCAATCGACGAAGATGTGACAAGGATAGTTCAGGAAACGATTGACAGATTTGGTAAAATAGATATTCTTGTAAACAATGCTGGTATAGTACGATTTGGAACTATTTTGGAAGGTAATTTAATCGAAGTGTTTGATGAGCTAATTGCTACTAATCTTAGAGGTATCATGAAAGTTACAACGCTCGCTTCTCCTCATATTATAAAGACGAAAGGTAACATCGTTAATATATCAAGTGTGGCTGGACAAGCTGTTCCAAAACTTCCGATAGTTACGTCATATGCAATTAGTAAGGCGGGATTAGATGTCTTTACAAGAGCTGCAGCAGTAGAACTAGCTCCTCACGGTGTGAGAGTCAATGCAATCAGCCCTGGGCCAGTGCAAACCGATATTATGGAAAACATGGGAATGAAATACGATGACGAAGCCTATAATGAACTTGGGAAAGTGACTACAGCTTTAAATAGAGTTTCTAGCCCAGATGAAATTGCTAATATGATATTGTACTTATCTAGCGATAAATGTATCGGTGTTACAGGATCTAACTTTGTATTAGATAATGGGATGCTACTTAAATAAAATATTATTATAGTTGTACAATTATTATTTAAACCTATATCTGCAAACATTATGAATAAATTCCTTAATCACAAACATACTATTTATAATAATTAATGGGCGTATTTTAATGAAACTTTATCGCCCAACAGAATATTTGATATGTCTTGAAAGTTCTACCAAAAGTTAGATCACTTGTTGTTTCATTTGCATAATTTTTTCCATTATTAAAGAATCATAGATAAACGTGTAACGTAATAAAATATTGTTTTTTTAGAAAAAGGACGTTAACTTGGTTAGCAATTGAAATAAATAGTATTTGGTTGTAAAGATTATTTATTTTCCTTCATATATTTATAACGTTGATCAATAGAAAATTAGATTTGCTCTTTAATTATTCACAGGCACTATATTTTATGATGAAAATTACAAGTAATTTTGATTTTATATTTATAGTATATTTACATATATTGATTGTAAAGTTACTTTTTTTCATTCTTTCTTAAACTTATTTGAAATATTCACAGCATAACTTACGAAATAACTTTTCATTCAATCAAAATATTAATACCTTATTGTTTGTTGATTGTTGCAAATGGCCTGGCCATGTTTAATTTCATATACATTGTAATTGTAATTAAATACATTACTTTATTGAGGTTCAAAAAGATAAAATATTAATCAAACTATGAATTTGCCTTATACTCTTTTATATGTACAATAATTCTTAATTAAATTTATATATGCAAAGCAAATTCAATAACTATAGATCGTTTCATTAACGCCTATCGTACACAATGCCTACAGGCGTTAAAGAACTTAGGTCGTACACCTTTTAGAAGGTCCCGTGCAGCCAGAAAAGTTCATTTTATTACTGTTACTATAATACTTTAAGATTTTAACTTGGGTTAAGACTGACATTCTCCTTTACTATTTTCAATATAAAGAAATTAAGTTAAAGTATATAATAATAGTATATTTATACAACTGCTCATATTTCACTTCATTAATAAAAAACCGTTGTCTACGGTATAATTTGATCCGGTCACACCCACAGCTTTATCGCTAGCTAAAAACAAAACAACATCAGCCACCTCCTCCGGATAACTCCAGCGATTCAGTGCAGTCTTCAACGTTGCCTTTGCATGACTAATATTGATATTGGCACCGTCATATATCTCAGTTTTAACTGGACCTGGGCTAACTGTATTCACTCTCACACCATATCTTCCCAGCTCTAAGGCTGCGCCACGAGTGAAGTGGTCTAGACTAGCCTTTAACATGCTAAATGCTGCGTACTCTACACCAACTATCTGCCTGCCCGCAACACCAGATATATTCACAACATTCCCTTTGCTTGCAATAAGATGTGGTGTAGCTAAATTCACTAAATTCACCGCTGCACGCAAATTCAATTTACAAATTTCATCAAACGCCTCTAAGAAGCTGCCGTCTAAAAGACTACTCTTGCGTATAATTCCCGCGTTGTTAATCAAAATATCAATTTTGTTAAACTTTTTCATCGTGTCTTTGATAACTCTTTCAGTTTCACTATCGTTTGTAATATCTGCGTTAATAACTGTCGGATAACGTCCATTTGCTTCACACTGTTTGGCTACTTCGTTGAGTCTATCTTCATTTCGTCCCACGAGAATCACATCAGAACTTTGTTTAGAAAATTCGATTGCAATCGCTGCACCGATCCCCGCACTGGCACCGGTAATAATAACAACTTTGCCCTTCAAAGACATTATTACCTTTAATCAGCGGCTCACAAACTGATTGTTATGAATTTCAATCGTTCCATTATATTCTCAGCCAAAAGTTTGAACTAAGCCAGCACTATCTAGTATGATGTTACAAATATGCATAAACACCGTGACTAAGGCATTTTTTTGAGTGACTCTCAAATTTTGCTTAGAAACAAAATCTATCAATCTCAAGCGAAAAACTTCAATAATTTCACTAATTTTCAGCAATGTTAAATGACTTAACTATTTTTATTGTTTATAAATTTTATATCAATAACCGATAAGCAATCGCGATATAAAATGAGAAATAAATAAATTGATTGCTATTTATTTATTTGGGATAAGATATAACTATATTCCCTTAAATAATCATTATATGATCGACCTACTAGTAATTAATAATAATCCAATATCTACTTACTATATTCATTCGACATACCTGTAATAAATAACCCTTAACATCGTTACTAAGCACATTGTTGATTAACATTTAGGTATAAATTGAAAAAACACTCTTTTCTTGATCATACAATATGGCCGGAGTTTTTTCTCTGGTTTCAGGTTTGACGATGTCCCAAGACAGAAGTCAAATCTGCACGGGCCGACTGTAAGAGCTTACCTAATGGGTCCCACGCACTGTCTTTTTAATTACTAATTGACTAACACTACTTTTTCATCTGATGACTGAAACTATCAGTACATTTGAGGATTTTTTTGTACTGAGTGGTAAATATTTCCTACTATTTAAATTGAAATGATAATACAGTTTGCAGATTAAATGTTAGATGATTAACGTATATAATTTAAATAAGTATGTTAACATGATGTCGTTGGAATTAATGCAGATATGTCTAGCACAAATTGTTTACACACACAATAGAGGAGAATTAATCTCTGGTTTCAGTTTCAATTTATAATACATAAGTCTTATTACAAAGTTTTAAATTTACTGAGTGTCTTTTTTCCTTATACCGTAAACACAAAAGAAGAATTCTACTCATGAATTTCCCACGATACTGAGTGCAGTACTTTTAAGAACTATTGTGTGGAAATGTTAGGGATATTCCTTCCAAGATTTTCCTCAAAATGACGTGCTGAGAAACTTATAAATCTTGATTGTACGTTAAGATGACTTAACGTCCGTAAATTTTAGATAAGTTTACTATACACTCAAGTATTTGACATATAAATAAATGCAAAATTTACGTAAATTGTTTGTTCATAGAGTATTAAAACATTTTTATAATAAAACAAACTAAGGACCTGCATGCATTTTTGAAAATCACAGTGTTTCGCAAATCTCGTACTCATCATTGATATGATGCTAAAATCGTACTCTTTATATTTTAACAAAGTATTACATAGTTTTATATTTGTTTTTCTCGTAAACATAATTTCACAGGCGTTTTAAGGTAACGAGGGTTCATCCGAATCACTGATGTATACTAAATTTTTCTTCCTCGTAGCGTAGAGGTACATCTCCTAAGACCCGCCTTTCTAAAGGCCTTATGTACATTTTCGTCCACAATACACGTGTTGGGTAAGAAGTTTGCAGGGAAAAGCATAAGAGCTCTCTGACTTCTCAGTTTGCCTTTTGGGTTAAGATTTATCAATACACTTATTATCAAAAGAAATATGTTAGATCTAGTTTCCGATTCAACTATGGGTCACACCAGAGATCAATGTCTAAATTTGATTATCCAGCTCAAACCACTGATACAGACACTGCAAATGCAAAATAATAAAAGGTACAAGTACACAAAATCCCGATAGTCATGTACCTATTGATTAAAGAGCCAAATGACTAATTTTTGAAAAAGATCGGATGCAATGGTTATATATTTGTGTGTCACAAAGCCACCAGGGTTTTTAATTGTCAGGTTTATGTAATCAAGTCCTATATTTTGTTTGATATAAAACATAATCTCTGTTAATCATGACAGAGTATTTTTTTATCGTCGTTATTATTGCTTAAATTCAAATTTAAAATGTATATTAAGTATTGATTTTATTTAGTAAACCACCACAAATCACTGATACAGTGCAATTACGCATTGATTACTGAAAAAATTATACGTGCAAATAAATATATATTTATGGAGAAAGTCCTTATTAAAGTGTACATCTTATACATTAATTATTTACTATCAAATTTTGAGGTATCCTACAGCTTCTACATTGTTACTTTTAAAAAATAAAATTACTACATATTAAGGCACATGCGAAATACACATGTTAAACATCACACAAAAATATTTGTTAACAGTATAAAATTACATTGATTTAAAGCTTATACATTATTAAATATAAATAAATAATTTATTAATAATTTATAAATTGTATGCTGTAATCCCTTTTTTCAAGATTTGAAATATGTCTATTTTTGAAAGTTGCTTTGTCTACATGAAAAACATTATGTAATATAGAGGGAGTTTGCTAAAACCAAGTTTTAAGTTTGTGCCAAACCGAAAATAACAATGTGATATGGCGCCAAAATACAATTTGAGACCCACAATTTGAAAATTTATATTCCCCGAGGCTTTTTATTAAATTTAAATCTAAAACGTGAAATCACTATCATGCTCGAGTCAGGAACTTAAAATGTCATAAGGTTATCGAAAAAGTCGAATCAAAGAGGACAACAATAGTTACAGTATATTATTTACAAAGCGATATCACTTGCTAACCATATATAAGCATAGGATATTTTCTTACCGCGCAGTTTCGCTCCACACATCTTCCAGTGCAAAATGAGCTTCGCGTCAAAAGTAGTAAGTGTCACGGGAGCGAGCTCAGGCATTGGTGCCCATTTGGTCGCTTCCTTTGCCAAAGAGGGCGCTGACGTAGTATTAGTTGCAAGAAACGAAGAAAGACTGAGACAAGTCGCCAAGAAATGCGAATCGTTCGGCCGGAAGCCCCTCATCGTTAAAGCAGACATCACAAAGGATGCCGAAGGGGAGAAGGTCATCGAGAAAACAATTGAGAGATTCGGAAAACTTGATGTACTAGTGAACAGCGCTGGCATCTTACGAACAGGTTTACTCGAGAAGGGAAATATTATGGAAGTCTACGACGAGGTCATGAACATAAACGTGAGGGCAGCTGTCAATTTGATGAAGTTTGCAACACCGCACTTGATTAAAACAAAGGGTAATATTGTTAGTATTTCAAGTGTAGGTGGGCAACAGGTGTTTGCGGAATTCATGGCCTCATACTCAACATCAAAGGCTGCGATCGACATGTTCTCTCGGGCTGCAGCTGTTGAACTAGGTAAACATGGTGTAAGAGTGAATGTTGTTAGTCCTGGAGCTGTACTGGAAACTGGTTTATTGGAGCACGCTGGCTTCGATCCGAAAACAACTGCTGATGATGTTGGATTCAGGTCTCTGCTGGGTAGGTGGAGTGACAGACAGGAGATCTCCGACTTAGTTATGTTCCTGGCGAGTGAGAAAGCCAAGGGAGTCACGGGTAGTATTTACACCTGCGATAATGGTTACCTGAACGTTAAGCACTGTTATAAATAAGTGTGTATGTATAAATAATAATCTTAATAAATAAATATGATAGTAATGAGAAGAGTTTCAATTTTCTTAACAACAATTTACTGCATTGAGTCTCCAACGTTATGAAGCACCTACTTTATGGTTTGAAATTACGATCTCAGTTACTGGAGCTAATAGGAAAACGTATGTAACAGAATTTATTGATAAATAGTACGTAATTAAATTCCAAGTTTATTGTATGCTATTATTAATTCATTCATAGTTTGATTTTCAAATTACTTAATGTATTTTTTATAACATTGGGAGTCATTTAGACACACGATCAGTTTTAAGAACTTGAGTACCTTTGTTCGGCAGTCCGGCAAGGTGCTCATATTAAAATCAATGTAAAAACCGCATATATATATTGAAGGTCCTGACATTTTTATTTGTCTACATTTAATATTTTTAAATTTTAGTCACAATACCGAACCCACACAGTAATTTGAAACTGTTACAACATTTGTAAGAACTAAATGAAATTATACAATTTAATATTCGATTAACACATGGGATGAGCTATTTTTCGAGACTTGACCATAATTCATTTTGAGGAAACGGTAATCCCATGAGAAGGAAGGAAGATTTTCCTCCAACTTAAAGAACGGTTCGTGGACCAGTCGAACCACTGACTGGCTGGTCCAAAGACAACAATGGCTGACTTCAAGAAAGATGTAGCTTAACAATGGTTAATGAAAGATAAAAAATTGTAAACTTGTAGTCTCTGTACTCTTATGTAGACAAAACTATATAATTATCAAAACATAACATCAACGATTCAGCAGTCCCCTTACCCGCTTGGGTGAAACAAAGATTTGAAAATCTTTCAAAAGCTTTTTGAATCTTTAAAGTTATCGAGTTAATTTGCCAATCTTAGCAGGATGCGTCAACGTGCAGCTGCAACATAACAGTGTAATATTGTACGTAAATATCGTGAACGGGCTTAATATTAAAACGGCCATGCAATGCCGTTATGTTAACGCGTCGCTGTTTACCATTGGTTTACATGCTTCAAATAATTGCATTTTTCTTTTACCTGATTCCCCTTGTAAACTGGAAAATCCCCGAATAATCATAATAATATCAGTCAGATGAATAATTATAGCGGTATATAATGTATATGTAGACTCATTACAATGTTTCTATTTAATTTTTTTTTAATTTTAAATGTACGCTGTTCGTAGTGTAACGTCCTGAGGATATTCCTAATAATTTGGAGGAGAATATTACTAATAAATTAATCTTATGCACACGTGTATATTTCCAATATTTGTCAAAAGACTTTTCCTTCAGTTCTTGATTTAGCTAGCAATTTGATAAACATAGGGAACAATTTCTTATCTCCTAATAATCGTTTATATTATACGTATAAATTCGATTTAATGAAACGTGCTTTTCAGCTTAATATAATATAGAAACCACATTGACAAAGGGTTGATGACTAATAACGGTTATATTAAAAGCTGTTAATGCATTTACAGCGGCATATAAGCCCATGATGACCACGACAAGGTGATACCAAGATACAGCGAGCTCACAAGATAGTGCTTGGGGGTCATCGCAAACAAATGAGGGGTGTAAATCCACCCCATACCCCATGCAGGTAGGACTTGCTCAACCCTTTCTTGGCTAACGTATGTACCGCGCGCGCGGTTAAGACACACTTCAAGTGTTTCGGACGTACTTGTGAATTTATAGGCGGTATATTGGTTTTGTTTTAGGTACAATAGTAAATTCAAGTTAATTTACGTTTAAGACTAATGCACGGAGTAAGTGCTCGGCTCCTGTGCTATTGGATTTATGTTTTTGGCTTCGTTTGCGATTTGGTATACAACTTCATATATGGTCACAGTTTCTGTGTTTCTTTATATGAGATTTGATACGGTAATTATTTTCAAATATCCACACTTTACCCCTTCGATAGAAATTTATAAAAAAAACGAAATTTATGGACATTTAACAATGATATTTTCTCTACGTACATTTTTATACATAAAGTATTAAACAAATTTTACATTCGACAATTTCCTTTAACAAAGAACAACGGCGCGCATAACTCGACGGGCCAGTCATTTGGTCTTGCCTAAACCCAGAATAAATTATGGAAAAAAGTGATCGCTTATCGATACCTTAGAGAAGCTTCTTAAGCAATATAGCTAGATAAATATTGAAGGTAGTTGGCGAATGCACACGGAGACCTCCCGCAAGCGCGGAACAAAATCTTAGAATAAAACTTATGTTATGTCTCACTTAAGTGATTTTTGTAATCTTTTTTGAGATTTAAATTTATTTTTTTACTAAGGTGTTATAGGCTTTCATTTTAAGGACAAAATATTACGAACATAGTATCTATTATGACGTATTAATCATGTTGATTGTCTTGACATACCCTAGCAGAAACACGTAATTTTTTGCAACTCCAATTCCCCAGTCCAGGAAAGTAATAGATACAGTATAACAATTCAAACGATAATTGGGGTAGACGCCTCGGAGGGCCTGTGACACTCTGACGTATGACGACAATGTGCAAATTGTGTATTGTGCGTAGTATTTATATATATCTTATGTATATGTGAGAAATAAATTGAGTAGCTCTTTTTAAAAAGACAAGGGAGCAATGATAACTTTATCTCAACTAACAACGCTCATGGACATTTGCATTCACTCAAAGACAAAACGCAAAAAATACTGATATATACCGCCACAACTATTTTGAATCATCATGTTACTTACAAAATGCAGAGATGGCTTCATGACGTCTTCTGCTCATGAAGCCATTAAAAATAAAAAACCAAATAAGAGAATAAAAAATATAAAAAGTAAATAAAAAAAGTAATTAAAGAATTAAAAGCACACTGTAAATGACAATAATGCCGCAGGGCTCGCAAGTGTGTTCCTGGCCTTTCAGACGATGCGCTCTTTTTTTGAAGGTGCCAGAGTGGTATTGGGATACCACTACGGCCAGCTGGTTCCACTTACGGTGCACGGCAGAAATTTCCTCCTGAAGCGCATTCTTTAGAATTTATATCAAAAATTCTAAAATGAACCTGAGAACTATAATCTATAATAGAAGAGAACAGATCACATGATAAAAGCATATACATAAAACTTAAACTTATTATATATATATATGTATATACACTTCAATTACATTTTTGTAATATTTTTATAACATTCAATGTTCCTGTTTTTTTTTCTATGTCAAAACGAAACAATTTGAGTTTGACAATTTCATTCCTATAATTATGATAACAATGACTTTGATTTAGAATTTAAATACAACACTAAAATGCAGTTATAAATCATTCCAATTATTATTATTATTAAAAATTGTATATAAATAACTCATATCTACATAGGCCATGATCTCAAAAAAAATCAAATCATGATGATGTCCAATCAACATTACGGACTTTGTTTTATCGTTGTTTTGTTTATAGCGGTTGTCTTATCTGTTTACATACAAAACTTACATGATGGACGCAAGAAACAAAAACTTTTTCAATGTAATTCTTGACATTTAAATGAGACGTTAAAGGTCGGCAACACATCCGTATACCTCCTGGCAGAGTCCAAGAGCAACGGTTACCAGTTTAACCCTGCTCGTTTGCCCTTTTCATAAAAAAGTGACGTGAATTTATTTATTTATTTCGTTACAACTTCTTCAATTAGAAAAATGTATAATCTTATATTCTTTCCATCAATTTCTCGTTTACAATCTTCAAATTAAATGGCACTAATTAATAATCAAAGTAGGGCTCTAAAAACAATATATTTTCGTTTTCTGAATGAAATAGTAAGTACTGCTAAGTGGCGATTTTTTTCTCCAAATTCAAAAACAATTCACGTTCTGCTAATGTCGTGATGTATAGACGCATGAGACGAAATAAATATTGTTTGTTGGCATCATAAATAAGGCTGGAGACAGACGGAGGGACACACGTCACCTTTTGATACATTTCCGCTGTCGTTATTAATGACGACTCATCGGAGCCGTCCCGCCGGGCTGCCTGCTTTAGGGTTGGCACTCATATATTTGTCACAGTCTATGTAGCCAAACCACTATTTTATAAAACAGGGAGCAAACGGGCAGGAGGCTCATCTCATCGTAAGTGATACCGCCGCCCGTGGAGCGCAATGCTATGCCTCAAAAGTCGTGGCTTTTATACGCTCTTGTTTTATTAGTCTGTGATTCTAATAGTCTTTCACTATAAACACTGGTAACAATTATAAGCTTACCCATACATAACCAATCTGTAATATTCAGTTGTTCACCACTTCTTCTCATGTGTGATCTTTATCTTATAAATGACATGCTATATGCATATGCATATATATCCAGCTTTTTTATGTTAACAAAATAAACGTATAATATTTTTATAAAAGTCTGGAAGATATCATTTTTAAACTTGTATAAATTTCTATATAAAATAACGTATACTATAAGCAATTTATGATCTGAAGTAATATTTTAAGGTGGTTCATCTCTCCAGGTCAGTAATGTTGTAGAATTTTGCTAGTGGCAACCCTGCCGCCAGCGACCTGCCCAGCATAATAATGGGTACAGGGTGGCGATGTTACCACCCCGTAATATCATGTGAGACGTTGGTAAATTTATCAATAGCATTATATCGCGAGTACTCGCGCCTTATATTTTATTCAGTCTACGATGTTTTGACATCGATCTCAGCTCATCCTGAGTTATTTCACTTTCTACCTCTGCTCAATACAAATCCCCTAAGAATAATTCTATATATTCTTTGATCGTCAAGATGTCTTATAACTTATTAGTTTGTTAATAAATAAATAAATAGTCATCATCAAATTAGTTGTAATATTATAAATATTAAAGTATCCATATATATGGTTATTTGTTGTAAGTGTGTGCAATTATACAATAATTATTTATCACTTGTAAAAAAGACTACAATTTTTGTTATAATTATAGTAGCTTCACGCTACGCAAACAAATTAATTCATTCAGATGGGATCATTTAAATTACAACACCAAGGTCTAGAATGTTAAATTTATTGCACATAAGAGAAAGCCATTAATTAATATTATTTAAAGATGTACAAGTATATATACATATATAGTTAATAGTCTTGCCTCTACAACAATTATATCAATTATTGCATATATAATATAATTTTAGAAAACCCAACATTTTCCTTTAAAAGAAATTTCTTAAGTTACTAATATAACCGCAATCAGGAAAAATTTCAAGTTAGGCATAAAAACCAAGGATATAAAAGTTATATATTACTTACGGTAACGTTTTAGAGTTTAATCATTGATTCATGTCTTACGTCCCAAACCGTTGCAATTTGTGATAATTGGAATGTGAGAACGGTATTACCATTTAAAACAAACAATTTAAATTACAGCAGAAAGCGTGCGCACAAATCTTTCCAACACGAAATTTATCGCGGCCTATATCTTCGTTTATTTATAAGAAAGCACGCGTTGAGATGAAATTACGTGATACCATTTAGATTTTGAGCGAAACAACAAAGCTTGTAAAAGAACAATCAGTTACTTGAGACGCCTGAGGTACCGTGTTCGCCATATATGTAGTGCAAAGATACCTAATCTTAGAATAGGTATAATCCGTGGACAAAATTTTGCCAAAGACCATAATATAATCTTATTAAAATTTCATGTTTAGTTTCTATATGTGCTTTAATATACAGCTTTTAGGGATGTTTTTGATTTCATATTTTAGAACATTATTTTATTTTCATCCTGTAAGAGTAATATTGTTATTTTAAATATTTTTTGTAAGCTTATTTTTAAAAAAAGACATTCTTAAAATTTTACGTAGATGGGAACGTGCTTGGCGCGTTATTTGAATGTGGCTCAGGTTGTCAAACTTAAGTTGTCATCATCAAGTTGTGAGAAATAGTTTGTTAGAAGTCATAAATAAACATAAATTATATTTTATTATTTTAAATATGGATACTCGCTTGTATGAAACTAAATTAGCTAATCACAAACTATTCAAAGATTTAAAAGATTCCTTTAGTGAATATTCTTGTGCAAATTTGCGCAATTTGACTGAATTACAGGACGATGTTTTATATGTGTGGAATCCCATTGAGAACTGTTTATTTTGTGTGAATTTGAAGTATTTAGAGGAGCATGGCGATGAAAAACAGTATCAGGTATGTTATTTTGTTTCTATGCATCTTTATTAAATAAACTTATCGGTGTTTATGCGGCTATTTGAGGTTATGTTGTTGAATCACAACAAACATCTTTCTTACATCCAGTACAGTATAATATTTTCTTATTTTTTATTAAATCATTAATTTTATTTAAATAATTAAAGGAAAGTATAACATACATCAAAGTTTCAACTGTTGCAAGAGTACAAAGTAAAATTACCATTTATAGCTGAAGCTTCATATTACACATTAAATAATATAAAGGCAAAGTAATTGTTATATGAATATGCATGGTTGGAATGTCTGAATTTCATTCAAGTATTATATGCACTCCAATTGATTGTTTCATTAAAAAATCCTCGAAAATAAAAATGTGATGATTGTATAAGTAAATTATTACTTCGCACTATGAGAGTAAAGACAAATGGGTTTTGAATAAAATAAGGACTAAATATATATTCCACTGGTGTATGTTTGTAACTGTATATAGCACACTTTATATCTCTGGGGTTATGATGTACCAACATTATAATTTCATTTAATAGAAATTCAATAATCCTAGAACAAAATGGATCCTGGATGTTTACATGTCCACTATGTTTTTTCTGATACATATTTCAGTGGCATCTGGAAATCTTGTAACATTTTTATTCTGATTTGATATAAATAACTCTCTCTATGCTAAGTTCTATGTGTGTACATATAACTCCGCTATAAGTCATATTAATAGAAGATTCTATTAAAAGGAAAAAATTGTACAACGCAGTATCCAAACATTGGCCTCTCAAACATGTTTTTAAATTTTGATGAGTCCTATCCCAGCGATTTACATGTGTTCTATGTGGAGATATCCTTCCCAACGATGCATTTACTGCTTTTTCATTACAACCAAGAAAACATAAATATACTTAACTCATTGAAGTCATTCCCTACTAAATATATTTATTTAATAATAACTATATATATATATCAAAAACATTATATAAAGTTGAATAGCTATGGAATAGAATGTTAAGATCAAAATGTAAATAGCAATAAAGTACTTATTGTAATTTGTTAATAAAAAATTTAAATTTTGTGTTTTAATTTAGCTAGATACTCCACGGCCCGGGGAAAACCTCGCCCGGGGGTTGGCCACTAGGTTAAAAAAAGTCATTATCTACTAAGGACCATTTATAGATTTATCTTAAGTATCAATAGACTTGAAACAATACAATTATTGATTTACTTACTAAATATCAATAATTTGATAATATTGTTATGAAGTGAAAAATGCTTGGAATGTGTTGCCTGAGTTATTATAAGTTTATTATAACATACATATTTTATGAATATTTTAAATGAATATTGTATGTGCTGTGGTCTGACAGCTGTAATTATAACATCAGATAATACAATAACTACACTTAATGATGATGAAGTTTAATTTGTTGAAGATTGAAAGATTTGAGAGATTCTCTGCGAGTAATTTTAATAAATTTAAATATGTCCTGTTATTAAATGTTTACTTAGCAATTTAATGCTTATGTATAGTTCAAAACCAACTTCGGTCCATCACAGAGCCTTTGGAATATGTTATAATATGAGAATTAATTTTTGTGTGCGGGTATTCTACTATATGTTTTTGGTTGTCAAATTATTATTAATTGAGCTTGAATTATCTTGTGAGCTCTTTCACTTCGTCTCCTCCTAATCTTGGTTCGGATAAGTGTGTGTTTATCTTGAAAATCACAAACTAGAAAAAGTCAATAGGGCTTGTTGACCGCTTTCACTTATTTACACTAATTCTAATCCCAAGCCCGGACCAAATAGTGCATTTTTCGGTAGTCCGTCTCATGCACGCTTTTGCTTTTGTGTGAATTTGTAATTAGACTAATGTATGCTTGCCACTCTTGTATAACCCTTTTAATTGTCTGCAATCAATAGAAAACAAAACAATGAACTTGGAGACATCAGAAAGAGGTCGATTACTAAAACCGCCATTAATCTCACTTGGCCGTTACCGCCGAATTAATTATCCTCTGACCATACGGTTTAATGGGTTTCCTGAGGGACCCTGAGGTTTCCGATTAAATCACTACTTCTCATAGGGCGATTTATAGTGACCAGTGCGATACTTGAACGCAAATATAGATTACAAGATGCGGCATTCCTTTTTTACAAAGGTTTTGTTTTAACGAGTAATTTGAGGTATTTGAATCTCACTGGAAAAAATAAAAGCAATATAGAACTGACCACCTACTGAAGTTCTTCCACATACATAACCCAGTGGTGAAGTACGGGACCTCAAGCACAAAATTGCATTTTTACTGTAATTATCTGATAATACTATGTTATGCTACGTTCTTAGATGCTATTTGATGTTTGCATCTCGCCGTGACGACGTGGTACAAATACAATTTTTACATGACTTGGTAGTTAATTTGATTTTAAATACAAATTGGTTTAAGTTTAAAATTTGGTAGAGCTTTGGTTTTTAGTATAGTGGATTTTTTATTGCAAGGTGTCAAACCTTTGACACGTAGGGATAACTTGTTCACAAATAAGTAATAAATACACTCTTAACGACTGTAACGTTATAAAAGATTTGTTATAAGGCTTTATAATTTTCTAATAACAATCTAGTGTAAAGCATCGCTTAACCTACATACACTTAAAGACGTTTACCTTACCTAAAACTATACATTTAAATTACTCAACAATGTACACAGTACCTGTTAAAGCCCAAAGCAAATATTGTCACAATTATAAGATAACATCTCTAAGAAAATCTGCTGCCCTTTGGCAATCACCTCATGAGCCGCAGTATGGCTCATGTTTTAAGGGTATCTGATCTAGCGTAGTAGGTAGGTACTTTTCGAAACATGAGTAATTTCGTTGTTTTAGATTGAGTGAGAACTTTTCAAATAATATTTTTCTTTTTTTATAAAACAAGGGGCAAACGAACAGGAGGCTGATGTTAAGTGATACCGCCGCCCATGAACACTCGCAGTGCCAGAGGCCTCACCAGTGCGTTGCCGGCCTATACGGTCTTTTCTTGATGGTCCCTAAGTCGTATTTGTTCGGAAATACCTCTTTAATATTTTCTATATATATTTATCTATTTTCTTTAAAATGGCATCTTTTCATCTCAACTTAAAATAAATTTTACAAATTAGACCAAGCTGTATATTTAAAGCGTTTGATCTATCTATCTATATATATAAAAATGAAACCCGTTTCGCGTTGTCACGGCATCACGTGTGAATGGCTGAACCATTTTCGTTAATTCTTTTTTTTAAATGTTTGTGGAAGTCCAAGGATGGTTCTTACGGAAAAAAATATTAAGAAAATCTTTCAGGAATATTAAAAAATATACATTTAATATTGCATTAAAAAACGCGCAGAACGAATGTCAACGTCATGAGAGTGAGAGAGTCGTGGCTTATTTCTATCTCTTTCCCTTATACCTTTGCTATAGGTATTACTAACTATATTTATTAATATAATGTGAGGTGCCAGAACAAACCACTAATCCAATTGCACGTCTCTTTATTATGCTCTCTACTGAATGACTGCCGGTACAGAGATCTTACAATATAAACACACATCCTATTACAAAATACATTTACAAAAAAGGTATGTGCACACGGCACAGTATACCCCCCTTAAAAAAATGGTTAACAGGTATGGTAAAAACAGGATTGGTTACAGAATATCCAAAATTTTTTTAAAATATATAAAGCAAATAGTATAAAGAAATAATTTAAAAATCATAACACACTTTAACCTTTATCATTGTACCCGTTACAAAAAATAATTATTACAATACGAACAATTTATTACTCCAAACACTATTTTTCATTTATTTTATTTTATTATTATTTTTATTTGGGAAACAAACAGTACAAAATAATACAAATTAAAGAAAGATAACAACAAGATAGTGCATATACCAGTCAAGTTTCCACTAACAACTAACACATATAAGAAGCAGAGTGCAAAAATTAAAACAACACAGTTTATAATTAGAAATAAAATATCTAAAACAAGAAACAAAAAATACAAATACAAAATTAAATTAAAATCCAAATCAGATTATGATTGAGTACACCTTACTGCTATATTATATATCTATATGCATGATACATTACACATAACACATTATTACGTATTTTATTGCACTCTCACTAAACAATCACTTGCTGGCATCCTTGGTTCTGTCGTTGCTCTGATTGTCTCATGACAACAATAGAATTATCCAGTAGTGTCCTTCTCGTGAAGCTTGCAAATTGGGTTTTGCAGCGTTACCATAAAATGTAGGCAATAACACAGAGTACCATAGTCAGAGTTGCGAGAGAATACAACTCTACTCTAGTGCTATAGTGCGAGGCCGACTCCGAGGCCGCCGCACTGTTTCCTGCACCCGTCTGTGCAATAATGATTTCTTCTTTTTCTTGTTTGCTTTCCGCTTTACCCATTCTGATATTACTGTTCCAAAAATAAATGTAAAGATGTAGCCAATTTAATTCGATGACAGGCGTCTAGAGAGTGAATCTTACAGTAGGTTTACTGATGCGCCCTGATCTTGTCACTATAGGCGCTGTGTTTACATTACACCGTTCCATATTGGGCGATCTTGCACTATCATCGGAATGTAACATGAATGCAGGCTTGAGTCTGTCTATACTAATAGTTTTCTGCGTATTTCCCTCTTGAATTTTAAAATATTTATCTGTTCGACTCAAAATTTTATATGGTCCAGAATACGGTGGAGTTAGTGAACTTGATATTCGGTCGCAACGAACAAACACATGTGAGCATTTTTCAAGTTCCGGGTGAACGAAAATTTCTTTTTGACGTAATTGACGTCTTGGTACCGCTGATATATCTCTTATTTTCTGCCTAAGTGCTTGTAAAAATGTTTCTTCACTTGAGATTTCTGGCTTTTTCAGCTCAAAGAAATCACCAGGAAGTCTTAAAGTTTCACCATACACCAACTCGGCTGCGCTAATCTGGGTGTCATCCCTGTAACTTGCTCTTAACCCCAGTAATACGCTAGGTAGCTCTTTGACCCAATTCTCTGTATTACCTCTGCACATAAGAGAAGTTTTGAGTGAACGATGCCACCTTTCAACTGCACCATTCGCCTGTGGATGATATGCTGTTGTTCTAATTCTCGTTATTCCCATTCTTCTCGCTAGCTGGTTAAATAAATTAGACTCAAATTGACGTCCTTGGTCTGTCGTTATTCTTAATGGACAACCAAATCTAGAAATCCAGCCACAATAAACGGTTTCAGCTACACTTTCTGCTGTTATATCCTTTAAAGGATAAGCTTCGGGCCAACCAGTGCTTCTATCTAACATTGTTAATAAGTACCGATATCCATTGCAGTACTTAAGAGGACCCACGATGTCTATGTGAATATGTTCAAATCGATCACTTTTTTCAAACGACTTAAATGGTGAAATATTGTGTCTTTGAACTTTGGACCTTTGGCATTCCAAACATGATCTAGTCCATGATGCAATATGTTTGTTCATTGACTTCCAAAAGTATCTCTCTCGCATCATATTTCTCGTGGTTCGAATGCCGGGATGACTAACTCCGTGTATGGCGTTGTAAGCCGATGCTCGGAATTCCAACGGTAAATATGGACGAACTTTTCCATGCGATGTTTCACAATAAATATATGCATTACAGTTAGGGATTTTCACCTTTTTAATATTTAGTGTTTCTGACTTTAATAGATCTAATAGCTCTGTGTCATTACTCTGTGACTTAGCTAGATCTTCATAGTTGATTGTAGACGAAAAATCGATGGTAGCTATTCGGGATAAGGCATCTGCTACTGTGTTCTCTGAACCGTTAATATGCTCAATTCTTGTACAAAATTGCATCACATAGTCTAAATGTCTCAATCTCCTAGGGGTATCGTTATTTCCGAACGAATTTTTCTTAAATGCTTGCACTAAAGGTTTGTGATCAGTGTAAACAGTTACAGGTCGCCCTTCAATTAAGTATCGGAAATACTTTATTGCCATATATATAGCTAATAATTCTCGGTCAAATGTACTATAGCGCTGTTGAGCCTCACTAAGCTTATTTGAAAAAAAACCTAGAGGTTTCCACGAAGTACCTTCCTTTTGTTGAAGTACTGCTCCAGCACACGTGTTAGAACAGTCTGTCATGATAGAGATAGGAGCACCAGCGATAGGAAATGACAGTGTAACTGCGTTTTTTAAGCTCTGCTTGCACTGTTCAAAGGCTTCTTTCGCCTCTGAAGTCCAAGGTATCAGGCTCTTGTCTTTCTTTTTACTATTTCTCAAATATATGTTTAATTTTGCTTGATCACCTGCAGCACCTGGGAGAAGACGTCTATAAAAATTTATCATCCCTAAAAAACGTCTTAACTCATCAACTGTTTGTGGCCTTGGGAACTCACTCAATGCCCTAACGCGATCTTCTAGGGGGCTCAGTCCTTTTTCAGAAATATGAAACCCTAAGAAGTCCAATTCGGTTTTCCCAAACTCGCATTTCGCTAAATTGATAGTTAAGCCGAATTTATTTAATCTCTCAAATACGATTTTTAAATGTTCTTGATGTTCGATTTCTGAAGATGACGCTATGATGACGTCATCGATGTATGAGAATAAAAAATTAAGATTTTGAAAAACTTCATTGTTTAAAAATCTTTGAAATGTTTGAGCTGCATTTCTAAGGCCAAACGTCATTCGTGGAAACTCATATAAACCAAATGGCGTTGTTATCGCAGTTTTTTCTATATCCCGCTCTGCTATACCGATATTGTGATAAGCTCTTTGCAAGTCTAATCTAGTATATATTTTTTTATTAGCTAATAAGTAGGCACAATGTTGTATATGAGGTATCGGATATCTATCCGGCTTAGTGATATAGTTTAAACGCCGATAGTCTCCGCACGGTCTCAATTCTCCATTTTTCTTGACTACTACATGAAGTGGAGAAGACCAGTTGCTCTTGCTTGGTCTGCAAATTCCCATATCTTGCATCCTTTGAAATTCAGCCTTTACTTTTTCAAATTTATCCGGTGGTAAAGGACGCGGGCGCGCGATAACAGGTGGCCCGTTAGTTTCTATATAATGGACTACAGAGTGGCGTGGAGTAACCCCTGTTAGTACTTCTTTGATTAATAAAATTACATCTGATCATACTGGTCAATTATTAGAATTTAAATTAAATAAACAAATTCCCCTAAAGAAAAAAATCTGTACTGTGCCAGTAACAAGTGAACGTCTCAACAGATTTAGGGAAAAATTAGTTTGTAAAATTCCATTCTTATGTATGGACTCATGCCCTAATAATTTATATGATACCCTATTTGAATCATTTATTGATGAATTCAATGGAGTATTTGTACCAAAGACTTTTTTGGTCTCTGGTAAGCCTAATTTCAGTGACTGGGCAAGTGAGGAATTACATAAAATGAGATTAAAACTATATGATATGTATGATGAAAGGCAGTATAATAATAGTGAAGAATTTAGAAACAAGCTAAAATTATACTCGAAAACTTTTCAAAAAGAATGTAGGGTTGCCAAATCACAATTTTTGAGTTGTAAAATAAAAAATAGTTGTGATAAGGTAAAGGCGACCTGGAAAATAATAAATGAGCAATTAGGAAAAGTCTCCAATGTAAACGAATATAAGCTTAATATAAATGGTAAAACTTTAATATCGAGTAAGGAAGTGGCCACTGCTTTTGAAGATTTTTTTTCAAGCATACCAGCCACAATCACGAAGACTCTAAATTCTTCGCCTGATGCTGCCTTATTGTGTTTAGAGAAAAACGTCCCTAGATGTCCGAAAAGGTTTAAGTTTAGCTATATCAATAGCAAAGACATTATAAGAACATTCAACGAGCTTAAAATGAAAAAAACCAAAGACCTCTGGGGCGTTTCTGTCTTTATTCTAAAATCAGTAATTGATGTAATTAGTTCAGAACTAGCATTAATATTCAACAAATGCATGGATTGTGGAGTTTTCCCAGATAAGATGAAATTAAGTAGAGTCACGCCTTTATTCAAGGCAGGTTGCACTTCAGATCCTACAAATTTTAGACCGATATCCGTGCTGCCTGCGCTGAGTAAAATTTTTGAAAAGATTCTGCTTGATCAGTTGTCAAATTATTTTGAATCCAATAAGTTACTGCATAACAGACAATACGGTTTTTCAAGGGGGCGCTCCACGATCGAGGCTGGTGTAAAATTGATTACCGATATATTTGACGCATGGGAAAACTTTCATGATGCGGTTGGCGTCTTTTGCGACCTGTCAAAGGCCTTCGATTGTGTCGATCATATAACCCTGATAAGGAAGTTACGACACTACGGGATTGACGACAAGGCAGCTGATTTGCTTCAATCGTATCTAGGAGGAAGAATCCAGAAAGTGAATATTAATGGAGTTACTTCATCGGGGTCACAGGTGTGTGTGGGTGTTCCACAAGGCTCGATCCTTGGACCTTTCTTGTTTCTGGTTTACATTAATGATCTCCCATTCTCCGTAAAAGAGCTTGGAGAAATAGTATTGTTTGCTGATGATACTTCACTCTTATACAAAGTTGATAGAAAGAACCAAAGTATTGATACGATAAACAATGCTATTTCTTTAGTGGTTAACTGGTTTAACCTAAATAATTTAATGTTAAATGAAAAGAAAACCAAATGTGTACGATTTAGCACATGTAATAAAAATTGTAATACAGCCAAATTAAAAGTAAAAGATGGGGAGATAGATTATGTAGACAGCACTGTCTTCTTAGGTATAACATTGGATTGTAAACTCCAGTGGGGGGCACACATAGAAAATCTCTCAAATAGATTGTGTTCTGCTGCCTATGCAGTCAAGAAAATCCGCAGCCTCACCGACCTTCACACAGCCAAACTAGTCTATTATAGTTATTTCCACAGTGTAATGTCTTATGGCATTCTTCTTTGGGGTAATGCTGCGGAGGTTCAGACTATATTTATTTTACAAAAACGGGCAATTCGCGCGATTTGCTGTTTGCCCCCCAGGGGAGTCGGTGCGAGAGAGATTCAAGGATTTAAATATTATGACGCTTGCTGGTCAATATATCTATGAAAATATCATGTATGTTAGAAAACACATAAATCGTTTTAGTACTAATTGTGACTTTCATCAATATAATACCCGAAATAAAAACGATTTATGTGCTAAATCCACAAGACTGCATAAAATAAGCAATTCATTTCAAGGAAATGGTGCTCGCTATTATAATAAAGTCCCAAGCAAATTCCGAGAGCTGTCAATAAACAAATTCAAAAATATTATTAAAAGAAAATTGATTGCTAAAGCCTATTACAGGACCGCGGATTATCTGAATGACAGAAGTGCTTGGGACTAAATTGCTCCTGTTCTAAAAATTAAAAGTTGTAAGCATGATCAAAAAAAAGACAAACCCGACTGAGTTTCTTGCTTGTTCTTCTCAGACTCGGGCGCGTTAGTGAACAAGCCTATAAATTTAGTTTTAAGTGACGTGCAAAGGTGATCATGTAAAGATCCTATTTGAATAAATAAATTTGACTTTGACTTTGACTTATCCTTAAAACACATCGGCCTAGTGATATCGGGGTATAACGCTAATAAGTCACTATACGGATGGTTTGAGTTTATTGTTGTTATTGATGCTTGACCATCTAATCTCACCGACGCTATAACAGATAAATTCGTCACTTCGTCTATTAGTTTCTTCCGATATACGTCCACTACTAATTTATGGTGGCTTAAAAAGTCTGCACCTAAAATTGGTTGATTCACATCTGCTATAATAAAAGACCAACGGTAAGGTCGCCGTAAATTTAAATCTAAAATAAGAGTTTTTACACCATAGGTTTTTATTTCTGTCCCATTAGCTGCATAAAGTCTGTACTCACTACACTTGTTACTACAATAAGGTCTCTTAGTCGCTGGAATAACTGAAATATTCGCACCAGTGTCCACTAAAAAATTTAACCCACTGTTTCTGTCCATAACACATAGGCGTTTAGAAGTCGTTATGGTGCCAATCTCCGCCTCCGATTGCACCATATTTAGTTTCCCTGATTATTCTTGTTCCAAGCACACGGCTCCATACATTTCTTTGCTCTATTCCGATAGCGATAATGATACGAACAAAGCCAATCCGCACTATCGGGCGTGCGCCGGCTCATATTACGCTGTCGCGATGTAGACCGGGAGCGTGCGCGACGAACGCTGTGTCTGTTATTTCTAAATGTAGATTTTTTTGATTCCAAATCATTTATTCGCAGACTTAATTTGGCTATTTCGGCCAAAATTAAAGCTGTGTCATTAGAACTCGAAGTGTTAGCCCTTATTTCCGAAATTTGTTGTGACCTTGATGTCTCCATTACTTTGTCAGCGATAGCGGCCAAATTATCTAAATTTTTTACATCTGTAACCGCTAGAACAGCTCGTACTGAAGCGGGGAGGTGTCCTTGCCACATAATGGATAGGGTTTCATCTGGAATTTTATCTCTCGCCAAATCCTTCATTTTACGCAATAATTGAGACGGTTTTTGATCTCCCAATTCCATTTCGCTAAGTAATTTTTGGAATTGGCGAATTTCAGACTCTTCGTAAACTTGTAATAAGCGCGATTTAAGAGCTTCAAATTTCTTAGTCTCGGGCGGCTTTAATAGGATATCACTTACTTGTTGAATCACCTCCTTGCCTAATTTAGCGACAACCAAATTGTATTTTGTTTCATCGCTCAGCTTCTGAGGTCCAAGGATTGCATCAGTTTGTACAAACCACAATCTGGGTTTATCGCACCAGAACTCCGGAATCCTCGACGAAACTGTTATCGATGCTAAACCGGAGGAGTCATTTTGCACTGCTGCTCCTGATCCTGAACTGTTGGAGCTCGTCATAATTGTAGGTTCTTGTGTCGGGGTCACCAAATATACCTTTGCTATAGGTATTACTAACTATATTTATTAATATAATGTGAGGTGCCAGAACAAACCACTAATCCAATTGCACGTCTCTTTATTATGCTCTCTACTGAATGACTGCCGGTACAGAGATCTTACAATATAAACACACATCCTATTACAAAATACATTTACAAAAAAGGTATGTGCACACGGCACACCCTCTTATAATACGAAATAAGATAGGTCAACTATACAATATAAAATAGTACATCAAAGCTACGCTAAGGCGGTACGAAGTTCGCCGCGTCAGCTAGTTTATTTATAACTATTCAATGATCTTAATGCTGAGAATCCTTTTTATAAAAAATCCGTTTCTATCGATTTATTGTTATTCTGGATAATTTTCTTTGATGCCTTTTTTAATGGGTTCGTCTATGACATTAATCGCAACGATCGTTTTATATACCGCAAAACTTAGCAGTCATTATTTGCAAAACAAAATAGTAAATAGTTAACTTTTGATTCCGTAGACATCAACGCCTCTTCCATTCTCACAATGATCCGTGTGAATTGGTAGGTTAGTCATTAAAGCGGAAACAAGTATCTTACAAAGAACGGTAAGACGCTACCCTCAGCGACCTGGGATCGTTTTATTGCGGTACCGGAGTTCTGGGATACGGGAACGGACTTTGGCATGCGAGTTATTCGGGCGAGCCTTTAACGATAGGGAGACATTGTTATGCATAATAGCTTTGTGGTATCCATATGAGGATGCATTTATTTTTCTAATACACATAGACTTGCAGTTTTTCCGTAGTATTTTCTGTGATCACGAAAATCATTTAAGTAACTTATTTGTTGGCTTCTTGGAAGGGAGGGGGAAGGAGGCAGCTCACCTGACGTTAAGTGACATCATCGTGCTTGGACACTCACTCGTTGCTGGCCAAAATATAGTAGCCATATTAAATTACGCGACGAGACAAATGGGAAAATAAAAATACAATCGAATGTAGAGCCCCTACTACATAACACACGTGAGCCATTAAAAACATTTAAATACCTATATAAATCCAAGACGTCTCCAAGTTAGCGTAAACACAAAGTGGCCCCTGCAGCCAATTCGCTACGCCACTATAAATAACACCGCAATCGGAACAAATGGACGGCGGGAAAATTAAACCCTACTTCGATTCTCGTACATTAGGAACATCGATCTAACACGTCTAAACATGAATTGCTCGCGAACACGCGACGCCGAACCTTTTTTGGCTCTTATGAGAAACTGAAAGTAACACCAGGTAAATAGCGACCGTTTTGGTCTTTTGATGGGCTTGCTAGCCGTAATATAGATAGCGAAGACCTGGCAGGTGCGAACAGACCCGCTCACGAAGGGCTTCGTACTATTTTAGGGGAAAAATCACGTTATTGTATGCAGAGAAGTCTTTACGGGTTCATGATACCTGTTGGATAGGGAATCTAACGCAACCAGGCCTCGAGTAGAACATGCCTCACTAGTGTTTAGCCACACTGAACATCGTTCGTAGGATAAAAATTAACTTATAAAAAGTTAAATTTTGGCTGGATATTGAGTATCGTAGCTTTCATATTATTGTTAATAACGGAAAAAGTTTACCTAGTCTGTCTATTAATTAAAATAATGTAAAAATTACTCCGTTACAATATAAATCTTGACAAAATAGTCAAATAGCTCCCTTAAAAACAGATCTGAATCCTTAGACTGCCGAATTTTCAGACTTCAGAATCAAAACTAAAGTACATTAATTTTAATTATTCACATTATAATTACTATTTGTCGATATATGCAAATTCCCAGTGAGGTTTCTTGTATCGATAGAACAACCCGGATTAGGACCCTTAAGGATTTGCCCGCCCCAGGCAAAGTCCGCTCTTTGTCTTACCAGGTGAGGCTTCGTTTAATTAATAATGCCTTCAATACTCGCCAATAATGGTAGGTAAAATTAACACAGCTTATGCTTACGTGTAAATCACGAATTATTTAAATAAATATAGTAAAACGGATACAAACAAATCGTTGACGTCATTATTGTGATTCACCGATCACCTTCACCACAATTAATGAAATATCCGAAACATCGACATAGATAAATAGTGTTTCAATCCATAAAAGACAATATTAAGATTATTGTAAGTATTGATAGCTCCTGCAGATAAATGAGTTTCATTGCAATTGTAGATAAGATAATTTAAATGTAAAAGAATGCTTTTAACAACCCAGTCCGCCGATGTACTATTAAATTATTTTGCTCATTATTTAGCGTTCTATATCCCGAAGATCGGATACCACACACCTTGAATTTTTTCCACTTTATGCGAAGATTATGCCAAAATTGGTGATGTATATACAGGTCACCTACGGTAGACGAATTTAAAATTATTGCTAGCGTTTTACAACTTCATTTGTGTTATCAAATTAAATTGGGGTACAAAATTGGGCCCCGAGAATAATGGTTATACAAAAATATGCTGTTAATATAATATTTGTTTAAGTTTTGATTATTTATATGCCTGTTTTCAATAATAGTTATCTTATTGTGAATATTTGCGACTAAACTAAGGAACTAATTGGTAGAATGTACATTAGTTGCTTCAAGGAAAATTTGTGCACTTCTATTTGTACATTTAATAAATACTTATAATTGCTGTTTTTATAGCTTTATCAAATGCATTTAATGTAGTAAGCATACTTATTTTTATCTTTGCTGGAAATGCAATTCCATTAATAATTTGATGCTACTATCTTATGGATTCAATCGCAATTTACTCAATGTTACAAGATCCTATTTGACGTATTTCTTTATAAAAATATATTGTAAAGATTTCATCGTTAATTTGCCGAACATAGTATCCCGGGTTCGAATCACGGTACCGTCAACATTGACGTGAATTTTTGATTGCAGTCGTTTAAAACGTGTAAACAGGTTTATGTTTATCAACTTATAATCCATAACACAAGCTGATTTTATGATATCTTTGGAGACCGTATGAAGTGTCCTAACTTATGTTTAATGTTAAAATCGCCACAGTTTAAACTCAACATAGACATGCAATTACGATACAGTGCGGTATATAAAAACAAGAGAAGCCGAAGGTATAAATTATAATCAATGAGCAGGAGTGTTAACAGCTCGCAAGATGAAGAGCTCCCGTGGGATCACCTCTTGCGCTACGTAATTATTAACTTGCTCATCGACATCGTAAGTTGTTTTCCCGGGGGTTAAATAATATAACGTTTGCCTTTGCTCTTGATTGCCTTTAAATAATGAGTAAAAATGTTCATTAGTATCGAGTCGAGGTGAAACTCGGTTAAGTTAGATAGGATAGCCGCAAAAATGAATTTCTTCTAATGATTAACATGCTCGATGGTGAAGTACAGCGAGCAAACGGCTGATTTCCTTAAAATATACTAAGAAATGTGATAGTTTCGTTTATGACAAAGATGTAATTCAAAGCCTAGATTCATAATTTTTATGTGGATCGAATATTTCTACAATTAGGACTAGATAATCCGAGACTCGTGCACGCTGTTCATATAAAAACACATATTATATGTAATATTTTTATTATAATATACGCAGCCGTAGCTCGTTTGTAATTGCATTATATTTAGGGAAATTCTTACAAGATCTTTAAAAAATCGTGCTACAATCTGCATGCTACATTATTGCAAAGTTTAATTAAAATCCATCTAGTATTTACGTGAAAAAGTAACAAACATTCATTCATGCAGACCTAAAAACATTTGCGTTTATAAGAAAAATTAATTATTAATTGATTTAAAGTTGTACCTGTATCTCATATATAATGAATGCGTGTACGTTTCGTGAATAAAGAAACATAAAAAGACATTTCTCGTGAAAGGTAAAATAATGATTCGCCAGTATAAAGCATCTAAGATGGTGGGCGGCTCCCGCCTCCTAGATCTCGTTTGGTGTAAGGCATTCATTAACCTGGCATAGTTAAGCCGACTAGTTTAATCTATAAAGGCTATTAATCTATCTGGACTTTGAAACTTGTATCGATACTATAAAGCCAACAGCGCATTACGATAATCATAATTATTGCAATCCAATTAATGTGTAATATTTCCAACCCAAATAAAAATGAGCACTCAAATACAACTACGTGCTACAAATCAGAGCTTTTAATTAATTATATGTATAGAAAATATGTTCCGCAGATTTTACGCCTGCACCCGAACGAATTCAAAATGGCGTCATGTAAAATGTACATCGAATACTTGAGACTCGTTCTTTTCCCGCCTCAGAGTGTCGTTGGCGGCATTAAATCTTAATAAAACCCGTCATGCATCACGATAGCGTCCTTTGATTTCTCACTCGGCAAACCGCGTCTCCGCATATCAAAGAAAATCACAACTCTTTTCATTGCGCGCCGATAGAATGCTCGCACAGACCACCTTAATTGATCTCGCATTCCCCCCACCTGTTTTTAAATTTTAACCGGTGTACGACGTGCCAGGGACCTCTGTAGAATGGACAGCGCGCCTTCAATTTACTAATACAAATAAGCGCGTTGGTCCTTCGGGCCCCAAGCTACTGGCGACGCTTTAAAGGCTATTGTGTTCAACCCTCAATCACGGTCTCGATTATCGGAAAGAAAACACTCATCTATATTTTAAATAATGATCAGGGCAGGTTGGGACAAACAATCGGAGAGTGATGGATCGTGCTTGACGCTGTACCTTTGTTGTCGCCCTTGTATTTTTTGTGGAACACAAAGATCTATGTGACCTTTCACGAGATGCCAATTAATTGTGTATAACCCCTACACTGTATGACAGTTTGTCTGGGTAAGTATTATGAAAGCCTCGTAAATAACGTTTATAGAGCTAAAAGCAGGTAATTATATTTCAGAAACACATCTTTTAAATCTTGAATTAGGACAATCTTACCTCATTAGAAAGAAAGAAATTCGCAATTTTTTCATCTCGAGGTAATTAGATTCAACTCCGACTAATCAGCAACATTCAGAATATATTTCTTTGAAAAAAAAAAGGGGGCGTGAACAAACATCATTTAATGAACCCCCACCCATACATCATTAACTGGTAGGGGTGTCGCAAACAATCCCGTTCCAGTTTTCGAAAGGGACCGCTTGATACTAGTGCATTCGTTACAGCACCTTGAGTGGCAACCATTGTGAGTGGAGTAGTCTACGCCGTTGTGTCCGAGATGTTGATAATTGCCCCGCCGGCTGCTGAGAGAAACGTTGCGATTGTTTCAGCTTCGATGGCTGTCCTATCTCTGGCATTTTCTTTTATGCTCACTAGTTTTTGTATCTTTTCCTATGCCATTCTTATTCTTATCTATTGCATAGCAGACATGCTTCCTCATATGTTCGTTAATCGACTTTTAAATTTAGGTCATATTGAACATCACAGTCATCTTTAAACAATTAACTATTTCGAATCACGTCCCTTTAATATAGTGCCACCAATATGTGGGACAGTTTATAAATTTAATGGCACATACCGTATTGTTCGTAAGGATCCACGGTGTCCCTTAACAGGTAATGACTTTATTTATTGGCGATAAACTACTAGATCCAGACAATAGGTGAACGTCTTAAAGGGTATACTGAATTTCGTCGTCGGAAGTTTGGTAATTAGTGGGTCTTTGAGAGAACCAAGCGTTTAATAGACGTCGAATGTGGTTTGTCAAATTGTTTTTAATCTTGAATGTAGAAAAATTTGAAAATCTAAATTTAATTAGAATGTTAAGTTTAATACGTATTTTATTTATACTTTTTTATATATATGTTAATTTACGAAGTTAAAATACCAGACTGTTTATGTAAATCAATTTATCGTCACAATTGTGTCGGACTGCCGAATAGAGGCTCCCAGGTTCGATCCCCGGTAGAGTCAACATTTAGGTGATGAACATAAACGTTGGCTGAGGTCTGGAGTTGGACGTGAACAAACGTTAAATCATTCATGAACTTTTGAACCATCCACCTACCTATACCTGTCACTTGTGTTTAACTATGCTATTAGGGTAATCGATTTTCTAAAGACGTCTCCATTTATCAAAGCGTTCCCATAAATATACAGCTCTTATCATTATGGAACGAAACAGCAAGCGTTTTTATAATGAGCTACATTTTTGAATGGCATTGTCTTGAGCGGAGTCATTAAAATTTTTATATTTTCCTCACAAGATATTGTCGCCTGAAGGTTTGATGGTATCCAATTGGAATTATTCAGTGCGAATAGCCGAGATCTTGACGTACAATGGGCCCTCCACTCTTTGCTGCACCGTTATTAAAATCTCGTGAAACAATCGACTCGAAAGCGCACTTCCTGAGATCGCGAAGACTTGACACTGAGGCTGAATATTCTTGAGAAAAGTCAGGATATCCTTATAGAAATCTGCCCATTGTAAGTTATTGTCATGGTTGAGAAACGCAATTATAATTTGTAAACTAAAATATCATCAGCTGAAATGACAGTTAGCCAGTTGCAGTTAATTTTGTCAATGAATGACAATGACCAAATATGTTTTTTGATTGATTTAGTATGTAAGCAAATTTCGTATGCATCTTATTTAAATGGGTAGTAGGTGTATCATGCCGCTATCATGTACTCTAGGTATAACAATAAGGTAATTATTTGAATTAAGAATTTCAGGTTTCAAGCAAGGTAGGTTGAAAGTAGAGTTCGTAAGGCAAACGCCTGTTAATAATTACAGGCATATGCAATATCTGAACAGTCAATGCATAGAATTAATACGGGGGCAGGACCAATGGAGATCATTACAGGATAATTATGACGCCACTTCACAGGAAACTGAAGGGTTTCACTCGGAAATCTGATTCTTTTTGTTTCACTCGCGAACGGAACTCGGAAATTTCACAAATAACGCTCAAACAATCGAAAATGGCAGTTTCAAGTGATCCCGTAATTATTTATAGGGGAGTTGTGGTCGGTATATTTTTGTAAATAATTTGTAAAAAGATCGTACATAGGTATTGCAATGGCTAGTTCTTCAATGTCAATAATGAGGTCTATTCTTTCTACGTAATGAATGCCTGAATTGCCGTACTCAGGCAAAGCAATGAAAAAATCGTTTTATTACCAAAAGTAATCAGCATTACCAGTATTTAGGTCTTTTCTTTTTAAAAGAAGCGTCAAAAGATTTTGTTAAACTGGAAGATAGATAGATAGAAGGTTATTGTTTAAATTTTCACGAACTACAAATACATATATCGTTAGCTAATTGATAGTAATTGAGTATCATAGATATTATTATTATTATTTTATTATAATACACCATAAAACACCAAGGAAAAAAATAAACAATAAAAAAAAATATAAATAAAAGCCGGCGTTATTGCTAAGATATCGTAATTGCTATTGGGTATCTATCTTGATATATATAAATCTCCTGTCACGACGTTTGTCCGCGATGGACTCCTAAACTACTTAACCGATTTTAAATTAAATTGGTCACACCGTGAGCAGTCTGGTCTTAAGAGATAGGATAGTTTAGATCTTTAATTATAGTCGCAATTTTATTTTATTGCAAATTATTTTTTCTATAATTAATTAACAATCACAATTATCTGTAAACGCTAAAAGATTCTAACAGATGTCAATACTTTTCGACTGGATTGAGTAATTAGTAATCAATAGATGGCACTGCTATGGTAAACGGACAAACGTGTCATATAAAGATTAATTTATTAACCTAAATAAAGCATACTTAATAAAAGTATAATTTCAAACATGATTATAATTATTTTTATTGAACTAAAAAAATGTTTGCTAGAAACATAAATGGCAAAACCAGGTTTGCGGGATCAGCTGGTTAAATATATATATTTAGTGATGTTTCCATTTTACGAAAAGTGATATTAAAGGATTTAAGTCTATTTGTAAAGCTACCTATTTCTCGAGTAGTTTAATATAAAACGCAAACAAAATAAATCTCAATAACTTCGGTTGCTTGTTAGTGAAAACAATCTTTAAAAAGCTTTTCCGCTAACTCGAAACTTAGGTCACAAAGGCAATTCATTAATGAATCGACTTCGTGTTTTTATAATGCAATTGTTTGTCAGTTATTTTGTTTACAGTTCAAATAATGTTCGCAAAGAATTCTCAGTTGTTATAACTGAGAGCTATTGTTGTTTTAATTAAAGGCTATGACACTCATAATTCGATAGTACGATGCGATAACACAACACGTAATTGAAGAGCGTCGTATGACTAATATATAAATAAATAGGAAGGCTTTTAACAAACAATTTTTGAAAGGAAAGAAAGGATTTTTCTTCTTCTTATGGTGCCGTCTCCTTTTGAAGGTTGGCGATCATTACAGCTAATTTAAATTTGGATGCCGCGTTTTTAAAGGATTTTTAGGAAGACATATAGACATAACGTTTATAATACAGTTATTTTTATCCACTGACTGATTCGACTATAGCCAGGAAATTTTCTATGTAATTTCTATATTGCTCTCTAAATATACCTAGCCCTTATAGAGAGAGAGAACAGTAGAAGTATAATTGAAGTTGACGTCAAAATATATCCCAATATAATTACTGTTACGAAAGTTTGTAAGTATGGATGTTTCTCACTGTTTCACGTAAAAACTAGTGAATAGATTTTAATAAAACTTTACAATAATATAGCTATACATCAGAATAACACATTGGCTAATTTATTAAGGTATTTTGTGAATTGTCCAAAATATACATACATACCTAATCCTATAATGTATATGTAGTAGCGTATTCGAGTCTCTTTATTAACGAGAAGCAACTCTAGATGCTTTTCATACAGGTAACTTATATAAACATCATAATAATATATAATATTGTCAGATCACATATCGAGGACGTAAGAGGAGAACAAAAACTCAACTATATAGTCTATTCTTTGCCATCGCTCCGTTGTTTTCAAAGTGCTGCAACATTACAATATGAAATAAATGCATATTTTCGTTCAAGGCAAGACGGTTTTAACATTTACCGGTCACAAATAATGGGTTCAGACGTCAAATAGTTCAACAATGGTCGGTGGTCATTAAAGATGTATCCGTCGGACCTTTGCCTCTTGTGCTGTGTACCCCTCGACCTCGCATTTCGTACGGCGTTAATTATTTTTCGTATAAATTTGTTTTTCATAGAATTCTATATGTCATAATTAACTAATATTTATTAATAAATAATATGTAAAATAGAGAAAAAATTGTGTAGGTTTTGTCTATTTTAAGAAATAGCTTCTGTATTCGTTTGCATTTACAAGTTATTAGACTTAATGTATGTGGATAATGTAAAAAAATTTCATCATAATTATATCTTTACTGTCTACCAATAATCCTTTAATTGAAAAAAATTTTTCTTGTAATGAGGCTCACCTGATCGTAAGTGATTCCGCCGCTATTTGATTTCTCCTAATTTATAAAATTTGTCTCAACCACAATTCCAAAATATTGAGCACGCAATAATCGTATTTGCAAGAGCACAGAGGCACGAGAACAATGTTTGCTCCCGACCTAAACTCGGACTTAACGCGCGTAAAATTACTATCACCTTTACCTTAGGTAAATATGTCGGCAAGAAATTCGCTTTGAACCCTTTCGGGCCTTTGTTGTTCAACTAAAACTATTCACAGTTAATCCCGGGATAAACAGTAGTTGTTAATAAATTTATGTGTTATTAATATGTGCGCATGTGACCGTATGGTCAGGCAAGGTGCCCCTTAGGGCGTATTCAACAAAGGTAAAAGATGAATTCGTTGTACGCTATCGTACGTTTTTGTGTAGTTAATAAATGAGTGACGGCTTTGTCCGGTCCTACCCTTAGGTATGTTTGGTTTAGGTGGGCGAAAGTAGCGGCTTAGTTTGCTTAATTACTGTGGATAACTTATGTTTCGTTTTGATTGTGTTCAGAGAAATGGGGACTATTAAAATACGATAATTTTTGCGGTTTTAACGTATAACGTAAATGAACCGGTTTAACTACGAACGTAATACTATAATAAAGGCGGGCAACGCACTTGTGAGGCCTCTGGCATTGCGAGTGTCCATGGGCGATATCACTTACGATCATGTGAGCCTGTCCATTTGCAGGGGGCTTTATAAAAAAATCTATCGTGAGTCTAAAAACAATCTTTACAAGATTCAAAGCAACGATTTAGTGACGTATAACAGCAGGGAGTTTTGAGATAATCCTGCGAATGTAACCTAAGCTGATAAATAAGAGAAAAACTCGGTCAGGGGGTGTGTGGGGGCTGAGTGCTTTACGTCATATCCGAAATCCCGGTAAAGTGAGTCCAGTGAAGCCAGCCGGTGTTCGATGGCCGGCACGTTGCGATCTTAGTAATAGCAATAGCTTTGTATTAAGCCGCTTGGAAGACGGCTTTGGCTGCGGTGCAATTTATAAGATTAGGCTTTTAATTGATCTAAAGTAAAAACCGGATCATATTATTTACTAAAAGAAAGAGAAAATGATCTTAAAACACTCTAATAGAGATTTTAAGTAAATGATCCTCGGAAGTATTGAAAACTAAATAAAAAGCTATTAAAAAAATATTTCAAACTAATCATATTATTACTGACCTACAATATAGATATTTAGTATAAATACAGAAGGTCTGTTATTTTCACAGCTTAACCACAGCACGGATTTAGACAAATTAAACTGGCTGAAGACTCAAGAGTAAGGCAAAGACTACATTTATTGAAAAGTGGAGTTAATTAGAAATGGCAGAAAAAGAATGTGAAACTTTGTATTAGAATTATAAGCCGTTACGTTCTTTATTAATTTGGAGTTAAATATACTGTAACATAAGCCGCTAAATGGTGTGACTTGAAGTGGCTCCTATCGACGTAGCTTAGCGCTTTTTCATCAATCCTGCTTTATTACGTCGGATTCCCTTTTGTCTACGTCGGATGCCGGTCATTTAGCTTGAACGCCTGTCCCTATACCACCATACAATTTCATTCATATCTACAGGATACATCTCATTTTAGACAATGCGAGAATTTGTAGATATGTTAGTAACTACTGTTTGATATGTATGTGGACTTTGAAGGTAGTCATCGATGCTATGTGTATGTTAAATTGTTTTTACGTAGACGCCTGGTCCAAGAAGTGTCCTAATTCCTAGATCTCTACAGTAATTTGACTATCGAACATATTAAAATCGACGATAATGTTGTTAGCGGCTTTAAACGCTACGAGCTACGTAGAGCGACACAATACAATGATGGTTAAAATGTATACACAAAACTGCTACGAACGTTCGACCGCTACGAAAGCTTACGTCATCCGCACATTAAACACACGAAAAAAGCTGGTCTAGTTTTTCTCCCGGACGTTCCATTTGGCAATTTTTAACAGAATTACACGTCTTCACCTCACTCAATCACGTCTTTGCAGCTGCCCTCTATTTATGGGGCAATATTTTATGGAATATCGAGAAGAGTAGCCTTTAATCTACTAATATAATGGGGATTTACCGGAATTACGTCCGATTGTGTTCGGTTTCTTATTGCTTTTCCAGTAATGGTCACGGCACGGTCAGTAAATTTTGTGATCGTCCTAGAATAGGGATTCTAAGACATTATGTTTTATTGCTACGGTTAGTGAATTTTATTAGGGAAGGTGCTAAATAAATGTGGAATATTAATAAATCCTCTGTATTGTAATTTTTAAATTTATTTTATATTTATTTATTGAAAATCTTAAAGGTAATTTGATATTATTTTATTTAACTAGAAAAGCATTCATGAACGTATGTGTATATTAGACTAACTGTAAGTCAGTCTGGAATTGTAATTTACATTACCAAAAGTGATCAATCAAGCAACGCTTATAAGTAAACTTACTTTTAAAAAATATAAACCACAATACAATTTACAAAAGGGAGCAATAAATTGTAAGATCAAACAACAGACAGGACAGGGGGCAGTCTATAATCATTTATCTCAAGTTTAATAAAAGGCAGATTATTTATGGTGGCGTGGAGTAATGTCGCATGATTTAATCCCATTAGATTGGGAGACGCGCCAGATCGGAAAGTGGTCCTAGACAAAGTTGCATGGCTTTGAGTTACTTGCAAAATAACAGAACAATATTATTTATTAACGAGATTATTTAAGTAAAATTAATGGTTTGTGATTTTCAAACGTTGATGCTATAATCTAAAAAAAATAAACAGACGAACAAAAAGGGGCAACTTCGTACTCATACGTACTCCTCACTGGCTTTCTGGTGGCAACTTTGTGATAATTTCAAATTAGTCATCGGTCATCGGTTGGTGGTCACGTGTCAGACTGACCACGATTCCTGGAAAGTCTCCGTAACGTTAACATTAATAATATTTATAACAAATCGATTTTAAATCTATTACAAAGTATTTTATTTACCTTGGTAAAATAAAGTTTACCATAGATACGATTGAAAGCTAAAATTTATATATGGATATTCAGTATGATTATTATCATCGTATACAAGTTGAGTGAATGCCAATTTACTAGTCCCTAAAAACATCCGAGGTGGTCTTAATCAAGATTAACTTGTTTGATATTTGGAGAAGTTTTAAATTGTGTGCTAACAACGTTAACCAATTATTGTTTACGATACAAGATAAACACAGTGATGTTTTGTATCGGGAAAACCAAGTCCCTGATCGAATGTCACACATAAGGGGCTAATGGTAGTACCTATGTCATTTGTCATTCGTTCCTCGTACGGTCTATGACGCTCAAACTGTAGAAGCTTCATATATTCTTAGAGAGCGTGCCTTCTTCAGTGGAAAATGAAATGACTCTGTTTTATGCGCTGTATGTGATATCAAAATTATTAACAGCGATTGATTTTATGATATAACATTTTAATGAACCTAGTAACATTGACATATCTACGCATATAAATATTTTATTTCAAATAATAAGGTGAACGAAGAATTAATTGTATTTTGGGCGTGTATTAGAATATTTTCGATACAGATATGTATAGGTTTTATGTATGCAGTAGGTTGAAACTTTGAACATTACTGTACGATCGTATTGTCAAGCGGTCACCAAAAAAGATATTTGATTAGCGTCCACTGCCCGACGGGGCTTCGGACGTCTTGTTAATAGTAACTAGAAGAGACTTCAATTATAGCGATTTTTTTTTTAGAAAATAGGTGGCAAACCTACGGGAGGATCAGCTGATTACAGACATAGGTTAATTGAGAGTAGAAAAAATCCAAGTAAAGAGATAACAATGATAAAAAATACTTCAAATGATAGCTAGTATACAACTTTGGATTGTGTAAATATACACAAAAGATTATTATTAAGACAGATACTAAATTTTTTTATAAAAAACGATCAGTTTATTTTATCGTAACATTTATTATATTTCATGTCCAGCCGTCTATTTCAGTGTTAATATGACCCCCGTGTCCTGGGAAATACTTTTAAATTATTCGATAGTTATACTCAGGCGTCGTGATGACGTGACTGAGTGATGATGGAAGGAATTTTGCTGTAGGTATTTTCTCTGAGGATTCCTTCAGCGAGTTACTAAGTTCGGCTATTGGAATTATGTTTACGCTAAAAAACTATTTATGACTATGAATTTAACAAACAATATTGAAACTATGTAAATAAAGAATATTAATGAAATCATGAAGTGTTATGGGAATTGCTAACGATCACTTTGAGTAATTACTCAGTTTTAATGATTGCTCGTGTTCAATTATTAAATGAGTAGGGTTTGTTATATTTTAGATATTGAAGGGATCAGTTGGCACTGAAATTTTACATTTATACGTTCGAAAAAATCGTTGCAAGTATATTCTTCTTTTTTTTTAGACAAACTCTTAAAGCACATCGATACGACCAAAGCCCTTGCACATCGACGTCCATTTTTAAAGGTTTTCAATTTCCCACAAAGAATTGTTTTGATTATTTTTTTATTAAACCCTCTTTGTATTGCAAAGAATATTTCCACTTGGAGTTGTACCAACTGCTGCAACAAGCTGATTATCTTCGATTGGGGAAAACTTGTTTCCTCTTGCTGATATTTATGTAGTCACGTGACCCAAAGACAACATTTCCATGGCATGCAATGTGTAGCAGCGAAGAGTTCGATTGTGTAAACACATTTTTTTAAATTCTCTTGCAAATAAAATATTAAAAAGTAAAAATGACAGCCCTGGATCGAATTGCAATTTCATTATGGCATAAATTACAATGTCAATTAATATGGTTTGACGTCTTCCCGGGTGCGGTCATAGATAGGTGGTAATTAGTGGTGATAATTAACCTCTATTCGACAAGCTTATGCGGACAGCCAATATGACAAGTAAAAGTTGTCGAGTATTTCAAAAATCGGGTATTTCCCATGTTATAAAAAAGTTAGTGGAAGAAAGTAGATTTTTAATTTCAGCAAATCTGCTGATAATCATCTCTATAATGAAAACAATCTCTTTTCCTAAATTACATCATTATTGTATTATGATTAGCTGATCCGGCAAACGTTGTCTCGCCATACATATGATTTCTAGGACTCATTGTTTTAGTTTATAATAATATTAATAAATAAAAAATTGGGGTTGATCGTAGATAGGCATAAATTTAGGGTTGTATGTATTTTTTGTATGCTGTATCATATAAAAATAAAAAATGAGAAATTTTGTTCCTATCTAAAAAAATAGAAAAAAATAGGTTTGGACCACCCTTAACATTTCGATGAAAAACACATGTTAGCCAATTCTCAGACCTATTGAATACGTATATAAAATTTTATAAAAATCGGTCGAGCCGTTTCGGAGGAGTTTCATAATGCACCCCGTGATACGAGAATTTTATATATAAGATAAGAATTTTATTATAATTCGTTAGTTTTATAAATTAATTTCAAAACTCCACTGACCAAAACAATCTCCATTTCATATTTAATTATCCAATTTTACTATAGTCGTTATAAACTTAGATATAATAAGAATTAATCTATCTAAATAATTATTAAATGTATATTATCATACATTTCCCACCGACACGTTTATAAATAAGCAAAACTACATTGCTAATTAGAGTATTTGCCAGAACGGCATCCACGTGTCCACATCGATACACAATCACCCCTTCCAAAAACAGAGACAGTAGACATTAGCGGGTGTAGGGAGATTTTATTGCCTCCCACACCTTAAAATATTGTCTGATTCATTAAAGGATATTTCACATTAAGTTTCGTATGCTCTTCGCAAGAATCGGAGGGGGGCGACGTTGCCACTTTTCTTAGGATACCCTTACGTGTAATAAGAATCTCTTATATCCTTAATTATGGGGGGTATAATGACGTGTATGTAAATATACGTGTAACGGCTTAAGGTGGCGACGTGTGTACGCCTTAATGGCCCGGTTGTTTTCTTTGATTAAAGAATTTTATTACCACATATAATTCACGATTAGACGCCAAAGGGTTGAGTGGGGTGTGAGATAAAACTGCGTAATGACGGGTGCGTGATTCTTAATCGTAATTGTTATTGGTTTTCATTTGTTAAGTGTATTGAGTGTGCTCTGTGTAATTTGTGAGTTGAGGTATAGAACCTCTTTGGATACACTTATAATTTTACACAGTTATTGTTATTGAAAAGCTAAGAGAGGGTGGCACTTTTGAAAAAGGAATGATGTGCTTTGCTATTCGTCAGCGCGTTAGAACATTCTGGAAAATTTTTAAACTCACTAGAAAATTTATTTATCGTATTCAAATTTTTAATTGATACTTAATTCCGTTTGCCCGTAGTGAAAAGCTATTAAATTTAAATCACCATACGAACAAATTGAAACATGATAAAGACTAAAAATTCAGCCATTCAGCCCTCTATCATTAAAAATATGATTCATTACAATTTTCAGATTTCTCATTTAAAACCAACCTCATTAGTTGTAAAAACAGTGCGGAAAAATCATACCATTATGAATTTTAATCAGTGTATCTCGTACAAAACCACTAATGGTACGGCTTTCAAGTAAGATAGATTTTAAGTACTCACAACAAGTATTTTCTAGTGCGGTTTGAGCCTTTTACATAAGGTGATAGAGTTTTGTGTTCCGTTTGCGACATTTTGAATGGCACTTCGAGCACTTTTAAGTTCATATGGTTAATAGATTTCGAAAAAGACTTTGCTGTCTCTCGTCAGGCTAGATCTTAAAACCATGTTAGGTTGAAATTATCATAAATTTTCTGTTGCCGCTTAGCAAATACAACTAAACGTTTTCGAGGGCTCATACAACAATTTAGTGTGACTCGAAGCCAAGTTTTTTTTATTACAAGTTTGAGTTATGGCACAAGGAAGTTTCTTAGGCCCCATTCTGTTGCCCCAGTTATTCCAATTTCCATACGTTGTTCATTGTAATGACTCGCGAGACCATTTTGTGGTCTCCAATGTGTTCCTGAACTTTGTACTAATCAAATATATGGTGAACTAGGCTGGTGGATATTATGACATAACAAAGTTTGTTATTCGTTAGATGTTCGGTTGTTCTAAGGTAAGTAAATATATCACTTCTTGAAGGGATTACTTGTTATAGAGAATGTTGTAATAGTGCCAGCCTTACAAGAGATTTGTAAGTAGTATGACGATTTAAAAAAGTGGCGGAGATTTTCTTCTAGTTCGCCCTACGCTCTACATTTGTGAACTGATAGTGAATGTAAATTTTAAAAACATTTATTTTATTTATTTTTTAGTATATAAAATAACTGCTATTATGAATTAAAAGAAAACAAGAAAATATGAACAAAAATATGGAAGCGTATCGTGTGTGTTTGATGTATATTATTTTTTTTTATTTATATAAGTCACGCCTGTTTCCCATTGGTGTTGGTAGAGACCACAGACCGACTGTTATTTTCGACGTTCATAAGTGTTAACTATGTAACTGAAATATATTTTTACTGTGACTAATACACATTCCTATTCTGATTGAATTGAAGGCGGGATTGGGAGTTAAATGTACTTGACGTTACACAGAATAAAACAAATACCACATTAGATAACAAAATGACTGAATGCAAGTTTTCACTAAGCAAGTTAATTATAATACAAATAAAACATGAAAATCTTCCTCCTCCCAACGTCGTTTAATAAATTTTGGACATGATCGAATTAAAATATTTAACGCCATTTCCAGCCGTGAACGTCATACAAAAGCGTCCTATAACGCCACTTGTCGTCTAATGAGGCACCTGAACCGAGGGGGGGTGGGGGAGGGGAGACCGCAACACTTACCGACGGTTTACGATCGCGATCTGCGGTAAACGCGCATTAAAAATGTGCTAACAGCGATGATGCTGGCACAGAGTAGCCGAAGTAGTGTCTACGTGGGAATTTTATAAGTATTTAATATAATGTTTTCATGCTGTACCGCTGTACAATATCTTAATGTGTTCCATTTATTGAATTTGTATAATTCAACTATTTCCTTTGGTATTTTCTGCTTGTCTACGGTCAGATGCATAATATATAAATGAAAACTTTTGGTTGCCATCACACAATTACAATATTGTTTCTATTCTAATGTCATTCGTCATATTTTGTGTTATCTCGAACAGTTGTTTCAGTGATTTTATCATATTTGTGTCATATTCGAAATTTAAAACAGAATATCCCACATACAACGTTCATTTGTGCTATCATTATCAATCGTTAAAGTTTGTATCCTATAAAGTGGATGAGTTTTTTTTTAAATTTATTACTGACCTTTCTACTCTGTGTTCTGTTGATTGGAACGCATAGCTGCTACTTCAAGAGCGTGGCTTAATTGGTATCTTTGATTAAATTTTTCAATAACAGCGTATTTAAAAAAGTTTTTAATTGGTACATTTTATTGTGAACTTATAGCTTTGATTATTTTAAGAGGCTACAAGTAGTGGATACATAATCGAATACGACCAAAAAGGGGTAGCAACAATCTCCTCCCTTTTATTAACACGTTGTTTTTAATTAAATGGAATTTTCATAGTGCTTCCTTGGTTTCTTGATGAAGATTTGTGGAATGATTTTTATATTCAGTGTCATGAACCTTGCTCTTCTCGTTTGTGGAATTAGCTGGAGTATCTGTAAGAATATAAATGTTATGGTAGTAATGGTAAAACCAAATCGAACCACGCTCTAGTACCAAAAAATGTGTTACAAAGAGCTTCCGATAACTGTCAGTTCCGGTTTTCAATGATTTATAAAACAATAGTTGATGTTCTGAGTACGATTCCAAATTTATTGCCAACACACATCTTGTGTGTTGGCAATAAATTTTAAAAAGCTCGTACTCGTCAGAAGGAAAGGAATAATTAACGATTATCATGGAATTCAAGGTTGAGGTAACTTACAAAAGCTGAAGAAATTAACAAAACACAATTATATTTAAAATAATCAACGTTTGACTCTTGAGGAAATTGATATTAATTATTTGATGGAATACCACCGATAAGTTATAAAATTAATTGCAATATTTTTACTTAGTAATATAATTAAATTACTACTCAATGCCTAATTAAATAATTAATTATACCTTTTTGTTGAAAATTTTTGAAATATTGAGAGGGAATATAATATGTATTTATGACTGGTCCCTTTTGATTGATAATTCAAGAGTAAATTCAGTAAATATTATGTGTAATATTGAAGACCATAGAGTAATACTACTAGCAGCACCTCTTATGAAATATGCTAGTGCCGAAACTACGAATATCATACCTTTTTTTGACAAAGATTTGGAAGATTTTTTTTAACTCTTGTGCAACAACAGAACAATAATATATTTTTATACAATAGAAATAGCAGCCTGATCGTATATGAAGAGTAAATATTTGTTTGTTTGTTTGTTCACAGCCTTAATGTGAAACGACGCTTTTTAAATTGTAAATATCGTATACTGATTTTAAACATTTTTGTTTCGTTATTATTGCGTTATTGATGAGCGTTTGCTGTTAAAGAAGTTTAAAAAACCCTAAAAGACCAATATACAAGCAATACTCCGCGAAAAACCCACAACCACTCGACGCACGTTTCGCTCCGACACCGGAGCATCATCAGCTTTTCTATTAGGGTTTTGTACTATGGACTTCCGCAAAGTAAAGGAAATTAAATTTTTTTTTAAAAAAAATTTTTTTTTTTTTTTTTTTTTTATAAACAAGGGAAGAACTGACTTCTCAAACACAGCTGATACGTAGCTGAGAAGCCAGGGATTCTATTTTATGGTGTTATTTCAAAGATAGTAAATAGGAAAAAAAGAATAAGTAATCTTATATATGTAGTCGACATTTTCTGCAATGTTACTTTCTATAGATATTTATTTCAGTACCGTTTCTCAATATATATACCCGATCTGGTATGCAAAAATTGCAATGTAAACAAAAGTATTACACATTGCTATAAAATTGTTTAGTCTAAAACTTTTAAACATTTTTTTTTATATAAGTCACGCCTGTTTCCCATTGGGGTAGGCAGAGACCACAGACCTCTACTTGCTACGATCCTTACATACCTCACTCGCTTCTTCCACACTCATTAAATTCATCAAAAATAATTCACTATAAAACTACCACGTATATATGCCCCTTTTCACCTACTAACATAGTTCAATATATTGACTTAGCTGATTTTCATTAGCACAAACTAACTCAAAGCCTGTATTCGAAAACCATTTCAACCAATATCGGTTGAGTAATAACCGCAAATCGTTAGTAAATTAAACTGATGACATTACGTTAAGACAAAGTAAACTTATTAAAACTCCCAATATCCGATGAATGGTTAACGAGTTGAACCCTTGCGGTAACTTGGGCGGAACGAATCGCTGAATTTTTGATCCCAACCGTGCTGGGGTGTCGCCAGCATTATTAACACTTAATATTTAGAGGCGGGGGTGCTGACACGCGGATTCGTTTGGGACGACGTGTTCTTATATTCGTCATGTCATATCATTATTGATTGTAATCACGTATGATATTATTTATGCTTCACGCGGTCAAGAAGCGGGAATTTTTTTTTTTTCCCCTTTTTTTTGTTTTTTTTTTCCCTTTTTTTTAAAGGGGGTTTTTTGTTTTTTTTTTTTTTTTTTTTTTTTTTTTTTTTTTTTTTTTTCCCCTTTTTTTTTTTTTAACTAGTCAGATTAAGTACTATTTTTGAGGTAAATAGTAAACCAACTAAATCTTGTGTCGTGGGGACAAGAGCCCAGGACCTCCAATGTCGTCACTTCGCCACAGCGGTTATAACGAGGTAATAGGCAGGTTAACAATCGGTATATATTCATAGGCACGCATTTTTCATCTAGGGTTCCGAACATTATCCATAGATGTCAGCATGCATGAAATCTCCAAGCTTCAATGTTGGTATATTAAAAAATAAGTTTAATACCTCATCCAACGTAAAATTCTTTCCCGTACAAACAGATAACACATTCATTTCTCAACGGTAGCTGTCTGTTTTCCTGAAGTCTAATTTGTTTAGCCCCCTCCCATTGTCTTGGAGGGCTCACGGGCGATCAATTATAGAGGTTTTCATATGCAAATATCGTGGGAGCAATTTTAATTAGCTATTTTGATTGCGTTGTATATATTGATTAGGTTCGTTTCGGCTGTTTTATTATTCACGATGTTTGGATGTTTTCGTGTGGGGAGACTTTGGATTGGTTGGATGAAATTCTAACGTGTCTTGTTAGGTGACATTTTGTTTAATTTAGATTTAAAAGATAGATAACCGGAAATCTGGATAAAAAGATTTGATCTTCAAATCCATATTGATTTGGAAATGGGTTGATAGAAAGCTGATTCCATATTTATCGCTAAGATATAAATACTTGTAGTAAGTCGTATTGCTTACATGGGACACATAAAAAATAATAATTTATTTGCGTAAATTCACTTTTTTCGATGAAATCAATATTGAAAATTTGTGCCAGTCTGTGGTGTTATCATATTTTCGACAGTCTATTCTGGCGATGAAAAAGGTTGAATGTTACACAGATCTTCATTTGTTTTTTAGCTTTGTTTATTCTAAATAAATATAAAAATGCATAGATAAGAGAATCACGAGTAGGACACGCTGCTCTATGGAGTGGGCACGACTTGTCAGGTGATTCACCTCCACATAAGAGGTCTCGTAAGAACTGAGGCGGTTTTTTTTTACATAAACCACGTAATCACAAAATTAGATCTATGTTAATATAAAATTCACATTTGTTTCTACGAATAAAAATGTAATACTTCCCCTATTGCTGAACCGCGGGCACGATGAAAACTATTTTTTGTCAAGGTTTTATATGATAACGGTTCAGACACCCTTCTAGAATGTATATTTTCACAAAGCTAAGATCGGAGCTTGGGAATATTAAGTTACAACACAAAACACAATAATACACTTCTATTAAGATATATATTCGCGAAATTGAGTTATTACGAAGTATATTTTAAAATATAAGCACTTAAAGAATCTTTTTAAATATCACGCGAACTCAATATTTTACACGAAGCTGTATCGTGTCGGTGCAATGCATTGTGTGGGGCTTTTAAAGTAGCGTTGGAAAGCTCGTGTTCATGAATTAGAAGCATATAGCGTAACTTTGACTACATGTCAAAGAGAAATGTCACGTTTTTTTTAGCCATTAGTACAATCAGGCCTTTTATGATGATATTAATATCCGATTAGTGCATTGGTGCTTTTAATAATTGTTATACAATATAAACAAATGAAGATCTGTGATATCTTTGAAATTGTCATTAACAAATATGTTATTATTACTCTGCCTATACCAGTTTTAAGTTTACTAGTTCTTTTTATCGCAGTATGCCGCTCGGCCCATAGCTCGACCCTCAGACGAACGCGTCTACCACACTCGCGACTGTCTACTCGCCCCCGGCGACGTTTCAAGAGCTACAGCTCTCTGAAAAATTAATATATACCAGAGTTTTATGCACTGGATGGAATAAATGTTCGGCAGGTGCACTTTGCAACTGTTTGGGCTCAAACGCGTGCTTTAGACATGTCTAATCGTAACTCAATTTTCGGTCGTTTCACTCACAAAGCTCGCTGTTTCGTATGATGCTTTCGGTTGATTTGATATTTTAATATGACATTTAATTACTGGTGTTTACTGAGCAATGCTTGTCACTAATATGTATACGACTGAATTTGAAGCTTAAAGTTCTAAAGAGAAGGAGAAAGCTTCCTGCATTACAATCTACATGTAAATAATATTTTTTTTTATAATAAAACGCCATTTAAATACTTTTACGTATATGTTAATATTGATAATTACGTTTGATATGTATTTTATTAAACTAGTGAAATGTTAACTGTACCAAATAAAATTTTAATTAACCATCAAAAATCAATCGTCGCCCTTCGGCCATATTGTAATGAAAACTTGGGTTACAGTGGCCCATTGAAGGGTAACTATTAACTCCCCATAAATTGTTCTAAGGTCCCGATAACACCTTATCGAGTTGTTAAGAGCAATATCGCAGCTATAATTGTGGCCCCCGGGTAACTGTTATGCTATCGAGGCCCACTAATGTATATCTATCTATCTATTCATATATATGTAATTTTACACACGGTCGATTAGCCCCCATATACAACATATATCCATGTGTTAGTATGTACATTCAATATCTTATAAAACTTATGTTATTACTTACTCTAGAAATATATAAAAACTAAAAACGTGTCAGTGTATTAAATTAGTATCTTCAGATAGATTTAATTAATATTTACAAACCTGTTAAGCCCTCAAACTGAAGTCTTAAATTGCTTACATTGAAACTATCTGCGTGTGAAATGTATCTGATTATTTATTCATTCAATAATGAACTTAATTTCTCATTCTTAAGGACTACTTAATGTCATGTTTTGCGTTTAGATTATGATTTTCGTTATTTTTTTATTTATTTATTAAATTACACCACATACATCAATTACATACAATTATAAACAAGAAAACAAAAAATATACAGTCAACCAACCAAAACTGTGATATGTAAACAATTAACAAAAAAAAGGCAATATTTTATACTAAATCACTATTAAATATTTTATACTACTATAATATAATATATATTAAGGAAAAATGACTAAACTGTATATAATAAAAAAAACTAAACTATACTAAAAGCAAAAACAAGAAAACAACAGACATATGCTACAAACATTACAAACATTACACCTTCTCAGCTCGATAGAGCTGATAATTTTTATTTTATATACCATTACGTTGTCGCTAAATACGTCAACTTGTTAGCAGATAAGGTATTGTACAACCTTCCAACGAACAAGGGGTTATAAATGTTCTTCTAAATGGCAATATTTCTAAGATTATAATTGCAGCACTAATTTTCTTTAGGTAATTTCTAATTGGCTCTGACGAGATACATAAACTCGACTGTGTGTTGTGTGTTTGTCACATTCGTAAGTGATTATTACTTTGAATTGAAATACAAGTTAAATTGCCATCGTCATGACACAATAACACTCAAAGTCTATTCCCATTTTGGAAATCCAATTACCATTTTCTTAACTCGTTAGTCCACGGTCGTCTCTACAAATGACCCTATTCGATACAGTAAGACATAGTTCACTCCGACCCTGGAACCCTTATCCAAACGTATCGCCATCCATGACCAATAAACTTGAAACAGAATTTAATTCACACCACACACAAATGTACACAAATACATACATATTTTCGTCGAAATAATACGACAGTAGTAATTGAATCGGCCTCGGGCGAACTCGGGGTAAGTCGTTAACGTTCCTGAGGGTTCTTGCTATAGCACTACCCTAGATATGCACTAGAATGCTACAAAACAAACGTGGGACGGTGATAGAAGATACGCGAGCGCGCGCGTGCGGCAGAGACGCCGTTATTAAAGTATTATAAACAATGGAGAGTGGTTGTACCGCTTTAATAGACTATTGGACACCCGTCGAATTCTACCTTCGCAAGACGATGTTAGGGCGGGTATTGGTAGTGTTTAGGCGATTTTGCTCTGAGCGTATTAAGATGTCCTTTGATGTTTTGCGGTCCGAACATTTGACCGGTTAATTAAATGTAGATAGTATCGTGGCTGTTCCTTGATCGTTTTGTAGGATTAACGGCCGGTTTATTGTTTCTGACATGTTATTTCTTTTGGGGCCCGTTACACAGCTATTGATGTTGCGATAGGGTGTTGGGAGGCCTTAATTTGCTTATGCAATTTTTTGTTTAATGAATTTTTTTAATAAACAAATTTAATTGTTCATTAATATAAATAAAGATATAAAAAAGTTGTCACTCTTATTTCTCAATTCGTATATTACCCTAGATTATTACAATATGGTCTTTTTGATTTGGCGACTATTTAAAGAAACATGCTTGTATGACGAACGCGTCCTCAAGTGTATGTCTGTTTGTATACGTAAATAGATATATAAGTTAATAAATTACAGTAGACATGAAGCGGAAAGTATGTCCATTGTCTATTCGAAGTAGCTCAAACAATACACATAAGATCAGTCCCAATATTGTTCTCTGACAAGCGAAGAATAATGGACTCAATCTAAAGGCACTCCAGTCCGTCGAACAACGATTGTCGAATTGAGTGATGGTTCTGCCGAAAGCCCATCTAGTGGACGCCCTATCCATCATAGCTGCTATTCCGTTCATAGAGGACCAGCGGGGCTGAGCTCCGCACGCCCGCGACGTCAATGCTACAACAGTTCAGAATATATTGGCCGCGCCGGTGCAAATTATTTTCACTAGTAGACCAAGCTGACGTTTCGATCTGTTTCCAAATGGATTAATTTGATTAGCGTCCAACAGATGTTTCTAAGCTCGGCTTATTGGACGTGAGAATTGTCTGTTTCGTAGCGGCCAGTCGTAAAGCTATCGTTGTATCTCCTAATTTATTGTTATACAGACACATGGTGTAATATAGGTTTGAAATATGTGTACATATATATGTCGCCATGCTTCTGGTCGTATGCAGGTGAAATTGTTTATTGTTATTTTAATTTAGACAATTATCGAGAATCGGTATGATTTGACTCAAATACTTTCTTCTCCTGCCAAATTTTGTTTGCGCTGTGATCAAAAGAGACTGAGAGGCTTGTTTTTAATAGAATCAGGCGTTACCTTGCGGAAGTCAATAATACAAAACCTCCTTCCTGAGGATGCTCCGGTGTCGGGGCGAAACGTGCGTCGAGTGGTTGTGGGTTTTTTCGCGGAGTATTGCTTATATATTGGTCTATTAGGGTTTAGCTTTTTTTGTTAGGTCATTAGGAATTTTCTATACATATAGGCTTTTTCATCAGATAAGTTTTACAATGTGATTCTTGTGCTACCTAAAACTAACTAACTACCTAATTCTTATTTTGTAACATATTGTCACCAAAAACTTTTACTTTTATGAATTAGTACGAACTGTGTAAACAAAAAAAATGATTGCTCCTCATCAGTCGATGATAACATGTATCAGATGAATTATCAGTTAATAAAGTGGCTTATTGTTTCCGGAACAGATCGCCACGGAGCAGAATCAACAAAAAACATACGATACGACATAACTAGCATCAAACGTTATGACTGGTCTACAGTAGTCGGACCATAGGCGAGGGTAACACCTAGCTAATAATTTTGCCTCAATAGCCAGGATTGCTGACGATGCATTTGATTACAGCCCACACCATCTAGCATTCCGCCATTCATCTTGATTCAATCTCCGGAATCTGCATTCCAGAGCTAGTTATTGACTTAATTAATATAGATGTTATGGTTCCGACTGGAACCTGATCTGCTCAGATACAAATAGAGCTCTATGTGTATGTAAATATCTGCTTTCTTTGCAATAGGCGAAACATAAGAAATTTCATTTCTCCCTAAGTATAATCATACGTCACAACCGGGGAGAAATAACATCAATAAGAGAGGATACAATGAGAATAATGCGCATTACTATATTGTACGCTTTTCAATGCAAAACAGGATATATAAAATTTTATTGCAATCCCTTTTAGTGATAAAGCTCGTTGCGTCGGAAATATGGCTTACGCCGTGACGTCACCCTCGTAAGAAAAAACAATAAATCACAAACATGCAAATCCCGCTAATAACTTGCACAAAACCGAAAACCATTTCACGGTACCGAAGATGGGGTTTATAATGGGCGATATTTTGGTCGTAACTGGATCGTGAGGATGTCGTCTCGTACGTCAACATTACGATCATGATGATCGTAATGTTGTAATGTTGATCATGCGAGCTGTCTCTCGCAAATGGAAGCGATTAACTTGCATTGATTCATAATAATTCTAATTATTATTTAATAGTTTATTAAGAATAGTTTGAACTTTGTCAATGTAAAAATAAAATGTGACCGCGCTTGTTTCAAAACACACATTCGCATTTTATCTGTTTAATATGTTTTATTAATTATTTATAACTAAATATTCTTCTTTCTTAATGCAAATATTATAAAAGGATGTTAAAACTAGAACCACAATATTATATGTCAAAATCTTACATAATTAAAATACAAGGTGAATACTTATTTATATAATTTTTATTTACTCAAAAAAGTATCATTTTTTTGTTCTTCCCTGTGTTAGGTTACGTACATTGTCATATAACCTCATTAATTTATATAATATTCAAACTGAATGAGCTTCTGTATAGGTTAACCAATAGCAAAAATTATATTTAATAATAGGGTATAAGATAATTGTGCTATAATCTTGGCACGCTGTATGTAAAATGATCGTCGCCATGTCGTCGCATATAAAGCTATCGATCTTAGAAATATTTAATACAAGTACGCAATATATACGGGGGCGGCGGAAGATCGCGGACTCCTGGGTGCTATTTCCATGCTGATGTTTAATAATTGATAATACCCCGCGAAAAACCTGCCGGGAAGAGACACCATATAGAGTTGTTGCTATAAAATGCGACGGCGAAAATGATTTGATTTCTCTTAGTGTGAAAAAAAAACTAACTCTCGTATTATCTCGTATATCGTAAGGGCATTTAGATGAAACTAATTCCCTATAAAATAGAGATCTATCAACTTCAAATGACCTTATTTGCACCTTCAAAAATGATGATTTTAATATTCATTTAAGTGCCAATTGCGCCAGGAATCGATGCACGAAATCGCTAATAAATGACCAGCGGTTTCTTCGTGATACATTTGTTGTAATACAAACAAAAAAAACGTACGAGAAACTCTATGTAAATCCAGCCACCTGTATCCGGGCATCGTATTATCATCCTCGACTTGTAAACTGAGCAACTCAATCGATATTCATCTTGGAGTAAACAAACCTGCGGAGAGCATTAGCATTCTATGATCTTTATAAATAAGAATAATTAGGTTTTACTAAAGGTTATTTACTGAATGTAGTGTCTATAATAGTTAATGTGATTGGAATTTGTATTTATTTTCTCAAATTGCATATTTGAGATGCGTACCCACAGTATTTAGATCATATGAGACAGTTCACCCGCGTTAATATATATTATAAATTATATGTTTGTATGTTGTAATACAAATAGATGGGTCTATTTTTATTTAGGAATCAATTTATGTATACATAATGTGCATTTCAAATATATTATAGCCTTGATACCTCGGGTTTGCTTAACTGTCCTCTAATAATACGAGTTGCAGTGAAATGTTCAATGTAATGTTTTGATCTATTATTAATATTTAGAATATATACTCATATACATATGTCATCATGTATATGATACTCAATAAATATACCATCTACGAAAATAATTTTTCAATTCGCACCAGTACTTCTTAAGATCAACCGAACTCTTCAGCTTTAAGTGTAGTTATGGATTACAATTGTATCACACACGATCCCCGGTCGAACTGTGCCATACTGAAGCATAAAAGTAATGGCTCTGTCAATATCTAACGTCGCAATACTAAAATGCATAATGTACCGGTCAGCATCATTAGTCGCCCGTTAGCTTCAGGTGGCAATTTAAATATTTTTTTTTACTAACGAGCCCCTTTCAGCGATGTCGAGACATCTGCCTTTGAAACGCGCTGAATAATACATCTCTCCTCATTCAATGTTATTTCTTTTAGTTTGATATTTGACTTGTGTCATCAGGTTTAAACGGACTGCTAAATGTGCCGTCACGTGTTTGCTCAAAGCCTAATTAAAGAATGGCTTAGGTTGATCAGATAATCCATTCAGATAATTCATTTTATTGCTTTGTGTTTACAGACAATCGTTAACGTCCTAACATATGGCAGTCAGTATAATATAATATATCAGGGAGTCGCAAGGTAAAATAGATCTAGCTTGTGCTAACACAACTGATAAATACGGATTATAGCCAGCCAACAGTTACTCTCATCACACTGTACCGAACAACTCTACGAAGCATTTCGGCATAGTGACCATTGCGCCAACTGGGTCGGCGATCTAGAACATACCGACTATAAAACCATATATATAACAGACAGAAAAATATAACAGCAGGAATCGTGAAACACCCAAGCGCTGGAAGATATTTCTCTTATTTCAACTTGTAGAGAAAGATGACGTAAGACAATGCATCGCATAAAATTTGCACGTTCAATTCAAAATAGCCAATTTATAAACAACAGCGTATTCATAACGCAAGCGCGGCGCAAATGAAGTCTCACCGCTGAGATGAGGGTAGCCGGAAAAATAAATTAAACACCACCTTTCCTCGAATTGATCCCGGTAATACCGTATCTATAAACATTTCAATTGTGCCGCTTATCTTGCTACGTAACTCTGTATATTTTGAAATAAATTTACGCAGAACAATGCGTAGATGTACGTAGGCATTGCGTAGAAGCGTAGGCATTGCGTAATAATAATTAGCTAATGAAGAAATGCTGTAGCCAGCTAGATCTATCTCGCTGTAGCGTAGTGCTACGAAATATATTTGTAGAGCATAAAAATTAGCCTCAAACCAAAGAGGCAGATTATTATATAGATTTTGTTTGTTGGCTTTTAAATTGTAAGTGTTGCATGTAAATATTTGTAATATTTCATTGGTTAAGTGTGTTTATTAGTTATGTTTTAAAAACTGCGTTATAAAAGTTGGATGTAATGAGTAGCGTGAGTGTGTATTACATGAATGTTGTTTACACTGTAAAGGGGTTTCAATAAATGCGTTGATTCAATCATGACATTTAAAACATATATTACGTGAAGTGCTTACATAAAGACTTGTTATGAAGAGGGAGAATTCTTTAACGTAAACCACTTTAGTTTTCAAAATGGCGGTAATTCACTCGTCACGCTCTTACGTGTCGCGACAGACACTTTTTATAAAAATAAAAGAGTGACAACCCTAAGTTGTGTTCGGTACCGTAAGAAGACATTTTTACAGTTAAAAGACGTTGGTTAAGAGAATATAAACTAGCACTTGCATACAGTCTGGTACCTTTTAGATAGGCTCAGATTTTAATATACCATTAAAATAAACCGCTGTCACCGCACGGTTTGTGTCTTACCGAATATTGCACTCGTACCCTAGTTTAAGAATGTTTCAACACTTAACACTTTAACAGAGATATAAAAACCATGACTAACTAACTAAATAAATCCAATCAAAGTCAATCTCGACACGAGTATAAAAACAAAGTATAAGCTCTCTGCTAAAGGAAAGTTGATATTCTAAATTTAAAAATTCCCAGCATCGCTCGTGAAAAACCTATCTGCCGATATTTTAATGATACACCTACATTCAACATTATAAAAAGGTACAAGTGGCTTATTAGTCGTGTACTCGTAAAGCATATATTTTGTATATTTTCGCGAGACACAGGCTAATTTCACTTTTAATAGCGGGAAGGTACAGATTATAATCGCAGCGTTGCGTTCGCTTGGGTAAAAATCATTTCTAAATATTAAAATTGTTACGTTCGAGACGTGAGTGTCGCCCATTAGATGACAAGATACCATTTTGAGACGTGCCCTCATTATATATGTATATTGTTATTGCCTTTTCTGTCGATGTAGGTAATTAATTTTGTTTTATGTTTGACGTTGTATGAATATTTTACCGAGTTGATTTTTTAACGTATCCAAGTAATAATATAGATGCCAAGTAAAATTAAAATAAGTTATGAACCCATTTGTGTCCTTGATCTTCTCAAAACAAAATCAAAAAAGCTAAACGCACATGATCTAAAACCACCTAATAAACTCAAATAAACTGTTGTTGAATATACAACGCCTCATTAAAAGATAAAATGTTATCAATATCAGCAATAAACGAGCAAGGTAACAAGCTCTCTGAATTATGACAATTATTCAATGTTATCGACGCAGCGTCTCATTAACGTGGGGGTCTTGATGATGTTTGTAAAAAATCGAGAGTGAATTTTGTTACGAAATTTTCGTAACTTTGTCTAAACATCGTTCGTATTTTGATGGTCTAGCGAGTACATTTTAGTAGTACGGTACTTTTGTTGGCATTTACTTAAGATGTAATCAGCAATCGGAGTAAATAAATAAACCATTTAAAATTGTGGTATCTTGATATTGGAACGCACTTCTATCTCTCTCTCTCTTTCTAATTGTATGTGTAACATTAAACGTGTGCAGAGTAATTAAAACCTGATTTAATTAATATACAGGTGTTTTACTCAGTATATTTTAAAAATGTTATCAGATAGTCAAAATAGTCACGTAGGATAATGGAAAAAATAGAAGCCTAGAAATGGGCAAGGAGGAATCGTGGTAAGGCGCATAAAGGTGTGGATCGAAATTACATTCGCCGGGGAACTTAACATTGTTTACAGCCAACCTCTGGAAAAAAGTAGCGCAAGAAGTTAAGACAAAGTGCTTCGTATAATTTAAATACATGTAAAATACGAATTATGAAATAAATCATTTCAAATCAGGCACATGTATGGTCTGAAGAATAATTAATGTTAGTTGGCGTCATTGCACCCGATAAAGTTGAGATCGTGTCATCTTTGCAACACAAATCCAAACTACAGTAGACCCATATCATCTGTTAACAGCAGACATGGTAATTGACTCACACGGCTCAGTGCCCAGCCTTTGATAACGTTGCCAAGTCAACTGGTGTTAATCGTTTAGTTTTCACTTAATGCCTTTGTGGTACAGATGTGATGATCTCGAATGTGTTTAATTTTTATTATTGCTGACTGCTGTCAGAACACTTACTATTTGATATCTTATTAAAGTTTTTAATTCAAATTTCATTTCATTCAAAATTTACTTCATAATATACTACTTTAAGAGTTGGGTTTGAGTAACTATCGTTTAATAAAATGGAATTCTGTTTTAAAGAAACTTATTCTTGTTACATAGTATATACACACAATAAAATATTATGCGGAAAATGTTCGTATCTACTTTAAAAAGTTGAAGTCATAAAATCGATGTTTGAGGACAAATTAGGCTGGCATCAATAACTTAATTCATTTTACACTAACCCCACCCGCCTCCCTTTAATAAGGCGTCGGTCGTTTTACGCGTTTTTACTTTCTTCACCGGAAGCATGCCGCCGGCTTTATGGTTTTCATTAATGAAGGCTTTAGGGGCTGATCAGCGTAGCCTATATCGCCAAATCATGGGGTGAATCGACGCATTTTTAGATTATTATAATTTTCTGCTTGGATGGCGGACAAGTATTATTTTCGTGTTTTTGTTCTTAGTTACTGTATGAATTGTTATTTTTTATCAATTGTAAGTTTGGTTAGGGTGCAGGGTTTAGTGAGTGAATATAGTGACTATTTTATTTTAAAAAATTACTTTGTTACGCTCATGAATAACGTTAAAACGCAAATTTTAGTACAAGTAAGTTTCGTATTATAATTTAACTCCATTTATGTTCAGTTTATTATTATAATGATTTATTTTACCATTGATCCGTAATTATATAGTTTGTAAATATAGTTTCATAATCACTAAGTAAGCCTATCACTATATAAGTTGTTTAAGCTATCAAAATCTTACTCAAAAAGACTACGAAGGAAGGGCGCCTAAATCGTGTCCCAATACTCGTTTCAATCATGATCCCGTAAAAACAAACTGTTACAAAATCCCGAATTAATAAACGTGAAAACAGGCAGAAAAGTAGAGGCGAGGGAATAAAAAAAAACGTCAACCAAGCTACTTCATTAAGCTGAAATGGAAACACCGAATGAATTGATCAATCAGAAATTTTATGGCCAAGAATCACTCAACGGAAAATAATTCCAGGGCCGTTTGGCGTGGCTCATCGCCGCCGTTTTAATTTCGTTCTCTTGGGGAGATCGAGTGTCGTCCAATCTATCTGACGACTTGGAAAAAATACCCCCCCGGCCCCCAGACGTCTTAGATAATGCGCCGCGCGGGACCGGTTTAATGTCATACTTTTGACGCGGAAATAATTAAAGCTGGATTTTTGAATAAAGCAGATATCACGTTCATATTGACAAGTTCACAGGACACCTCTTGTTGGCATTTCTCTTCAGTTCTTGACTTAATTTGTTCTTTATTTAAATTATTTAGAGTCCTATACGTTACATGAAGTCTAGCCTGTACAGCTGTTAGTTTATCTGCAACATTATGATTCGATCTAAGCTAACTTGATATGTTGACGTTTCCATAAATGAATGATTACTAATAATACATACAACAAGTGGCAAGTGAGAATTAACGTTCTATAATCAAAAATTGTGTTTTTACACGTTCGAATTACAAATCGGTATCAAATTGAGTTGCGAAGTCGAGTGGTCTTCGAAAATATGAACAATAATTACAAAACCCCCGGGAAAAAGGAAAGATGGTGGATTGCTTCGGACGCGATTATTGTTTCTGTTTGATCTTGATTAATTAGCGATTGCAAACGGAATAGATTATTAGATCGCTGATGGGTGTTAGCCCGGTAATTATACGTCAAACCACCCGAATAATTAGTCGCGTGAACATCGATTTTGACGTTTTAGGTTTTACATATTACAGGACGCAATTGTCGGGTTTGTGGCAACACAGTTGTATTATCTGTAAAGTTTTGTTTATCTATATAATGCAATTTAATCAATGTTTTTGCTTCTAGACTTAAAAATATAAACGAAAGACGTTGCAAGGTTCACCACAGCAAACATTTACTATTATTTTTGGCCACTGAAAGAATATAGCATTCTTATTCGAAATATGTCTTCCGTAGTACCAACTCATACTAAAATTCTGGAGCGATTCTTCAGTTTTTCGCCTATAATTTTAATTATAATAAAATAAATTTTTTTTCGCATTAACCTTAATAGAAACTCATTAAACTACATCCCTTATTGTCAATCATGTATCAACATAACCCACATAACAAGAAAACACGCCATTACCAAGTTTATTGTTGTTTTTAATGGGACGCGACCGAACATCGACCCAAGAGCATTGTCCGAATCGACGCATTATCCTTTTCCTTAATGCGTAAAGGACCTCAATAAAATTTCCTATTTGATACACCCGGACCGACTGATTGAATGAAACTTTTGCTTCATAGTTGTTACACATATGCTAACATAACAGAAAGATATGTTATTTTCATATAATTCTATTTACTGTAAGCTAATGAGTGTGAAAGATAAAATTACGGGCCACAGCTTGTTATGAATAAAAACGGGACAGTATCAATAAAATCGCCCCTCTGCCACGCGGTAGAAAAGCCTGTTCTTGTCATGTTTCGTAAAAAAAAAAAACAATGATGAATTAGCGTCCCCGATAAAAGATGCTACGCTTTTTTAATTTGCTCTTCAGGATCACAGATTTCTGCAGTCACAGTTGTTCAAGATATTCTAATTGTAATCGTATACTACATATTATAAACAACAGAGATATTGTGTAAAATTTAGGACATGCTTAACATAATTTAATAATTAATGTAGAGAGAAAAAAAATTTTTCCGGTTTTTGGTAAAATGTCCTATATTTGCCCAACTACAATTCTATGTGCTACACTATAGGTAGGATGGCCCGTGAAACGTAACGAAGGGTGGAATGTATATTATTGGAGGTGTTTTGTACTAAATTAAATTGTTGGCACACCCTATATTAACGTGTTTTCTTTCGACGATAAGTCATTGAACTAATTACTCTATCAAAGTATGCGCATAGGGTTCAAGGTAGACCAAATTATGATCAAGTCACAATATCTATGCTCACTCAACCAAAACCGTGGAAAGTTTAATAATATACAAATTATAAATAGTCGCCTGTTGACGTAGCCTTTCGCTGAGACTGAGATGGGATTTTTAATGCAATAATTTCGATAATTTCCTGCTAGATGCCGCCTCTTTGTGGTCGCCCGAATACTTCCTGTTACATGAAGCCTTTGATATTAGTATTGAAGGAATTCCGCTACTTTGGCCTCTTCGCTTACTTTAATATTCAATAGGACTGCTCATTGCTTATTGACTTTATATATTCAAAAATAAACGATAAGACCAAAGCTTAAAGGAAATCAGCGCCATTTTTAAACTAAGTAAAAACTGACTAATATAACTAATGTAACAATTACACAGTTATGATATAGAAAGAAAGAAAAATTCGTTAGAGCACAGCCAACGTCGACTATACGACTTATAATTTATAATTAATAAAGAAATCGCTCTCGAATAATTATAATTGCTGACTAAATCTATTACTTTTTAATTTCCATTCACATTGTAGGGCGATATAATTAAATACGTGACGTCATTAAGCGGCCTCCATCATTTGTGAAAAAAGCTTAAGACTGAAGGCTAATGGAGAGTTGTTTTTGTTTACAATACTAATAAAGGTGCACGATTATGGACGTGGGACATCTGAAGGCGACGTCATATTTTCCTATATTCCTGGTAAAACAAAATGTATCTATCCTATGTCTAATGAAGAAAAATATCGCACGGAAATTTGAGTCCATTACAGTTATATAGTATTAAATATTCCAAAAATATCATACCATTGAAAGTAACTCAACCTGTCTCTTTTCATCACAATTTGAGTGAAATAGACGACACAGTATTTTGTTTTAAACTCTGCAATTATATAAACGTTTTATTAATAATATGCCGAGTCTTTTTAATCGTCAATTTAAAATATATATTTATATTTCCAAGCCTGGATATAATTCTTTGTGAAATCTGCTATAGTTATTGTATATAGAGAATGTGAAATTTGGATGTGGGCTGCAGCTATAGCCAATATAACAGAGACCAAAGTCCGATAGCTTGCTGGCCGCACGCCAGATAACTAATGATTCTTGCTTCTACATTCATAATAACGGTATGAGATTAATTAAAAGATTTTTAAACACACTTTCGTGTAAGGATTCCAGATTCCAGATTCCAGAATGATTTTAATGGTAGAATACCTTTATTTTACCCACCATATATCAGCAGCCCATCCGTAACCCTCTTACTTATTTACCATAAAATAAATTAGTATTTCGACGGTCTCATTCCATATATAACTTGTTACTGCATATGAATTAAATAATAATTATATTTATTTAAACCTAGAAATATCGCTGGTTTTACAGATTGTAGGACCATCCCATTGTTGTAGGTATACTAAAAACAATGGTGAAAAAAATCATATTAATTTAAATAATAAGAAAACATTGATCTAAAAATGGAAATATGGAAACTTTAAATTCCAACAGAAATTGTAACGCCTCGCTCCTAACTTCGACATAATAAAGTGAAAAATCTGCATACTCCACCGGTCCACCCCCAATAAACCGATACGCGAACGTCTAGCTCCTCATTTCATTTTCCAAACTTTTAATCTCAAAGTGCCCGTGAAAGAAAAATGGTAGCTTTAAGGAAATCGCCAACGCCACCTATTATCAACTCCTGTAACTTTTGGAATTTTTCATAGCACCACCGTCGTTTGATTATCGACTCTATGCATAACATATAGAGTCGTATCCACCTTGTTATCTATACGGTGGTTATAACGAAGCACGCGAGACGGATTGTTACAGAAGAGTCATAAAAAGTAAGATATTAATGTATCGCGGGAGGCATTAGACGGTCGCTGGATCGATTCCTATGCATAAAAAATGCTAATGGCCCTAGAGAGAGAACATTGTGCTGGCGTATTTGATTTATGCGTGGAGTTTGGCGAACTATTCGCGAAGGTGGTTCACGAGGTGTGTAGGATTATTATACTGTGGATTTTGGGAAATTATACTTCTCTTCTATGATTAGTTATAGTTAGCGTTATTCTTTAACTTGTTTTTTGTACTTGTATTCGCAAGTTCTATAATAAAGACCACTCGTAATAACGACCAGCACAGGATATTTCTATGATGCGAATATACGACCTCAGGGCTCAGTCCTGCGTAGCCAACACTGCTCCAATACAGCGTTTATAATTTGTACACACGACTGCTAATTGATATTTTCTCATCAAATGGAAAGTTTCCAAAAGCCAGGTGGTGGATTATTTATGAAAATCGTCGGCTAATACACAGATAAGCCCTAACAAATAAGCACTTGAAGCGCTGCCGGCCCCCGATACGAGCTGGCGCCGCGCCCGACCGCCTATCGCTATTGTTTCTGAGTATACGTATTTAATATCTCACTTGGATTTACTATTGGGATATTAAGCTATCTATCCGTAAAAGCGCTTTATTTGAAGTATTTAAAAAAAATTGTTATTTAATTCTAAAATTTGGCAATTTTTAGCCTTCTTTATTTTAGTCAATCCATAGATAAGAAATGGATACAATACTGATTCGGTTTGACTAATATATCGGGTGAACATTTTAAAATTGGTGATCGATCGATCGGTGTACCTAATATAAAATTTCATTTATGATATATTCGATATATATAGTTGCTATTAAAAAATCGGTGGCAAAAAACTTAATTAGTACAAATAAATTCTAAGTTGACATACGTAGCGCCATCTTGTATGGAGTAGGAAAAGCTTACAAAGGTTGAGTTGGAAACTTCCACCGATCATGGCCTTACATATGCTTGTATGTAACATAAATTTTATATTTAAGTTAAATAATTGATATCGTATGATAATGTCTCTTTTAGGAATATATAATTCAATACATTATTTATCAATGCGAAAAATTATTAAATAATAATAATATATAGGTTCTTTAAAATTATATAAAATTTAAGAAATCGATATTGTAAAACCAGAGTTGCTTTAATTCTTGTTTTCTTAGCTTAAATAAAGCTTGAAGTCTTAAATATTAATTAAGTATTAATTTTATATCTCTTACTATTTGCTTTGCAGAGCCAACATATTACGAAAAAACAAACATCGCACTGCCATAATCCAAAAGCTGTCATTTATATTCCGTGCAGAAATTAAAAAATATCAAAACAAATAATTATTTGAGGGCAACCCGAGCGGCATAATCTTCGCCGTAGCTCCCGGTCACGTAGAGCGAAATGGCGGAAAAAAATCTGTGCCGGACACCGATCGCGATACACGGAGAGACGCGGTTTGAATATTTATATATTATTCCAAATAAAATATAGATAAGCTTTTTTAATCTAATTCAAGTACGTGCTGACGTAATTTGAACATTTATTTTTCAATGTTGCGTCTGCTTTATACTTCAACGCGTTAATGTCTGTTCTAGGATTAGAAAATTCTGAACCATACGAAGGGATATTTCAGTGCAACCATAGTGGGAAAATAATATCAGTGATTGTATTTTCTCACAAGGCACCAACAATAGGGGCTGGACGGTTTCCCTATAGTATAACATATGTTTTACATATTACTGATAATAAAATATTTCTTTTAAAATAATATGAAAAGGCGGCGTAGCGCTTGTCAGGAGCGTAATAGAAATGTAGCTTTTTTGAACAATTAAAAATACGTACACTTAAAAATAATACCTATTGAAAATTCTCTTTCGTTGAGCGGGGTTGATCAAAGCTTAATTTAAATAATATAAATTAAAATATTGTTCCCTCTAAATCCTATCCTTTAATTGTATCAGCTTAACATCGTACGTGGATCGTAACACAGCGAGCGCCGCGGCCTTTTTTATTGTCCTTGCGGTAAAAAATTTGCATATATAATTTTGTTTTACAGCTCAATACATTCGAGAGGTAATCGTGTGAGGTGTGGGGCTTAATTTTTTCTCATAACGACCCCTTTGTATTTTATTGGCAATAAAATTTATTATTGATTGCGGGTATTTTAATATTGCACGGAATTGTGCCGTTATCCGGCGGTTGTTTAGAGTGGTTTTCCCTTTGTTTCATGACAATGGCGAGGCGAAAATTTGTAAATTTTAACGCATCTTGGTTTACAGGTTTAGTGCCTTGTAGACGTCATCTTAGCTTTCAAATAAATACTTATAATTGCAGGCATGTAAATGACAAAAGCAAATTTTCAGAATAAATGCTTACAAAGATATTAGGTGAATTGTATAAATTAATCATTTTCATATAATTCGAAGGAATTACAGTCCGCGGAGTCAAAGGTTCGGAGCTGTCAGGAGGTTTTCATTGGTTGAATTTATAGGCGCGCAGCGGTGACCACACCGCACGGTATTATTGTTTGGCTGCAGTTTTAGCGATTGTTTTGGACTGAATTCTTTGGTACACATATATAGGCTTTGTGAAATTGACATTACCGAGAGAAAAGGAAGTGTCAAGTGTGAATTTTACAATAATTTGTTGTGAAAAAGACATAATCAATATTTTGTAATAAGAAGGAAAGTACTAGTAAAGAAAAAGAGTAACGCTCTGTTTTATATAAGATATATTTAAGAAATAATTGACCCCGTTGATACGAAATTGTCCTGAATAGGAGTCGGCGTGTGGAAGACGATTAGTTCTAGGTGCCAATTTGGTTAGATTTATATAATTCATACATTTAGATATGTTTAAGAAGCGACTTACTCGAATAACGAATTTATATTAAGGAAAATGAAGTGAACAGGCAATCATTTCGCTAGCATTATAACCGCGCCCTCCCGGTCGGGGTAATAAAGTCCCAGAGAATTCGGGAGGGTTAACGGACTTTTGTTTCTTTCCCATAATCACTGGTTAATGCAGTTCTCTTTGTAATCCTTCTAGATAATACGTTGTCGCCGTTGGATCTATAAATAACGTTATTTTTTGTTTAGGGGTCGATATTTAGATTCGCGTACATGCGAATTACGTTATAAAGCTCTTTAGATACAGAATTAAATAGTTTGATAAGAATACACACATATTGTACAAAAAAAAGATTCAAATAAAAAAGCGCGTCATATTTTATACCTTCTCCTCCGGGTTGTTGGGAGTCGGTCAATGACCATTAAATAACATTGATGTCTCCAAAATCATTAAGAATTTTGTAAAAAACAAACGCTTTTAGTTTGTTGTTACATGATCACACTATTTAATTACGTTTCCTGTCCTTATAATTATATATTAAATAGTACTAAAACTAAATTATTCTAATACGATGTAGTGTTGATCCTAGTGCCATGAGGCATAGACATTTAATTCCATAGACTATGGCGCGAACTTTTTCAATTTCCTCCCATGGCCGGCATCAAACGCTCAATGATTATAAGGAAACGAGATACCGGCACTTAATGAGAAATGAGGGAAAAAAGATAATCATAGAGCCTCGTTGTTTTATTGATTAAAAAACTTTGCTAATCACATTGTTAGATAGTACGGTATCGCAATACTTTGAAATTGCTTTGGAATTTTTCTGAACGAATTGTTTGCGGTTTTCGGTTAAATTTAAGTTCTAAATTTTTGTTTAATTTATCTTTTTAAGTTAATAAAATCAGGTGTGCGGAAGTCCATAGTAATCAATTCTATGAAAGCAATTTACTAGCAACACTTATGAAACACTCGACGCAAGTTCGGCCCCGACACCGGAGCATCCTCAGGATGTTGCTTCGAACAGCGTCATTGCTGCATCGTTGTTCTTTAGTTTTAGTAGGGTTTTTTCGCGGGATCTTGCTTATAAATCGTTAATCTTAAATTTGCGTATATAGATAATTCAAAAGTACACATAAATTATCTTGTTATTATAATCATATAATCCAGGTATAAATATTGTGAGGCTTTTGTCAATAGGTCACCTCAATCGCATAAAATCCTTAATTCCTTTGTATAAGTCAGAGCAAGCCTTTATAAAACCACAGAGCCACATATTATTTGTTGATTTTACAATAACTTATATTGAGATACGATTAGTCTGGCCACAACCCAGGTTGCTGATCCTCATACATCCGATACGTCATGATAATGTATTTTATTTAAGTATTTATTTAGTTATTACACTTTGATTATATGTAAATAAGTTATCCTACCATTTGCAGAAGCTGCACCTCCTGTCGCCACCAGCCTTTCCTGTGGAGCGCGTCATAAGCAGTGAGTGTGGGACTCGGTTATGTGTGTGGGGCTCACGCGGTGTTACCATTGCCGAGTTGCCGACTAGATGGGGCAGAGGCGGCTTGTTCGAGTCTGGCAATCAGACCGTGTTATGCAAGTAGGTTCCATTTTCGGTAATTAATACAATATCTGCTGCAATCTGAAGTTAGGTTAGCAATGAGGCTTTTAATTATTTTAATTTTTTTAAGTGGTGGCTAACTGGGACTTAACTGAAGTTAAAAGATGATACCACAACTGACTGCGGATGGCCCTTGGGTGGCTATTTGCATTGCTGTCATAGTGGACAAAACTATTGTTCATTATGTACCTAATGCCAAATTAAATTAATTTAATGTAATTTTAGCTTTTAATTTTACTAACATAGTTGTTAAGAACAAATGTTACTAACCAAATATGGACAAATGGCCCGACCCAACACCACACAGTTATTTTAAATTTATTTTTAAAACACCCACACTGAGGGCCCCAATGCCCCACCCAACATAGAAAACAAAAGTTTTTAAAAATTATTTTTAAGTGACTTATATTACAGCGAAACTGCTAAAACTGATTGCTTTCTTATACCAATTATCTACATCACATTCGAACCGCCACCCTTAGTAATGGAATAGTGGAGCGAGGATCTCTGATCAAGTAACCCAGTGTCCACCGAACAACAGGCCGCCCTAATTATCAAACTAAACAGATTGGATCTAATAACCTGAGATAAGTTAGCAAGAAAGCAAGCACGTAAGCGTCGTGTATTTTATACTATCACGTTGAATTTTGTTACCTATTAAGCTCCTCGAAGCGGCTATAATGTTAGCCTGAGGTAACGATTAAGACAAAGATTATGGCGTAGAACACGTATTCGTAGATACGGCCTTCATTCATATTACCACGATTGTGGACGTATGGCATTCTGTCTATGAAGGTCATTGGTATAAGCGAGTGACAATATTGATAGCTTTAATGTGCGTTTTGCTATACGATTGAAAAGTGACTCTCAGAGAAACGCGAACTGAAGTATCTTAAATATACAATGGTATACCCCGCCCTGCTTAATCTATTTCTCAGCGAGCTCGAGTCACCACTCTTTTGTACATGTTATTAGGCGGGTATATCTTGATATTTGCATATTTCGGCAGTAAAATTAATTCGAAGATTTGCCCGCATCCACGGCAGACGCCCCCGTCTTGGGGATGTTTTTGGATTTGTGCATTCGCTTCGAGTTTAACCGATACGGACTTTCTGCTTTCAATTATATTTAAACAAGAGGGTTTCCTTTTGATTTGTATTGATGTAGTTTGAAGAAGATTAGTTTGCCTTTAATGCATACTGATTCAATATAAGACATTGTTCTTTAGTTAAAAATTATGGTTAGTGCTGTCACGAAAGAAGACAATTTTAGTGGTTTTACACTATGGAGTATAAATTATAAGTTCTAAGTGGAAAATATACAAGATTATCAATTATTTTACTTATAAACACGTATTTAACCGACAAAAAATAACACGAACAATTTAATATTTACATACGATCGACTTATGTTAATGACAGCAAATGGCAGCGTCGGAATAATCCCTACAACTAATATTAGCAATAAACAGCCCCTCTCCACTAATTATCTTAAGATCCTACGGCTGAACTTAGTCTGAGACTCGCGAAACTTGCCAACGATGGCAACTCTGTTTTTATTGGAAGGATGTACTTTAGGTGCTCGTATATTGTACGTTTTATTTGTAAAATCTTACTTAAGGCCAAAATAGTATATATATATATAAGTTAACATTGGTTGAACGCGCTAATTAGGGACGATTTATTGAAGAAGGTTTTACTGTATGTAGCGTCTCGCTTGATATTAAATACAATATATTGTAATCGAACTGCGTTTTGATAGCTTTATCAAACAACATTTGATTGAATTGAGAGAAAGAAAGAAAATCAATTTGTATTCAAGTGCCAGTGTAGACAAAATATGTAGATATAAATGTACTATAAATAAAACTTACAACTAACTCACTGGTCACCTGAAAATGGATGCTACTCAGCATATGTTGGGCTATAGCATGTGACCCAACGCTGATCTTCCGTGGTCACCAAGGTGCAAAGGTGCTTCTACGACTAACTTAATTGCACTTAAAAGCTTCGATTGTTGTTTCAAATGGATATATTTATCTATTATGTAACTCGTTACACCTCACCTGAAAATGTTGAACCAGACGAGTATGAGATGAGGCGAAACTGGTGAACGTGCTCGCGCTTAAATCGAAATGCTCTGGAAAAAACCAGGTGAAAATCCGCAACCTAATAGGTGATGTTTTAAAAATGGTTGCTTATACTAAAAGTTAATTAAATTAGTAAGGGTTTGAGCGAAGAATCTTAGGACTTTATAAGTGTAGGTCTGTGTGGTAGTCGCTGTATAGCAATCGGGAAATATGCGACATAAATAGAATTGTATATAACAGTTATAACACTGAGAATTCTTAGTGTTCAATGCAAAGGTAATTATTGTCGCAGACGGACCTCAAACAGCATCCTATACAAATAGAGGCCCGCTTTACAATTTGTTTCTTGTTTCACTGTTTACATTCGATTGTGAGCACGATAAATTGTTTAGTACAGACGTATTCATTTTTTGTAATGCTTCAATCTCTCTGCATATATAGCCATCAATGGAAACCAATTAATGAAAACCCATGAATCAATCAATTTCTAAATTAATGTATCAAATGAAATTTGTGTATACCAATTCTGCGTTGATAATACATATATTGATTAACACTGACTGCAGTCAAGGTACGGTTGTTATAAAAAGACTGTTCGGCTGCTATACAGTCAGCCAACTTATGTGCATTCAAAATATTATTTTTCCAAAATTTAAATATATTTTACATTATTTTAAATTTATCCGACGTTTGGCGAACTTTACAGCGTGTGTGGTCACGGTAGACTGAAGACAAAAGGATACATAACTTAAATCCGTTAATAGAGTGTTTTTTTTTAAATGAGTTATAGTTATGTCAATAAAAGACAATATTAACTATTAAAGTCGCGTAGTTAAATCATATGTCAAATAAAAAATAATATTTATAATGATCAGATGTCAACAATATCAGCTACAGATTTTTAACCCTAACCATATCAATAAGTTTTAAATTTTTCCACGTTAGAGATTGAAATTTTCATACATATACAAACTTGTGCTATTAATTCCACAGTATTTTCGTATCCCATCAAACGTCCAACTTGACATGACCCAAACTAAGAAGCAAAACACAAACATTCAAAGATCAATAGATATCGTCATAATCCTTTGACCACCAAATGATCCTGTAATACTCAATTACGGCTAACCCTGATTTACCCGACCGATCCAATTTGTAAGCCTTAGCCAATCGAAGTTAGCACAGAGGAACATCACCTCTACACAACCGTAATAAGAACTATAGAAATTGATAGTCACCTTCCCAATATTGCGTAGTCATGCGAGTGATGACCGTAACGAAACACGCGTTTTGGGAAAATGAACCATATTTGTAACTATTTAAGTTGAAAGTCCTGTGTTGGGAGAGCACCGAAGGAATGTCCCTTCTTCATTTATAGACCACAAACTATTTTATCTCACGCCCGCGTCAACGCTAATCTTGTTAGGATCAATTGGAATTGAAAACGTGTATCGGAGAATGTTTGTTAGGACGATTATTGTATGTATATTGTGTTGTGTCAATTATTTTATTGAGAAATTTGAGTTATTTGAACTATGAAATATATTTTTCATTGTATAAATTCCTCAGGTCAAATTTTTTCCGGCTTATTGAACAGCGCGCTCTTGGTGGTGTAATGTTATAGGTAATTTGATAGACGCGTTCGATTGTGATTGGACAAGCTCGTTATGATATATATGTCTATACGTGAGGGACTAGCAATACACAGAACAAGACAAGTGTCAATAAATTCATTTTTTTTTCTAAAAAGGAGGATTTGTGTAACATATAATTACAACCCTAATACTCCAGCATACGATATTTAGAACCGTAAGAAAAGGTTCCCGAATCCACTAAATCTCACCGATTGAGATTGATTTCGGGCTGATTCCGGACTTGCTTAAACCAATTTGGCGTTTAATCCGCAACGTGAATCAAGTATTAGGGATACGAACCGACGCCTTCAGGACCCATATATTAATTGACTTGTGGCTTCACCTGAGACTTGGTTTGAAGAACTTACGTTAGGCTTAAGTTAGGTAAATAGACTATTCATTCAGTAGTAATATTTTGCTAAAGGAATGTTCTTTTTCATTCGAATTGTGTTTTTTTATAAAATAGGAGGCAAACGAGGCTCACCTGATCGCAAGTCAAACGCGCCCATGAACTCTCACAATGCCAGAGGCCGTATCAGTGCGTTGCCGGCCTTTAACATGACGATACGCTCTTTTCTTGAAGGTCCCAAAGTCTTATTGGTTTGGAATTAATATAATAAATCTATAAAAACTTAAGAATGAGCAATTCCAGCTCGTGTTTATTACTACTACGTACATTTTATATAAATTTTAACTTATAATATAAGTAGTGTTAATGTAAATATAAGAACGAGATCCAACTAAAATAAACGGGAATAAAACAAATAAATGAAAACATTATTGTATATTCCTTTATTTGATTTTATTAGCAAACTCGTAGGTCAAACTATGTATTTGGATGCTACGGCGTAGAGGCTAGTCGTAGTAAATGTAAGTCTAGTTCAGAGCTGTACCCTATCTTATCATATGTTTAATTTTATTATTTTACAAATATAAAGTATTCGATACCTTACCTAAAAAAACAGAATATGTAAAAAACCAGAGATGTACGATGTACATAAATTATTTAATAACTAATAATTATATAAATGAATAACATAACTAAGATATAAAAAACAATGATTTATACAAATTAGGACATTGAAATGCCCAGTATTCATCTATCTATCATCGTTCGATCTATCATGTGAATTAATGTGAAGGTCGGTAATTTGCAAATATAAATATTTTAAGTCAAATAATATAGTGTTTAATCTAATTAACGTAAACTGTATGTTTCTTGTTTAAGGCGACGCACGTCTTAATCTCATAGACAGCACAACAAATATACAAGTGGCCGATGGTTAACTAAATTCAGTTTGCACAGGACGTGACCACTAGACCGGATGGGCAAACATTCTATTACAAGTGAGATGTAATCTTGGTCATGTTAGTGGACTTTAGTTAGTCAAACTTTAAGATTTATATTCTGTGAATTTATAGGGACACGCAATGTTTAAAGTAACTTAGTCGAGTCAATGTCAAAATATATTTATGGTAGGTGAAATTTATCTTCGTTGACATACAAATATAAAGATATATCCAGTCAACCGACCAAAACTGTGATACGAGTATGTATGTAGCAGAGGTACAATAATTAAAAGAAAATTTAAATTAAGACGAAAACGTATGGATGTCGTCAAAATTGATAAGACTCAATGAATTATATACAAATAGTTTCCGAAAAAATCCGTAGCTGACCTTCATTTCACGTCTCCCTAAGGGGTGAAATTTCCCACGGCCCAAGTATTCTAATCGCTGTCGAGTGTCGATTTTCGACGTCACAAAAGTTCCCTTTTTATCCCTTTCCTTTGGGGAGCTCCTTAAGCCGGCCACTGTCTGTATCGATGGCAAATTGGGGTTGCCACTTCTTAAGGGATCCACTGAGGCTTGTAAGGTATTTTTTATTGGATTTATGTTGGATTTATTTAAGCAGATGTAAAGAGGGTGAGCACGTCCATTCTCAATTGATATTTGATTTATGTTTTATGGAAATAACGTGCTTTTATGTTGTATTTTGATCTTTGATTTAGCTTTGGGTTCGCAAATACAATTTTTATTGAGAGTATTTAGTCATTATGATTACTTGAACTTTGATAACGCAATTAGATTGTAGATAAGCGAAAGCTTTCATTAAAATCACCGCATGCAAACATAGCACAATGATGGAACTTGCAATAGCCGCCTAATTGCAACATAAACACGTAAAATTAACGTAAGTTTCAAAGTAAAACTTCACTGATGAAATTTTACAGGTGGTTTCATTCAGCAATTAACGATGCCGCAATCCGGTGGTTTTAATTCCGAACAAACGCTGTCCGCAAACGAAAAACACGCCGACCGAGAGGGTATGTGATGAAAAAGGGCCAATGTCCACACACTTGAGGAATAGCAATGGAAATTACATGCGGTCGCGGCGCGTAATATCATTCCGCGCGAGTCTTAAAATTAAATTTCGCATGAAATGAAACAAAACACAAAGAAATTGGCACAAAGGTTGAGTGAGACGCGGTTTGCTGTACGTGTATGAAAATTCCTAATCAAATTACCTTTTGTTACGGCCAGCCACTTCACTTGTAATGCAAGATGAATTTTATTACTCGCGCCCAGTATTTGTCCTGCTAATAAGCTATGTAAATTGTGTTTGTGCAATTGTTTTGCAAAAATTATGTTTTGCACGGCGTGTTTTTGTAATGTTTACATTTTATTAATAAGAAATGAATGTTACTTTCATGTATTTGTATGGAACCATGAAAAGTCATGCCACTTAACAGAAAACCTTATATCAAAGTTGAGCTTGAGACTCTCTATAATCAATATGTTTAGTTAGTGATTCGTCTTTATAAAAAAACGCTAAAAGACTGGACCGCTCTGTCGTCCTATAATAGATGAAAATGTAAACAATCTACCCTTTTCCCATTCATCAAGAAATCGTAACAAAACTGACCGTACGACTTTCAGTGTTTGTATATGGAACTATAATGATAAGCCATGCTACTTAGCACAAAACCTTATATCAAAAAAATCTCTATGATCAATATTTTTTTATGTTTAGTTGACTGGTCCGCTCTGACGTCACAAAACCTTATATCAAAGTTGAGCTTGAGCAATTATTGATTTTTTATGTTTAGTTAGTTATGAAAATAAAAACCATCTGGCCCTTTCCCAAATAATTAATCAAGAAATCGTAATAAGCTGATTTGCATTGCGCCCCGGGCTAAATTAATATTATCACATATCCGGTCGGGCCGGGCTCTGGAAGAATTTTTAATACACGCCTTAATTATTTGGCGAGGACCGCACTAAGTTCCATTCACATTAGAGATTTCATTTTTGCCCAGTGAGCCTGACTGTTGAATTATTAACTGCACCGCCGAAAACTGAAAATTGCCGAGATCGTATGCCGGCACATATTTATAACCAGTTCGGTGAGGGATTCAGAAACCGTTTGTACATTATGAAAGGAGCTAATTAAGCGGCCGGCGTTGAGTGTTATTAATAATGCTAGGACCCGGATTCTGATGCGCTTTGACTGAAAAATCTGTGAAAATGAGTGGAAATGTGGCCAAGCAATATCAACAGCGGATTTATTGCGTTTTTCCAAATTTAAAGCTAGCAGAGTCAAATGTTTAATGTTGATATTTATTGTTTCGACAACTTTCAATTTACATAAATGTCGTCAATAGTGTTAATGTTAATAAATATTCCAATTATTTATCTAAGTAATACTTGTGTCGTGGGTGCTAAATAATACTTTTTATTAACACGAATATATATATAACAGACCTCTCGAACGAATACGCTTACCACACAACATTTCGCCAAATGGGTCGTTAATCAAATATTTGTAATATGTATATATATATGCCGGGATAGCAGGCTTACATTCGTAAATCATTATTATGTTATAAAATCAAAAAACGATGAACATTTCCAATATTGATAATTAACGTATTACCTCAATAAGACTTAATTGTGAGAAAGGATGCCGGTAAAAGGTAACATGGAGGTACGCGGGATTGCTAAAGGGCAACGAGGGGGAGGCCTTATCCAATATTTATTAACTTATTTCAAAGAAAATCGTATAATTAACACCTTTCCTCCCTTCGATCCTCCCGTAATAGACTAATAATATAGACCTGCCGCTTGGTTTATCAATGTTATAGAGTATATTATCGTATTTTAGCTACTTTGTAAGATTATGGTGGTCTATAGAAATGTGCTTAGGATGTGTTGTTGTAGAATTTAAGAATCGAGGTTCAAACATACAGTTTTTGATTAATAAATAATGATTTCAAATTATTATGAATAATGTATTATAATTACAAGAATCGTGACTATATTTACATACTATAGTTACAATACAGATTTAGTTTCTCGTGATAATATGCTTCTATTTACACATATGGTAGATCAACAACTACTTACAATTAAACGTCGACTTTGTCCGTATGTCCACGTGTGGTTTCTTCTACTAGACTAAATTGTAAGACCCAGCAGATATTCAAGCAGAATAGACAAATAGCCAAATGCTATTCATACACTTTGCTTTCACTAAAGGAATCCAAAAATCCCTAATACATATAAATACGATAATAGAGCCGCGTCTGCGTCGCAATCTACGCCACAATTAGTATTCAGTGCACACCGTGTGATCCGCGCCTAATGAGCGTGTGTCGTATTTTTGAGTTCATCCTTTGAAACGAAGGAAAATATGCAAATGAAACGGTTAAGGAATGTCTTGTTGTGTTTTGATCGACCCACGCTGCTACCTACCTGCTCAAGAAGTCGACTTATATAATATTCGATTAGACGTGAATGTAATCGTGAAATGCGTCCGCCACGCTATCACCTACGATGGTGCCTAAGGACCTTATAAGAAGGCTTTTATAATAAAAGGGAAGTAATAAAAGGATGCTGTAATGTTGACTGTAGAGTTGGTATAATCGTGCCCTGAGCGATGGAGGGAGGAGTGGAGTCTTAAATGAACACCGCAACAAAATAGTGACAAAGCGCGGGGTTATGATGTCCACTAGTCTCTTAATTAACGCGGCTTTAACCGCGAGAATAAAGTTTATTTTTGTACCCCTAGAATCAGTTGTTAATCGAAATTTGATTAAGGAAATAATATTTTTAAAGTTTGTTACACGTTTCCCTAGTCGCGTACATAAACAAAAAGCTATCAAAATATATCGATCTGAATAATTAAATTTAAAATACGGAGGCGTTAATGAAGGCAAAGCAAAGAATTAAGGTGTACCCGCGGGGCGCATCCGCCCCAAGGTGATGAGGATCCTTCTATCAAGGTGAAAATTACTGCCGGCCCCTGTTAACGATTGATTGGAATTATTTATTTACCGAGGCGAACTCGAGATACGAAAGTTGGGCTTTTAAGGAAATGTATTTGGATCTTGATCGTGTAGCAAACATTCTTATGAGAGATTTTTTGGAAAAATTAGACAAACGTTAAATAATTGCGTATCGTCAAAGACTCGTGGCCTAAGTTTTCATCGGTTAATTAGGTTATAAGATTGTGGACTCCCTCGGTATAACGTTATAAACTATAACGTGACAGCGAGAGATAGTTTTTGCTTGGAAAATGCAATGTTTTCCAGGGAAGATTCAGTTGTATGTAGTGAGTGCTACGACGTAGCTGTCGTAGACTTTATATGGCTCTATTGTAAATGCGCAGTACTTCATCAAAATACTTAGATTAAATTTTTCACCATATAAGCTAAAAATACAGTCACGATCTAAAATATTCAACCTCAAATGATTCGCACGGACGGGTTATTAGGGCATATCATCGCATCTTGTCATTCACGGTTACGATACAATATAACAGCCGGTAGAGGGCGCAAATTCGAATCGACATTTCGCACAGAGACCGTAAAAACAGGCTCAAAAGTCAACGCGTTTGTAACGAATGGATTTTTCATTTTGAACCTTATAACGTTGTGTTAGGGACGTGGCTTCTCGGTCGAAATGCACTTGGCTTGTTGAAAGAACAATGTATGCGTTTGAATTATTTAGATAAGTCTTATTCCATTTACCGCGCGGTTTTGTTATGTTTTTACGATACCAACTTTTGGTAATGTTATTTAAGTGATTAGGTTTTTGGTACCTTTCAGAAGACACATTTTATAGTTCAAGTATTAAGTAAGAAGTCATCTTAGGTTTACAAAGTTAAGTTAACAAATCAATTAGATACTATTTGCTTATATGAGTTGTGGAGTACAAATTTCTGGTATAAGGTAATGTGTGTGAATGCGCGAATTCTATAAAAACAGTAACTGAACAAAAGGAGCTAAGCGAAAAAAAATGAACGAATTAGCAAAGTTACATAGGTGTACGTCGAAGACATTTTTCCTACTCGCCCGGCGGGCCGGCACCGTAAATTAAAATGTGAATAATTAACACAAGAACACCCTGACCTCGCCCCGCCGGGTGGACCCCACCCTTCACTTCCAAATGTATTAGTTTTAAGCTTCGGATGCGATTTGGGGTGCAATGCTGTTAAAGTTCATGTTTAATGTTTTTAAAGTTGTAAATCCTTTTACCATTATTTGTGTATCGCACAAATATAATATGTACAGATTACTGCAGTTTAGATACTCCGAAGTCAAAGATCTTGCCATATTCCAAGGATCAAACCTATTGAATGTATTTTAAACGAAGTTTATGTTAACTACATACAAAGAACCTTGACTATAATTCGAAGACTCATTCATTGAAAGTTACATTTTTCCTCGATATATTAATAAAATGTATCACTATCAAGGCTTAATAAATTGAATTGCTCAGTAGTTAGAGCATTAACTCCCAAAAAATGATCTAGTACTAATATCGAGGGTAGCAACCCCAAGAGACGAGACGCATGCATATTAAATGTCACGGACAAAATAGAATAAATGAATAATCATATTTTTCTATTCATTCGACCCCCTTGATTAATCGCCAATGCTATGTGACCGAACGGAACTAACGCTAAGTACGTTTTCTTGTTTTGTTTTTCTAACTAGCTTGTTTCGAAACTGATGAAGGTTGCATACAAATCTATACGTTTCACTACAATGATTATATTTGGGCAGTTAAAGGTAATTTTAAGGTATTAATATAGTTTTAATTTGCACCTCTCGTGACTTAGTGGTTAACGGAAGTGGTTTTAGAACTCAAATCTGATGCCTGGCGAAACAAAAATTATTTCGCGCTGTTTGGTTACAGGTCTTTTATAAATTATCACAGTGTCAGTGTCAAATATATATTTCTCTATTTATACCTCGAGTCATGATATATTTAAGTATGACGAAATACAAATTAATATATATACTGATCTATGATCGAGAACTTTAGTTCTAAAATATATTAAGAACAGTTAGATTCAAGGATGGTAAATTAAATATATATTTTAAATCGGGCTGTAGCTCCGATGTTTGTAAAACAGAAATCCTGAGGAAGCAAGAATATACAACACAACTCATAAACGTTATATATCACCCAGACCACAGCCACATCACATAAATTTTAAACATACCAGGGATCGAACCTGGGACCTCTCATCTTTTAGGCAGTACGCCACGTTAACCATTATGCCAACATGGTCGTCATATCATCATTATAAAATGAATTATTTTAATTTATAGAAAACAAGCAGTAGACGAAAAAGTAATAAGTAAGGAATAAAAACATAATTAAACCGTGGTATTATTCAAATTTTATTAAAATCTACCAAATATTATCACACAATTTATGTTTGATTGCACACCGTTCATCATTCCGGGGTTTTATTGGCGTTAGAAAAAAGGCACCAATCGCCACAGAGCATTGTCCAGTTCAAATAATCGTAAATTCCGAACCGGTGGAATATAATAAATTGCCGATGAGATCTGAGTGCCAACATTTCGGCAAAATCTTGGCGCGGTTGGAAAAATTCGCGCGAAACCTATTTTTCTATCGTTACGGGCGAAAATCGCACGGTGCCGGCTTTTCGGGTGCCCAATACGCTCGTATCCGTGTCTATTTGCACTCTGTACCCTTTGTTGTGGGCTTTTTTTCGGTTGTTTCCGAGTAAAGGCTGATAGAACACGTTTTTCAAATCATTAAACAGTTTGAAGCGCGTTCGCGGCTGGCAAAAAGGAGAGCTAGAAAAAGGTTTTAAAAATTGCACGTGGCCAGAAGTGATCGTTGTTTTAGCGGGATAATGTACTGTGCTGATATACTGATTTTGCTTTACTCCATTTTTAACTAATTTCATTTGCTAACTCACAAACATTACCTTTACATTGTCAACTAACAAAATGAACAAAATTACAAACAAATTTTCTATAAAAATGGACAATTTTGAATTCATGAGACCCAAAAAAATATTAAGCATACATCCATTAGATAAAATGAAATTAGTTATTGCGTAATTACTACATTACTATCTTAAACAATGGCCGTTCTCTTATATTAATATAACGTTTGATTTACTAACCAATTAAAAAAGTAGTATATATAGTCTTCGGATAAATGAATTCGAATTTAGGACTACTAATACGCCTACCGAGATGGTTTTCCATTTTCATTGCGCTTTCCCATAACGCAAGAACTACGTGACATCAGTATCAAAATAAAAGCATGAGCCCGAATGTATCGCCGTCCACACTAAATGGTCCGAAACTGTGGCCTGAGACGATTTATGTACGCACGAGCTGAAACTGCATCCTATGGGAAGTTATAACGGTGGAAATAGGCGAGGTCAAATTGACTTCAAGTCTGTAGATTGGATAGGGAGCCCACTGCTAGTGGAGCTTGTCTCAGATTGATAATGACTAGATTAAGGTTAAGGTATGTAGAACCATCTCTCGTATCATATTAATTATTGGTCTGGGATCTGCTTAAAAAGTGCTTATGTTTATCATTTGTGTTAGTAGTCATAACAAAAAGCTATAAATTTGTCTTATAAAGCTATGTTTTTATTTATTCTTATTATCTCGATTGTTGACCGACCCGACGTGAAAATATTTTAATAAGTGTACGTGGAATTTATCAATGCAACACAAAGCATTTCGTCCACAATTTCAACTCAAGGAAATTATTTCTCTATATGTAAAAGCGGGCCTGTCTGTCCATTCCACCGTAATAAAGGGATCTGCATGAATTCGAATTTTATAAAATATTGAGGGTATTTTTATCGGAGCTCGGGATTTGGGTGCTATTAAACTTTTTTCGAATTTTATCTTACGGAAGATATTGTTCTTGTTTTTGGCGCTTAATGTACCAAACGAATGGTCCTGACCTCATGAATTGTGGAGATAAAGCATTCATTATAAATGCTATGGGCCCAATATGAATTGTAATTTTGATAGAAAAAGCATGGTCCCATGAATGCAGACAATGGTCGATGTACTCACAATTTGAAATAGCTTTAAAACTATTTGTGTTAATTTGGATTCTTACGTGGCAATATAATCTTCTAGAAGTAAAAACGAACATTCTTAAAATTGCGTTTATTAATAATTCAATTCTTCAAAAAGAACGCTACATTCAAGACATTAAATAATGGTATTCATAGCAAATTGATATCAATCACTGACAGATGAAATGCGGGCAAATTCTTTCAATAAAGCACCTTCAAAGGCGGAGTATAATCAATTCTCATTTCGGGCCAGTATCGGAAGCAGACGACCATTTTTAATCGTCTAAGAAATCGAAAGAATACAGTCACCGGCAGACAAATAGACGTAATTAATGACATTTTACTCAGATACGGGAATAAAGGAAGCCACAAAACAAAACATTGCGCGGGTGTCGAACGAAAGAATTTATCATCGCGACCGCAGCGACAGTCCGACCGCCAATGTCCATTTGGATAATGCCCAACGCGATTAAAAATATAAAAATACCCCCACCCCCCGGGGGAGGGAGTCCGACGGAGGACACCGCTCTGAGGACACAAAAGGATTATAAATGAGAAGGAATTTTAGATAATATTTGTACGTTGGATGTGGATTGTAATGTCGGTAGATCGGGCGGGCGACGTCGGGCCCGGGGGAGACCCCGCGCCTTCCGCGATCCTAATGAGTGTTTGTATCAATTTGTTAGTATTGTATTTGAATATTTTTCGTGCGTTCGTTACGATTTTAATCCCTTGCGGTTGCTGCGGAGTGGATCGATGCTTTTTTGTTGTAATATTTCTCGGCCGGTCGGAGATTTTTTATTTTAATAACGCTCCGTTGATCGTGGTTTGGTCTTATTCATTCGTTCATATAACTCTGTATTAAGTTTATTGAAACGCGAAGTGCTGCGTTTGGGTGACGTCATGTGATATTTTTAATTGTTCCTTTGACTAGTTTGGACGAATGGAAAATATACTACCTAGGTTTGGAGTATCTACGATATTTATATGAACAAGTTAATGAAAATTTGAAAAAATGTGAATGTAATAAAATGAAGCCATTACGAGAGTATTTGGAAAGAGAGCGTGTCCGACGCGATAGCGCCAAAGGCACAGATAACGTTGTAAAAATATAATTCATCGTCATAATTAATAAATTAGAATATTTTTTTCGCAGCGGAATTTCACGTACCCTGAATCCGAATGAAGGCAAAAGAAAAACACGAAGCGACACCGCGTCCGCGACGTGTTTTCAATTCATTATCTCGAAAACAAAAATTTCATTAGCCCCGAGATTTCCTTTTTAAATTTAATTATTCATATTTAAATTAAACATAATATAATAGACCGCCTCGGTAAAAACCGGTCTCGTATCATATTTTATTAAACGAATTTATAATTCCGCGCCCGATCTGCGCGGGGGGCGGCGTTTAGGCAGCAGAAATGCACAATAATTTTTCGGGGATGTCCGGCGGTCTTTACTTGCCCCTGATCTATTTAAAAAAGAGGCCCGGAAGGACAAAGGGTCGTAAAAAAAACTGGACACGTATAGGTTGCCCGCGTCGCGTCGGCTTTGTCTGATTCTTATTTTTTACCGAATCGGAACCTTTCCTGGGCTTTTTATCGGTTTTTGTTCCGGAGGTGGGTCCGGCCTGTATTTGTATGCCGTTTGTTCTAATGCACGATCGTTTGTCACCCCCTTTCTCTGGCGTGGTAAAAAGGCGACCCTTTACAAATGTGATTTACAACGAAAGGTTTCTTATAATTTTGTTGGTTTTAATTTGTGAAACTGTATTTATTTATATTTAAACGTGTCCGCTGAATCGTCGTAATCATGCTTCAAACTTCAGTCCTTAAATTAATTAGCGAATCGAATAAGCGATAACAGAACCAAATAACGTCTGGACGATACATCGTACGATCGTATCGTATCGTATCCCCTTTTACGCATACATGCCGTTCCAATCATTAATTTAATTATGGACCTCTCACAAGCGTTACACAAGGGTTACCGCAAATCTTTAAAGGGATTAACGAATGAGGCCCATTTTTACTGATAAGGGAGGGGCCGGAAGAGATTTTTAAACAATGCTTAATTTATGTGGTGCGGCTTTTTGTATTAATTCGTTTCATACGAATTAATACAGTGTGTGTATTGTAGTTTAATATTTTATAAGCAATTTCGGTAGGCCTCCGTGCCGATAGGATCCAAACAGAAGCGATTGCTGAGCTGTGTGTCTATCAGTCCATCTGCAACAGATGATCATCTGTTGTCGCTAAATAAAATATGTATTTAAAGGGCTTCCATGTAAAAAAACATGGTAACATGTTTTTTATACATTTTTATAAAACATATAAATCTACATACGCTAATTCGCCTCACACTTGCTTTTTAATAATAATAATAATAATTTATTGTCAGACCACAAAGATCCATATGTTAGTATGTACATTTAAAATCTTGTAAAACTAAGTTAGTACTTAATCTAGAAATTAAAACTAATATACTATTAGCCATTGAGTCAATTACATGTTTCCCACAAGATTAAGATAATGAGGTATGCAATCCCCTCCAGTGCTTCACAAGCTTGGTCTCTTTGGTACTCAAAACATGCAGAATTCCATTCGTACCAGCTTCAATGCGGCACATCAAGGACGCTGCTCTTTTTCGGATGATAGCATGAAATGCAGCCGTTTGAGCCTCATCCCCAAAGCACTGCAGTACCATGGCGATCTTAAAAGCATTCTAAAAGTATTGTTGTACTGAACCCTATAATCTAAAGCTACATTAAAATCATCGCATTTCAGGAGTTATTTGCTGGACGAGCGCTTCATGTACGCGAAAGGAGACGTGCACCGAGTAAGATGGCATCCTAAGTCACTCTCGCATCTTCTGGTTCTTCTCTCTGATAATACTATGAGGTAATATGATGTATTGTTTTCAACACTGAACTGAGTTCAATTAAACAACGTGTTATCTTTTGACATACACAAATATACTATATCAGGATTTGGAGTTATATTGCCATAACAATATAGCTTTTCGTTCTTATGTCGTATTTTTGTCCCTATATCAAAATCATTTGCTTCATATGAAAACATTTATAATATTTTGGTCATGTCTTGCGTAACTCCCAAAAAATACGAGCTTCTTCAGCTAATCATACAAGGCAAAGTGGCGGGTAGAAGGAGGCCTGGCCGTAGACATCTTGGCTGAAGAATCTTTGGCAATGGTTTAGTCTAATCACGAAATCATTATTCAGAAACGCGGCATCCAAAGTCAAATTAGCTATGATGATCGCTAACCTCCAAAAGGAGACGCCACCATAAGAAGAAGAGAATGGTTAACATAGCTAAAATATATGCATTCATATCCTATAACTGTGAAAAAAATTTTTAGGAGACTCGTCTTTTCCGTTTCATTATATATTAGGTAATATATTAGAATAACTGCTAAGTTATCTAACCCAGGCAGCTCAAATATGAGCAAGATTTTCCAACTAATGTCTTGGGCGTAATAAGAATTTCTTGTATACGATACGATATATGGTATCCGTACGAATGATACAATTTCAGGTTGTACAACATAGCCCTCAAGACCGGCCCGCGGTTGATCAAGTCCTTCTCGATAGGACCGAAACCTGTGGGGTATTTAGGGATGACGTTGCTGGATAGCTTCGGCGATTCGGCAGTCGATTTTACGGCCACGCCCGATAACGAACACTTGCTGATCCTTAGTGGGAACGGTGACGTTTATATGATGAGCACTGATTTCTTGGAAAGCAAAAGGTAAATAAATATTAAGGAATATAAAATACATCAAACAATTTTATTTAGAACTTATTTTAGAATGTAATAATCTTAGTAATATCTACACGAATTAACATAAGTAGTATATATTAAGTAGTATTAGTATCACATGCAGCTGTGTGAGGTCTGTTTTAATTTCTTGGCAGGATGACATTTTAAATGAAGTAGCTTTTGTTTTTCGCGAATCGTAAATCTTTTTTTATTGAGTACTATTCAAAATATTCTCAGTGCTCTGCAAATAAAACTCCGCGGCCCGCTAGCAATGTACCCACCAGCTGACGACAACTATGGCTCCGAATCGTGTGCCATCATGACCATGGGCGCTGGAGACAGTTCTTCCATCGTGGTCATCGCCAGTGCGACCGCGTCTCTATACCATTGTCTGCTCTTGCCTAACGTAAGTGTATTTATAATACCATAATATGAATTTAGTGTGTTATATTATCGCAAGTGCGACTTGGGCTCACACCCTAAGGGTTCCGTAACTCGAGCAAAAACATCACGTTTGTATCATCTGTGAAATTTTTAGCTGTATCTAGCGCGGTTAGTGGTAATAAAAAAACCTGTTTCAGATCATCCATTTATCAAAGGATAATTTGGCATTTGGCAATGTAATCTTAATATGTATAAATCTCCTGTCACGATGCTTTTCCGGGATGGATTGCTTAACTATTTAACTGATTTTAAATTTAAATGGCACACCGTGAGCAATCCAACTTAAGAGATAGGATAGCTTAGATCTTTAATAATATTTATTATAGTCGCAATTTTTATTAAATGCCAATCTGTTAACTCCAAAAGATGCTAACAGATGTCGATACTTTTCGACTGGATTGAGTAAGTAATCAATAGATGGCACTGCTATGGTAAATCGACAAACGTGTCATATAAAGATTAATTTACTAACCTAAATAAAGCATACTTTTATTGTTTAAATCGCTTTTGATTAGAAACATATCCCCCGCACAACATCTATTTTTCATCCCTCTAAATGTTAAGGGTAGTCCACCCCTAATTTTGTTTTTTAGACAAAACTTTTAGTTTCTATGATTTTTATAATACAATATACAAAAATACATAGTCAAGTTTTTACCTTTCTACGATCAACCCTTATTTTTTATTAATTAATTGAAAATTGAATTACATGTATGGCAAAACAACGTTTGCCGGATCAGCTAGTTATGTTTATAAAAACTATTGAAATAAATTTCAGGGGTCAGAAAAAGAAGATGATGGATACGCCCTCTACGTAATGGAGTCGGTGGATCTAAACATCGTTTTGAATAGTAAAGACGACGTGCCGTTCGCATATCCGGTGCAATTGTATCCGGTAAGTGTGTGGACATTTTTTGCGGTGTTTAATGTAATTAAAAATACGCAAAACCTACTTTTTGTCTTATTTCGTCTGAAGAAAAACACTTTATTATCTTATTTTATTAATCAATTACCGTAATCACGCACACTTTAAATAAAGAGTTAACTTTAATCCTATGAGTTTTAATAGTAAGATGTCAATTAGACAATATTATTTCGTCGGGTTCTAAAAACTATATTCGTTAACATACAAAATAGGTTCGCCTTCGCTTTAATTAATGGAGAGGTAAATGATTGGTTTTAGTGTTTGGGGAATACGTACGCGTGCATGCACGCTGGGGGCGTACACTCCGTCACTTTGCCCATCATGGGACATCTCAAGGATCTGGCAATGGCCGAAGAGAGTAAGTCTTATTATTATTAATAGAATCAGGCGTTAATTTGCGGGATCAAGTACAAAACCCCAATAGACCAATATACTAGCAATACTCCGTCATTGAACGGTATTCGTAGAGGCTTATATTTACTTATGTTAATGTTCTCGTGTGTATGGATCTAAACAGTGACAGCGATTATATGGGAACCTTCAAAGTGTTGAGTCCACTATATGTATTTTAAACTTTTAAATAAGTACACAAACTAGTAGAATATCCGTAATCTTTGCTCAGCACGGCAAAAAACCAACTGGTAAAAGATACAACTTATAAGATAATGTTGATATAGCTTTATTCTGAACTAATATCTGGCTAGTCTTCGAATATTCACGTTTTTGCCAGTTTAAATCAATATCAGAAAGTATTTAACGTTTCTTATCATACCTGGCGTTGGTGTCATGGCCTTTAACAACTATTTGAGTAAATGAAAAACTCTAAGTCATACGATTTAACCTTACGTATGTGACCACTGCACATTGCAAAGTACGTCTCGTTCGTGAAAGAGTTTACCTTTAAAAGAGACAACAGTTGTGTTAAGAAAAGACAATATCACTTGAGTGCTGGGCCCAGGTGAAATGGAGTCCATCCTGTCCCTGATGAGCAGCAAGTCGAGCGCGGCCCGGCACCTCGTGTGCACGAGCGCAGACGAGGCTCGTCCTCCGGTGGGGCTGGTCCTGGCCCCGCCGCTTCATGACATCCTGGTGCTGTGCGCCACGGGCGAGTTACTCACGAGGTGGGACCTCCGAATTGTATACCAGCTCGTCGGAAATTGAATCCCATAAAGTTTCCTTAATTAATTTATGATTAAAGGTTGCTATACGTGAGTGTTTCCCTGTCCGGTAATGTTGGTCCTTCGAGCCGGATTTTTCGGTCAAGTATTTTCAAGACTGAGGACAAAATGAAGTCTTAAATACCAGTGACAGTGTATTAGAATTGCCTAAGAACCTTGCACGACATTTATGAAATAATGTCCAGATGTGTATTTTTTTGACCCATTCCAACCAATCTGAAAATTGTTTTACTATTGATGCAAAAATAATATCATATAGTTTATTTGTAATATAATTGTAACTAATATAAAGAAATCTTTTTAATTATAATAAGGATTCGTACCACAATCTCCTTATATTCTTACTGAGACTGCATTGTATTTTATACTTTTACGAACTTTACTAATACATGAATAACGGTCGCGGATCAAATGGAATATATTTTAATATTGGTATTAAAACTGTACCTTATTTTCCAGGAGCCTGGAGCCGTACATCATAGAAGAGCACCTGTTTAGAGAGCTACATCTACGGAACCCGGCCTTGGACAACGACGATTTACACGAGCTTTTGAAAGAGGTGACGTGCTTTTTTTACAGTATTGAGGAGATTTTGTTATGTCCCATGGCAATATGTCTAATACATATAAATCTCCTGTCACGATGTTTGTCCGAGAAGGACTCCTCAACTACTTGACCTATTTTAAATTAAATTGGCACACCGTGAACAGTCTCATCCAACTTCCAATCAACAATCCAATAAGAGATAGGATAGCTTAGATCTTTAATTATAGTCGCAATTTTTATTTAAATTATTTTTAATTAATTGACAGTCGCAATTATTTTTAACTCCAAAAGATTCTAACAGATGTCGATACTTTTAGACTGGATTGAGTAATTAGTGATCAATAGATGGCACTGCTATGGTAAACCGACAAACGTGTCATATAAAAATTAATTTATTAACCTAAATAAAGAATTATTTTATTGTTCAAAACATTTTAGATTATAAAAATATCCCCGCACACTTAAAGCCGATTTATTTTTATTGAACTAAAAAAATAATTGCTAGAAATCACATTTATGGCAAAACAACGTTTGCCGGATCAGTTAGTATTATGATTTAACTTTAGCTAATATTTTTTCAACATTCTAATCTTTTTATTGTCTATACATTGTTACAACTATTAGATACAAATGAGAGAGGAGAAATTAAGAGTTCAAACTGAATTCAGTATTCGTGAATGGTGTAATTTATATTGAAAATATTTTCAAAAATTTCTGCGTAATGCTATGTTTGTTCACATTAATACAAGAGACTTTGAGTCGCGAGGTATGCTGCCTATTGATTTGAACAAGGATCGAGATCTTGGGACTCAAGGAAAGTTGGAGGAAAGAAATTTCTATCTTTAATAAATAATACATATGTAAGATTTTTTCAAGAATAGTGACGTCATTGGTGGCGATTCTGATTTACACCTCTGAAGCTAAAAAAGTCTCAACCCATTTAGATTTAGACTTGTAAACGTGTGTAACCACTATATGTTTCTACATTGACATCAATTTAAACCATATTGCTAACGATTTAGAGCGTCAAAAGGTTACGCTCTCGACTGTTGACAGTACAAAGCAAAATTTAGAGATTTTGAGTCGAGAGTGTGTACATCAAATCGCCCCATTTTCTTCATTGTTATTCAAAGATCAAGATTTTTGTGAGAACACACAGCAGATGTTGGAGTAAAATTTCACCTCTATCAAATAATCACTGAATTAGACGCTAAAGTTCAAGTTTTTTATAAATTATTAACCTCACTATACGTAACTATATATATATTATTATTTATAATTCACGCACACTATTAAAAAAACTAAACTCTATCTTGAATAATGGACTTGAACCGTAAATCTGGTTCTAACACAAATTTTGATAGCTTTCTTTGTTCCCGTGCGATCAATACCAATTGCATGGTAAAGAAATACAGTCTTTATTAGAACGGATTTAAGTTATAAACGTGTTGGGAAGAAATTTAGAATATATCGCAACATATTTTTAACACGGTTGAGTCTACCGTTATAACTTACACTTAAAGTACGCAAAACTCTGATAAAAATTTAAAATTAAAAAACCATATTTAAATCTTGCAAAAATAGATGAACTTAAATGCGTTAAGTGTCCTTATCTTTAGATAGTGTGTATTAACAGTTTTTTTTAGTAGTTACATCAACAATTGATCAATCATTGTATATGTTATAATGTGCTCTGGGCTTCAAATGGGTGACCAGTGTTCTGCGCCTATCACGTCTTAAATTTTTTATTATTTATTAATACCATCAAATCTAATCATATTCTACTTATAACTTAGTTCCATGTTTACCAAATTTTTGGTTGATAAGCCAAGAATTGACATATGTCAAAATATTTTGACAGATGTTAACAGAAGTGACAGTGAAGCTCCGAGAGCAATACATAGCGCGTCAGAGCAGAACAAATGCAGCTATAGTTAGCAAAATCAACGCGCTAAGATCTTTGCAGACCCAACAAACCGCCTGGAAGGAGGATTTACAGGTACTATTTTATCCTACATCATGTCGTAGTTAATAAATATGTATGGAAGTGTAATAATATATGTATAAATGTATGGTATGTATGGTAATAGAAACTCTAATAATAAAGAGGCGTTCGATCCAGTTCAGTAATTTTTAAATTTTCCTATCATCACTTCTTCCAATAACAATTTGCATAAAAATATTGTTATCCATCATCAGATTAGTATAAATTGATGAAAATATTTAAATTTCATTTATAATAATAGTCTATGTGTTTTACATTAGTTTTTACATTTAATTCATTTGTAATTATAATTTCTTTAATTTAATGACACTGTGATGTAAACAGACTATTAGTTTATACGAATATTGGTGATAACAATAACAAATATTTTATATTTAACGCTAATAAATCAATAATTAATTTCAGAAAGACATTCAAGACGTCGAATTAGAGTCCGCTCTTTTGATAGAGAAGAGGAACTTGGCTGAGAAAAAGCAAGAAGATATTAAATATAGGTAATTAAATCTATATTAATTTCTTGTCTATTACTATACTATAACCCCTATTACAATGACTTTATCTCAAGTCACAATTTATTTTGGGCATTGTCATACTGTTGTCATGTTGTTGTCAAACTGCAAATAGAAACAATGTTTTGACAGCTTTTGAAACTAGGTTTTAGTTTGAGTAGCAACACTTTGCTTATAACACAAATTTGAGATACTTTAAGTCAAGACAGGATAATTTTAAATTGTCATTATATAATTCAAAATTAATTTGCACTTTTAGGAAACGACAATGTTAAATCTATATTTGATATTGCATTATTTATTATCTTTAGTTAGTAATTAAAATTAATATTTTAATTATTTCTATATCCGGGTTGCCAAGTTTCCGGCAAACCTACAAAAACTTTTCTAGAAATACTGATATGTGAAAATTCAATACACATTTTTTTTTCAACTCATCCAAGTGCTATATTAAATTTTTTTTAAAACTAAAAAATATAAACGACCATTCAGAATCAAAATGATTTAAAATAAATATTTTTTTCTATTATTCAAAGCGAGGGGGTGACATGTCTAATATGGAATATACATAAACAATTCAGGTGTGCCTCGGCCATCCGAGCACTGAGATCGTCCTCACTCAAGTGTCCAGCCGAACTGGAGATGCTGAGGCAGTTGGAGACATACAAACAAAAAGCCTCGCAGCTGCAGATACAGACACGGAGCCTTAGAGAACACGCCGACAAACATATACAACGGGTAACTTTCAATTAGTCACTCATTTCGGTTACTGGTTCATACTTTTTAGAACAAATATTTGCAATTTGGTTGGTGTCTTCTTTGTTTTGGTTTTTGTGTATCAATATAATTTATTATTTATTTATTTCAAAATCAAACGTTAAAGTTCTTCAAACCGTATAATTAACTTCTTTAATAAATATAAATCTCCTGTCACGATGTTGGTCCGCGATGGACTCCTAAACTACTTAACCGATTTTAAAATAAATTGGTCACATCCTGAACAGTCTCGTTCAACTTAAGAGATAGGATAGCTTAGATCTTTAATTCTAGTCGGAATTTTATTTTATTGCAAATTATTTGTCTAAAGTAACAATTATCTGCTAACTCCAAAAGATTCTAACATGCTTTTCGACTAGATTGAGTATGTAATCAATAGATGGCACTGCTATGTTAAACCAACAAACGTGTTATATAAAGATTAATTTATTAACCTAAATAGCATACTTTTATTGTTTAAAACGCTTTATGGCAAAACAATGTTTGCCAGGTCAGCTAGTCTATTATAGTTTATCAATTCATAAAACCTTTATTCAAGATAAATTATGTTTTACACTTTAAATTAGTAATTCAAAAGTAAATGAATGAATTATTTGAATTAACGGGTTGATTTGTGTTATATACAATTTGTATTATTTATAGATAAAGGAATGGAAAGAGGAATACAAGAAGAAAGATATCGCTTTAGGCAAGTCACATAGTGACACTATCTCATCGATACTTCAACAACAGTGAGTATTAATTATTTTTTAAGGTTTTCAATAGAGAACACTAAAAAGTTATTAATGAATGAATACAAGGTGAAAACACCTAAAAATAGAATATCAAAATCACAAAAGTCTCTAATAGTATTAAGAATAGATATTACAAGGTTCTAAGGAATTATTCATATCTTCACAATGTAAATTTTAGCCCATCAATAGAAATAAACAAAAAAGGGATGAATATACATAGATTAAGCGAAGACATTTTTTTTTCTCATGTTTCAGGACAAATCAAATATCAACACTTATTGAAGAAACAAAACTATTGAAGGATCAGCTAGGTGTTGTTTAATGATTATGTATTATGTTTTAAATATTGAGTGTAATTTTTTATGAAAAATAAATGAATGAGAATGAATAAATATGTTTTTTTTTATTGTAATAACTTTACAATATGACCATGGATACAATCCATGTATGGATAAATAAAAAAACTTCTACAAACTACTTATGTCAGAATACATAATTAAATTACGTATTATTTTACAACTATCATATATTTATTGGATCAATGATATTGAATCAGTGTAAAGAATGATTTGAAATTAATTAATTATAATAATGTCAATACAGAAACAAATCTTGAACGCAGCCGTGTTTAAATAGAGTTTTTGTCCCCTGTATCACTTATGTCATTTGCTAGTTTTTACGGTAATGTTTAACAAGTAAAACAATATGCGGTGAATATCTAAATAAATTCTTCAAAGAATATTAAACATTTATCATTTGCAACAATATTCATATGCTATATTTATAAATTAAAAAAGTTGAGATGATTACAAATTATACATGACTAGGACTATGTAATTTATTATTATATTTGAGGTATCTCATAAAAGAAATAAAAGTCATGTTTAATGTTATACTTGCTACACTAATTTCTAGTAAGTCCTGAATCAAACATTCAATGTCTACAAACAAATGCACCAAGACACCTAATAAAGATATAACATTTGAACAAAAAGTTAGAACTTTTTTGAGAGCCTTTATAGAATATATATATATGAGATACAAAGCTTTCAAAACAACTGCCTTTTCTGAAGCCAAATTGTGTAACAGGATTTTCAACATATTTATAAAAGCTTACCCAAGCATGATGATAAAGAAATGGGTTGTCTAATGCTCATAACTTTCCATTTCTGTGAACGGTCTATACAAAAAGCAGCTGTTAAAATGTAATGCATATTATCTTAATATAAAAGTGAGAAGATTGATAATTTTCAAATCTATCCAATATCATTTAAATATTTACCGTTCGAACTACCTATTCTTTTAAATCTTTATATGAAAAAGAGGTTCTATAACATTAACATGTAAGAGAGAAAAACAACTCTCAGATAAGTTGTATCTCATATTATTATGACCAATACAGCTGCGGGTCAGCATAAGCTGTACACTGTTTCCCTAGTTGTATAATGATAACAGCCCATTGCATCATGGTTGATAGAGGAGCTTATTTTGAGGTTACTAAAGATATTTCATAAATGGAAGGATTTCTTTTTGAAAGCTGAACAGTTGTTGAACTACAGACAGACAAGTTAAATTCATCTATAAGCCATAAGGCTACAAAAGGCATTGCCTCTATAATTATTTGCTTGGCTTAATAATAAATTATATCAATATTATATAATTTTATTTGTTATTGTCCTTGTATTTACCAATAGACACTAAGGCCTTAATGAAGGTAACACAAAGTCAATCAATTTGTTTTGCTTCTGCAATATGTATATAATATGGGAAAGGGAAGGTGTGGACAACTATCTTGAAAAAGCATCATCTGAGTAAATACTTAGAATATCTGGGAAGTGTATTTTATAAATTATAATTTAGTTAATAAAAATTATGACCTTGAACTCGTTTTTTTTTATTTTCAACGGAGGTGAGATTGGTCGCAATTTATTTGGATGTTTTATGCAAATTCTCTAAGAATAAAGAATTGTATTCAAAACCCCGATAAAGAAAATTTTAGAGTTTTCAAAGAACCGCTCTATTCGACTTCCCGCCAAATAGTAAATGTTGCCATGTCATTGGTAAATAAATCAAAAACTATTTTTTTTATTATTTTATTGAGATTCGCATGTTGTTACAATTGCACAATAGTAATTATTGAATAATTCTTAACACTATCTAATATATGTAAAAAAAATAACAAAAAGGATATCAAAACTTATTTTAAAGCCTCATAGATCATTATTCAAGATAAATACTTAAACATCTATCAAAGGTCCCCAAAACATTTTTGAGACGCGACTTTCATCTTCAGTGTAAAAGAAGTCTTTTCCAAGATTCACAAATTCTTTGAGAGACAGTTTTCCATCCTGAAAACAAGAATGTTTCAATGAATTATTCGTAATAGTGATGGTTTCCAAGGAAAACCTTAAAACATACAAAGGAGTTACATTATTCAATAAACAAAAAAACTGCTACATTAAACGCTTGGCCGCTGAACTTTACTTAAAACCAAGTCCAATCGGAGCTTTTGCCGATCTCATATCTATCTTGTACGTACGGCAACACAAAGTACGCCAAACGTCATACTTCAAAATCTGTCAAAACGTGTCCAAGAATGACGGTCTATGTTTATGTGTAGTATCAGTATAATAATAAATCAAAGTTTCAAGGCGAAGAACTGAAGTTTGAGAAAAATTAAAAGTTGTTGAAAACACTGAAAAGTAAAAACATTCGCTACAATTTTTTTTGAGATTACTGAATTCGAAAAAGCAATCATATATTAAAGGCACTTGATAGTGAGTATTAATATAGGTGCTTTGCAAAATACTATAAAAATATTCATTTAAACTTAATTTTAATTTAACGAAACGTAATATTGTCGCAGTCAATATTCCCCTTTAATACAAGTTTAGATTTTTCCCCGACCTCTTGAATTCTTGTTTTTAAATATATTTCATCGAACACACAGCAATAAATCTTGTCTAACAATTTAAACAATTACATCAATTAAAATTCTTACTAATATTATAAACTATACTAATATATATAAATATATTTTCAGTTGAACCATGGCAGTAGGCCACAAGGCTTTGACAGAATTGTCAGTGTTATTAACCAAGGAAGAAGTAAATAATGCACTAACAAAATGGTTTAAGGAACCCACAGAGTTTACACATTGGGAGGTAAATTTTGTTAGATTAATTCTAGTTATCTCTTATCTATAAGTGCACTAATCAATCCAAATAAAAAATATGCAAGTAAATGTTAAATAAATGTGTATATTTTCAGGAGGTTGGAGAAATGGGTAAAGGTGATTCATATCTAAGTGATGTATATAGAATCAAAATACATGGCAGTTCAAGTGGCAACTCAAGACATGTACAACTTATTGTTAAGACAATTCCGAAGAACATCTGTAGACGTCTCACATTTCGTTCACATGACTTCTTCAGGAATGAAATAAATTTTTACCAAAATGTTTTGCCAGCTCTACTACAATTTCAGTCAGATAAACAAATTACTGAACCATATGATAACTACACTAATTTATTTCTAGCCCTGAGTGATGGTACTCATGATGTTATCTGCCTAGAAGATGTTTCTTTACAAAATTATGGCAACCCAATACGGCAAGAGGGCATTGATTATGATCATTGCAAATTAACTGTTAAAGTTCTAGCAAAATTCCATGCTTTATCTTTTGCCATGCGTGATCAGACCCCTGAAGAATTTGCTAAAGTTAATTGTGTATCTGAAGTGTATTATGATCCCAAACATTGGGATTGGTATGAAAAATTCTGGAGACGCCTTTGCATCACAGCTATAGATGCAGTTGAAAAAGAATACCCTAACACAATTTATGCGGACAAAATCAAAGAATTTGCTGTACCAAAGAGATATCAAGACATGATCAAAGCCGTGCAAGACAAAACAAACTGTGTTATATCACACGGTGATTGCTGGACAGTTAATTTCTTGTATAAATATGAAAATAAACAGCCAGTGGATGCTAAAATGATAGATTTTCAACTTACAAGGTGCGCTAGCCCAGTGTTGGACTTATCTTTTGCTATATATGCATGTACTGACCAAAATTTAAGAACAAAACACTATGATGATATAATAAAATATTACTATGAGATACTATCCACACAGATAAGTAAAATGGGCAGTGACCCAAATAAATTGTATTCTTGGAATACATTTATGGAAGAAGTAAAGAAGTATTCTTATTTCGGCCTGGCATTTAGTTTTGAGTCTACACCAGTTATAATCCTAGCACCTGAGGATGCTTTCACAATGGATCATATTACGGTAAATATAGTTTTTGACTATAAATTTAATGAAGTATAAATAAATATTTTATTATATACTATATATATTTATATACATGACCTAATCTTTTGCAACTTCCAGGGTGATGAGAAGAGGAACATTGAAGAATTTTGGCCGGTGAGTCCAATTAAAACAAAAGAGGGTAGACTTAGAGAAGCCAATAACATTGTTCACTGTGTTGATAGAGGTTATATATAATTTGTATGTGGCTTCAGGTTAGGGTTATGTAAAACTATAGCAATTTATGAAATGATGTACAACGCATTGGCCATGGAAATAAAACTGTAATTATATTTTTAATTAATCAAGGATATTAGTATGTTTCTGCATGATTTTTGAAGAACTGTATTCAGAATTTGCACTCTATTAAAGCTGAATTTTTACTATAGTAAAAAAATGCACAATGACATTGCCAATTGTGATTATAGGGTCTAAGTTCAATAAGAAACTTGACAAAAAAACTTTTCATTACAAAAACATTTGCTTATGAATAAAATTAAGTTGTAATTAGGATAAGCTATTGTCATGACAGTATTTGCATTTATCTTGTATTACTATAATTGTTATTTAATTATACAATTTTAAGTATTGAATATAATATATTGTTATAATATTATTATATTGACATATAATTTTATTAAAATTTATTGCTATCGTTATTTTGAAGACAAATAAAGATATGATAACTTTTGTTATTTATTATTTTAATCTATATTAACTAACTACTACTACTAACGGAACTCAACTTCAGAACTCGCCTATTAAAATAAGGGAAAGAATATTTAAAGTAATTATGTTCATAAAGGAATTTAAAAAAACTGCACTTTTTAATAAAATATGGTTTTGTCAAACTGTTTACGCCGTTATAAAAAACGACAGAGTAGTTAAAACGGTGCAGTAGGGCAATTTTTTATGAAATGATAATCTTGAGTAAAATTAAAATTGGTACATACCCCGTTCGTATCAATGACAGCGAAGGCGACGGCCGCATGTTCGTTGCTCAGGCCAAGACATTTGAAAAACAATTTGAACTCGTGTACAGATATGTACCCAGATCGGTCCTTGTCGACTGCCTATAACAAATGAAATAATAAATTAAATTTCTTTTATTTTGGAGTGTATCATTATACCATATTGACATTTTAGAATTGGCCGGAGAGCGACTTAGATTTGCCGTATTAATTCGCCCTTCGCCCTTTGTGAAACGACATGTGTCACAAGACTACGATGCTTATATTAGGAAAAAACTAAGAGATGGTGGAACCTAAGTGCAGTAGTTACAGTGGTTTACTATGTTTTCAAACGTAAACCAACTTACTGTAAAAAAACTGTGAAAGATATTTAAACATTTGCCAACTGACATTTACGCCATCTATTGTCGTGAAGTTGCAAAATTCGGCCATAAATACTGCATCACGAAAAGTTTAAAGGAATGTAACATTTTATAAGGTATAGTTTTTTAGTACCTTAAAAAGATAGGGCAACCACCGATGTGCGCGCTTCTTGAGCGTTTTGTCATTAAGAACGTGGTGCATATCTTCTAAATACTGCTCCACCGTCACGTAGTTGTAGGGATCTATTGCACCCCACTGTTCTTCCCATGTCACCTATGATAAAGGAGGAGGCTTGAAAAAGGAGGTTTCTTATTTCGAAAGTATAATATATGTTTTACATGTGATCGCAGTCTTTTATATTCTAAAAGTGAACCTCTTATTCCCTCGCAGTTATACACATTCACTACTCATAAAAGCAATAAACCATAATAACTTTAATATAATTCGAACCTTAATAATGGATGTGAACTCTTTCGCCTGCTCATCATTTAAGTTGCCAAGCGACTTGAATCGCTCAGAGAAAAGTATAAAATCGTTGCACGAGATCAGTCCGTCCTTGTCTACGTCTAGAATGTTGTGAACTGTTCTCATCTTGCGGCGCCAAAACTCTGACTACAACACAAAAAGTTAACACAAATTTAATTTCATTATTTTTAATAGTTTTAAATAATAACAATTTACTACGAACCGAACTAACTTAAACTTTCGTAAGCCGTAATAATTCTGTTAAATATTGCTCTACATAAACGGAAATTGAGCATATAGTAACTTTGAAACCCTCTATAATATAAGATTTATTAATATTATGTATGTGTTTATCAGTTTTTTTGGGTCTAAATAACTGTAACTATAAAAATGTATCCCGATAATGATGTATTGTGATTGGGAATTTTTAATACAATTTGCAAATTTGAAAGTTAATCTACTCTAAATGTATAACTAATTATTTAATTGATATTACTGTAAAATAAATATTCACCCTATCGATCCCCTTGCACTCTGTATCGGAGTCAGACTCGCTGTCGCTGTCGTCTTTCCTTCTATCCTCCTCTGGTCGGCCATGTTGCTTACTGTAGCTTCGGAGACCTCGTATACGCTCATTATCAACGTCCCTTGCCTCTTGAAATGTTTGTAAGTAGCAGACCGTTCCATTGCAGGTTGTTTGAGTGTGAAGTTTCTATGGAAGCATTATATTTCAAAATGATTACATGAGCAATAAGTGCTGTTTAGAAATAGGCTTCTTGTCATGAACAAATGGTTTTCCATGGGATCCTAATAAAAATAACTATAGTGTCGTCTTATATCAACTCGAGCATTACACATTTATATACAATACTTATATTATGTTGAGGTTTCGGATTGATTTTCAGCAACTGAAGCAGTTGTAAAGAATAGTGTAAATTGCGGGATTTTATTTAAATAAGAAAATATATTTTAGTTCTTAGTGAATAGGCGTTGCGATTCTTAATACTAAGGTCGTTAGGATTCCGGCCCATTACAAAATTTGCTAGTACTGCATTCAAACATGATCTTTGTTTCACGAAGTCGCAGAAACCTTTCCAACCTAAGCCTTTCTTAACTAAGCATTCGCCAGCTTATTTACCTTAGTCCCTATAAAATAATAAAAACATGTGGTCAAAAATAGTGCCAAGGTTTTCTTGCATTAATAACCAGCTGATATACCTATATAACTAGTAGGTTATCCCCTAACGGCTATGATGTAATGATTTCCACACCAAAAGCGTATTGCAAGATTGACTTTCTTACTGAGATTTAAATAATTCATCATATATTTTTATTGTTATCCTATTTGGGACGATAAATTAATTAAAACTTTTTGATATATATATTCTTTATAATAGTCGGTAGCTAATTTGCTATTAGCACCAATCATACCTTTATAACTCTAGACCTTTCTAACACAAAGTTATAAAGTTTGGATCAATGTACACTGTTTTTCTTTAATTAAAAGTATAAAATTATGTGCGAATTGTGATAGAAATAAAATTTTCTCACAATATTAACTACATTCAAATAGTTGGTGTTTAAAAATGTCAATATACGGTGACCCACACATAGGTACGTGTTGCACTGTAGGCCGTAGGGCGGTTGCGTAATGCGGTCAATAACCTTATTAGACAAAACTTCGTAATACCAGAGCCACCAACATTACAAAGAAGTTACTTTGACGTAAATACATCGCCTAACAATACATATTACATAAAATTATTGAAACATCTTAACTTAAAATACTTTAATTAAACTGAACTATAATCTTCTTCCTTAATAATGTTGATATATATTTTAAATAAATATGCAATCAATAAGATGCATCTAAAACAATTTATTCAATTGAATCAATGCAAAGTGACAGGCCGTATGTCTGAATGAATATGTACTGACCGACCTGAATTTCGCATATTAGCCTTCAACATTTAAATTGATATATTATGCGAGGACGGGAATATTTTTGGGGTCGCGATAAGATAGGTCTTCTCTATATTTATAATATTGTACAAGAGAGGACCAAAAAGAACTATTTCGACCCAACGTATTATAACCGCTAGTAGGGAAATAGATATCTAAATCTCTAGACGGTACGAGACGATAGAAAACTATATGTATGTGAGTGATAATTATAGTACATTAATTCATATAGTACAAGAACCTGTAATCGATTATGTACTATCAGAATACTTCCATGCGCATATTTAAGCAAGGTCATATGAAGTAAACAAAAACACTCGGACAAGCAAAACATTATACCTGTTATTGAGGAAATGAAATATTTATTGAGAGGAATTAACACGATTGATTATGGTGGTACTAGTGAGTTGGTACTTGGGACATGTATACACAAGACAAGAATTTTATAGCGGCACTTTTCCTCCATCGAAGAACTCATTAGAATATGTCCTAGTATATTTTTGTTATATATACGAATATAGCTCACGACATGTCAGCTCCGGCTATTGCCAACGTCATTTGGATTATTATTTAGGAACATATGTATATATATTATTGGTATTATATGACATGCGTCATATAACCTTCCCTATATTAACTATCTATTCACAAATGTTTCCACTCTAAAATCTTTCATAAACAATCATCCCTTTATAGAGACCTGTCAGTGATGTTTTTTTTAATAGAAATTATCCCAGTTTCAGCAAAGGATCCATAGGTTGTCATGTGTCAAATTCCATTTAAAAATTTTAAGCATTTCTTGTATCAAACTTATATCTCCTACATACACATTCGGTAAAAAGTAACTTAAAAGTAAGTTTACTCATACACCAGTTTATCGTCTAAAGATAAAACAAAATGTCTGCATACCCTATCGCACTTATATCATACAACATATTATTGTACAGTTAATACGGATTTTAGCTCGTTATTTGTTTATTTACTTGTCTGTAACCTATTTTTAATTTTGTTTACAAACATATAACTCATTGCCATATTACTACTTAACATACAGACGATAGATTCTACATTACTCTGCACACAAAAATTCACAATCACCCTTGATAAGAGGTTATCAAAAATTAACAATGGTCAAAGTTCAATAACCTGCATTTAAAGATGTCCAGATGATGTCCTTTTTAATACAAAAGGATATGTGTGCTTACAATAACATAAAGAATATGAGTTAGGTACAAAATATTTATTACGTCTTACAGTGAAACAAAAGAGAGTTCACTTCAATGTTATCCTTGAGTCTAAAAATATCTATAACCCTTCTCGACTTTTTGCTTCAAGCACAAGGTTACTTATAGGGCTGCGAGTGGACATTTTCCAACTAATTGTCAAAGTAGTACTACTACTACTTTAACAGATACCACGATTACCAGCACTCGGAATATAAATTTGTAAATATGTTAGAAAATAAGAATTACATATGGAGTTTAAATAAAGCTTTCTAAGCATCAATACCAAACACAAAAATATATTTTTTTATATAAACACGATGGGTAAACTGTTTTTATGGCATACTCGTTATGCTTTATTACCCCTGTATCCCTATACAGGTAAGAAAATACCAGTGCTTACAGAAAAGATAGATAATTAAGACAATAGTTTTAGTGTCCACTTGTTAAATGACTCGGTGTAAATAAATACTTATATATATATAAGAAGTTTTTACTCTTATCTGAAAATCATAGCGATTTACTCAGGTCATTTACCTTGCTGCGGCTAGATGCACTCGTCGTTAAAACAGCAGCAGCTCTTTCTAAATTCGAAAAAGCAATACGAAATCCAAGTCTCGATAAAGATACAGCCATTTTCACACAAAACACTGTTAAACAGAATAATATCACTTACAAACACCCTCTTCGTACTAAAGTCGTTCTACGTTTGAAAATCGAATGTGCAGTCAAGTAGTTTTATTTAATAGACCTTTGCGGGGGAGGGACGGGGACATAATTCATGCGCATGGGCAGCTAGTCGCTACCACATTTACCAAATTACCATTAGACAGTTTGAATAGCAGGTAGATTGTGATATTAGAATACAACACTAGAATTTCTTTATATAAATGCACTTTTATTGATTCCATAAACTATTATTTATCTCTTGTTTAACACAATAATTAAGCCATGTGTTTCTTTTCATATGTTATTATTCTAAGGACTATGAATAACTTAGCTACCTACGTATCTTTTTGTTGGCTTTCATTGTAGATGTATAATAAAGTAGATACACCGTACCTGTATATATCTAAATTCTAAACCATCTATGTACCTACCTAATCAAACTGTGAAGAAACAAAAAAACTACTATATTTTTATGTTATTTTTATAGTACTTAGGTAGGTAGATTTCATCCCAAGGGTGCCATCTGCCCATCCCACACCCCGCAGCCCCCAAATCTGGACGTCGTTGTTAATTTCTATCCTAAGAACATTACATATGAAACTTAAAACGCCGGCCGTTTGCGCCGGTATTTTGTATAATATACAAAGAAAATTAATTCTTATATTAAGAAACATAATGCCTATTTTCAAAACACTAAGAACTGTTCCAGGCCAATTTCGATGAAGTGAAAAAAAACAACATTGATTGGTGATTACCTATTATATATTATCAGTGTCACGTAGACATTATTTATATTTGTTTGAAATGTAGGCTATTAATATAGGTTATATCATTATAATCACAATTTAGTAACGATGTCCATTGATGTTAAACCTGTTTTAATTTATTTTGTAGCAATTAGATAACATGTTAGAAGGCACGTAAGCATTTTTGTTTACATAAAATAGATTGTACCTACTTTGTTTTGGACAAAAGCACTACGAATTGTTAAAATAAAGACTCAACAACTTTCGCTATACAAGATGAATACTGGTAGGGAGCAGAAGCGATCCAAGTTATTGTTCAAAAATGAGTCAGGTAAGTATTTCATCGCCGTGTGAAAAGAAATCAAACAAGTGAAATTCAGTTTTGATTACTTCTGCTCGCAACTAGTTAACATTGTTCATTTATTTTTTATTTATTTACAGCTTATTGCCAAAATATAGTTAAAAACTACCTCTAAACTTACAAATAAAAATACAGCTTCACTCAATTTTTCAAGCATGTCACAAAATATCTGCTTTGCAGATTCAATAAATTAATATAAAAATTCGCGTATCGCTAACTTTTGGCAAAGCACCGTTCCGATTCCCTCTACATAAAGAATTTCCTTCTAATGTGGAGTTTAGCTTAACTGTAGGGGATTCTCTTTTCTTGTTTAGAAAAGTTTTCTCTAAAATAACTAAGCGAATGGATTTATTTTATGATTATTCATTTCACTGAATAGAGATATGATTCACCTTCAAGTGATTAGGAGTTCTCTTAAAACTTACTTGTTTAAATAATTGGTTGCCTTGATAGAAATAAAAAGTGAAAGGTTTTTCTTTTAAACATAAATAAAAATCCACATTAAAAAAAGTATTTTTCAATATATATTTTAAAATTTATGTAGAAACCCATTTCCTCTATGACCTTAAATCATTCGTATGGAGCCATTTATGGTTTCATGACATCGCTAATCATATTTATTAAATGCTAATCGCCTTTATACAAAACTTGGATTAAAATACCGTGTCTGCACCAAATGGTAATAATAGTTACAAATAAAAACTTTAGTCTACCTATTTTAGTCCATATAATCTGTTGAAAACTTATTCAAATACAATTCTATTTGACTAATTTATTAGCAATATTCCGCGAATAAGCCCAAGTACTCAATAAACACTGTTGGTAGAGTAAGAGTATCTTATTGCGGTGTCAGGGCAAAACGTTGCGGGTGAGGTATTTTTCGTGGAATATTGCTAATAAATTTGTCTAATACAATTGTATACCATGGACCTCAATATAACTATATATTATGTCATGAAAAAATTCATCAATTAAAGCAAATGAAAATTCAAATAATAGAATTTAAATAAAAAAAATAATCTTTTAAAAACATACAGTTTACGAGAATCGCGACGAGTCGTATTCGAGTATCAAATAAGTAATGATCAGAATAATTATCATTAATCAGTAGGTGATAAGAATGGCTTGTTAGATTCACAGCATGTGAATTTTCTTATGATGAGAAAACCTTGAGCCTAAGAGCAATAAAATAGTTAAACTTTGACACCCTTATCATTTAACAAAAAAGGAAATATAATCATTTAAATCCAGAAATAACCTGAACAAATGTATGATGGTACATGTATAAATTAAATTTTCCTATACTGTTTTGTAATTTTAACAGGTAGCTGTGGCAAAAACCTGTTATCTATCTTGTTCAAATACCAAGTCTATTTTCTTGAGCTATTTTTAACTAGCTCTTCAAGGGAAATTTGTAATTTCTCATAAAATAAAATAACCATTATAATTTTATTAGGTTACATAAAATTATAAAAACATAAACATACATAAATGAAAATTTTATTTATTTTTATGACTTGTTATCAATCAACAGTTTCTCATAAAAAGTTGAGAACTAGAGCCAAAAAAGTAGGCACTCTGATTGAATCTGCCATCAATCAGAACATTCCTGCAATCCTTGCCGGTGTGTTGACATCTCATGAGAACCTAAAATGTCTTACTTTATGACCTCTTTCATAATTCAATAACTTTTTTCATAGATTAAACTATATTGTTAGCATGCTCAACACATAAGAACTGGTGTCCATGGCTGGAAGTATCACTTAACCTGAGATTCGCATCCAGCCCGACTGACCCTTTGTTTTATAGAAAATGTATAATAAATACTTCATTTGATTTTTATTTGTATAGGTATGTTACATTTCATTGTGTACAAGAACTTTGACTGACTAAGATGAGTGAATAGATTTCCATTTGTTTTAGTAAAATATAAATATTTAGATATAAATAAATGCTGATTACTGAAACCTTGTAATATATACAATTTAGTTATGTCTATTCCAAGTATATACTTCATAATCCAATTTTCCTTAAAACTATGGAATACAAACATATTGCTATTAAGCTTTCTTATATTCAATTCTTTCTACTTTAACTTCATCGCCAAGTAGTTTATATACATATGTAACAACAGTTGAGCTTGTGATGTCCATTAACACAAACGATGGTGTGGCATTTCTAAAACAATACATTGAGTTATAGTAATAAAATTTTTATGTAGTAATAAAAATGTAATATCATAATATGAATGGAAATGAAAAATCATTAGATGCTGACATTTAATGAATTATATATTCTTTAAACATTATTTAACTGAAATGTATAATGTACTGCTAATAATTTTGGCAAAGCTTTAAGATTATACTATATAAGCTTTCTAAGATCTATATAATATAAAAATTAGTTACCTGAACATAGGATTGTAGGCACCAGTTGCTGACCCTGGGTTTATATAAAACTTATTTTCATGTTCATATGCTTCAAAGCGGTGAGTATGGCCTGAGATTAGGATATCCACATCTAGTTGACGCTGTATGAGAGCTAATGATTCTTCATCTCCCCATGGCACAACTTGGTGACCATGAATAAGACCAATTCGAAACTGACCAACTGTTATAACTTTTTGTTCTGGATATGTTGTGTTCTGGAATAGCATTCGAACATTGTGGTTTATTATAAAATTTATAATAAATGGATTAAAACAATTGCTATAGGATATTTCATATTAAACTGAGTAAACAATACTACTACTTCTGAACTTGATGTAAGATATCTTTATGTAAATATTATTTCTAACTGGTTGATTTAAATAATCTCAAAATCAAAAGGGTGTCAATGCATGGCTTTAAAAAAAGCCTTCCCCATTTCTCTTAATTCCTTTCTAAAAAATGTATTTAAGTTCCACCTATTTTCAGCTATTTTTACCTTCAATCAAATATTATTTTCAGATGATTAAATGAGTGTTCCAATATTTTTCATCAAAAACACAGTGCATGTCTAAGATCGAGTGCTGTATGTATGCTTACCTCATCAAAATCACCCCTCACAACATGTACGTCACTAGCAAGGGTTTTCAAATAGTCATATGACTCTTTAGTACATAAATTACCAGTGCATAGTATGTGTTGTATACGACCAGGTAACAACAGCTTCTTGAACTTAGGCGGTAAACTACTGCACCGATGTGGAATGTGTAAATCACCAAGCACTAACACCAGCTGCAATATAGAAAGATTGTTATAAACTATATGAATAGTCTTGTTAAAAGAATAGATGAAATCTAGGCAAAAAAAAATGCATTCGAATTGATTAATATAAAGATAAAAGTCAACGCTATTTCTATTAAAATTAAGAAAGAAGAAACTTTTTCAAAAGTAATTTTTGACACTAATTAATAACATACCATAATGTATAAGTAAATTCTTCAGAATAGTTACGAAATTTCTATTTAATTCACAATCGAAATTTCAATAAATTTCTAGTAACATGAAATATGGATTCAATTATATCATTATACTTTGATAATTGATATGTTTTAAAGAGAAAACTCCCACAAAAATTATTTTGGTTTCCGGCTTCCGTCACTGTCAAGGACTAAAGAATCGACTCTTGACTTTGAAAGCTTTAACTATTTAGCCTTAGCAATATAATACAGTAATATTTTTAAGAGATAGCAATTGATTCTTTTCTATCTCTATATCTCAGAGAGAAAGGCTTCGAGTTTTTTAGTTAAATAATAATTTGAGAAGAATATTTTGTTGGATGAATAAAATAATAACAATAATCTGTGAAACTGCGTTCGCTGCTATTTAAAAAGTCTGTGTAAAATAATTATGTGTAATTTTACAGTTCTTTTATCTGTAATCTCACGTCACATCATTCTTTACTCTCTGATTTAGAAATAATTTCATGGTGTTGTGGGTGACACATATACGTAGAAAATTTTAGAGTAAGAAACACATTGGCACCAACTGTTGGGAAATGGAATCAATGGAATATGAGCTCGCTAGAAACCTCACTCTGTTGTTCTTCGTGGAGCGCCTGCTCGATAAAGGCGAGCCGAGAACGTTGCACGATCTTTCCTGTCAGTTTGGTGCCAAGGGATTCACTAAAGAGATGCGCCAGATCGCTGGCGGGTCGCAATCGGGCCTAAAGAAGTTCCTCACCCAGTACCCAGCGTTGTTCAGCATAGACGGGGACTATGTTGATATCAACACATTTCAGAGGTGCCCCGCCGGTGCTGGTGCGTCCTCTAACAACGACTACATCGAGGAAGCTAAGGAATATTTTGCGGGAAAAATGGTGCAGTATGGCGAAGGAACCGAGGTGCCGATTAAAAGTCTGCTGGGGCACAGAAGCCAGGCTTCACCACAGGTACGACACATTTCTGGCCAACGCATTAAAGAATTCAAAGAATTTCTCATGAAGCATCCAGACACATTTCAAATAATTGATGATAATGTTGTTCTAGTCAGTGATAATCATAGGAGAGAAAATACACATAGTAACAATGAACAATTTCACAATTTACCCGTTGCTAATATAAACACAGATACAGCACAACAATTGTTAGACTATGTAGCTCAATGTATTGAAGCTAAGGGGCCCGTTATGGTGGATCAGTTATTTCACCTCATTGTGTCAAGATTTCCTCAGGAGTACTGGTATCAAATGTTCAAAACTCCAGCGGATTTGACAGCTTTTTTAAAATTATTCTCTGATAGTTTCCATGTTCAATCAAATCTTGTCACTTTGATAAGCAAACCAAAAATACCTGTAATGTATCTCAATCCAAAACCTAAAGTTAAGACTGAAACACCAAAGCCTGTTGAGGAAAAAGAACAACCGCCCTCCCCACTTCCTCCAATTGTAGCAAGCCCTACACCCTCAGATGGTAAAAAGAGTCCTGCTAATAGAATACTTAGTCCTGTAGAATCTCCCCGAGTCAACCAAGCAAATATTGCTAATCAAACTCTAAAGCAAAGGATAAATTCTATTGTAATTAAAAACTTGGCAGAAAATATGGTCAGAGACAGGGTCAACAACCATCTAAATGCTAGGTGCTCAGAAGAAATGAATGGTATGAATGTACGAAATAACTTAGCGGGAGAAGCCTGGAGACAAAAGGTGCTACAAAGTACAACTGTTATAGCAAGTGCTCGAGAAAGTGCTACATTAATTGATAGTATTATGAATGCAAAACGCACTGGTAAAAGTATAGTTTCATTTGATTGTGAAGGAATAAACTTGGGCCTTAAAGGAGTTTTGACTTTATGTCAAATTGCTACTATGAATGGAGAAGTGTACATTTTAGACATTTTGGCTTGTCCAAACATGGTAATAGAAGGAAAAATAAAGGACTTGTTAGAAAGTGAGAATGTCATTAAAATTATACATGATTGTAGAAATGACTCAGTTAATTTGCACAATGAGTTTGAAATTACTTTGAAGAATGTATTTGATACACAAGCAGCTCATGCAGTGCTTCAGTTACAGCAACAAAATGTGCCTGTTTACAAAGTAAAAAATTTGAGCCTCAACGCTCTTTGTGAATTATACAATGCACCCATGAATCCAATGAAAGAACAATTGAAAAATGTTTACAGAAGAGACCAAAGATACTGGGCAAGGAGACCTCTAACAAAGGACATGATTATCTATGCCGCTTCAGATGTTTTGTCTTTAGTCAATCCTGCAATTTATGCCTTTATGTCAAGCAACATAAAGCCTGAAAATCAACAATTGTTGGAAGAGCTTAGTAACGAGCAAGTGTTTATGCACATTCAGCCAACAGAAGTCAAATTACGTAAGAGGCAAAGAAAAATTAATACAGAGGTTGGAGAGTTAAAGCAAAAGTTAGCTGAGACAACAAAAAATATTGTACTCAGCAACAGGGAAATCCGATTATTGCGATATTTAGAGTTGACAGAAGAAGAGAAAGAAAAGCTTAAGGGTTGTCACAAGATATCTAAAAAATTGGAGAAACTTGAGGCTATCGGTCAAGATAAGGACAGTGACTCTGATGATGATGATAAAGAAAATGAAATGCAGAGCTTGGAATCAAACCCCTCTGATTCAATGTCATCTCCACACTCACAGCCTCCCAGTCTCACTGAATCAATGCAAATGATGGATGAAATATTGTCAGATGTAAATATGGATAAAGTTGAAAAAATTAACCGTCTAGAGGCAATTTTATCAGCAGTTGCACCTCTGAGTGGTGAGCTGGAAGAGAAATTTTCTCAAACAATGGAACAGACACTGCCTCTGCTCAAGAATAAAGATTGGTCAAATCTGAGCCAAATTTTAAATTTAGGAGACGAAGAAAAGAATTGTTGCTGCAAATGTCATAACTCAACTGACAATAAAGTTGAAGAGATCAAGAAAGCTGAAGTGGGATCTCAGACACTGAGCACAGGTGATATTGTGATCACGAGAATTCATTTTAGAGAAGAAGACAAACTGAACGAAAGGGTGATCGACGCTACGCCTTTCAATAAAAGGGTGGGTATCAACAATTCTTGATTATCACGGAACCTTCCATTTTCTGAGTGCCACTATTAATTTCGATACTCCCTGTTTGTGATCTATTCATTTTATACGTAGTTTAAGTTATTGCAGTTATATCGGATGTTTTTACGTTAGTTTAACGGGGATACGGTGTATTTGTTCAAGATTGAATAAATTAAGCATTGATGAGTATGGCCGCCTACGCCGTGTTCATTTGAGCGAAGACGTGCGTGTATATTCGAATAAATGCAACGGTTACGCGCATAATACGACTACTTAATTCCTTCGATTGGAATCGTTAGTGTCTGCTGTTGTTTCTAGTAGAGTTAATATTTACGTTTATTGCCTAGTTAGCAATTCGAACTTATATGTGATAGAATTTGGCCTTGAATTTTTTCTCAATCTGTTTTGACTTGTAAATAAGATAACTGAGATATATTTTAGTCTAATCTTGGTAAATGCATAATAGTCAAGCATTTTGTGAGTTTACATTTTGGTACATTGTTTTTATCACTACGATTCACGAAATAGCTACTGAACGATGGCAATAATAGTTAATAATAGTAATTAAGTAAGGTTTTTTGTTCAAATATTTAACGAAATATTTAATATGTAATACGTTAGTTTTAAGATATACAGATGAAATGTAGATGTGGTGCTTGGATAACTAAAATCGTTTGACTTGTTGAAGTTATATACACTAGATGGAATATTTGAAAAAAGTTTACTGTTCATGAAATTCCTAATTTTGTGCCTTTAATATCATATCCAAGGATTTTTACGTACTTTATGAAACTGTAGCTTATTCTTTTATTGTTAATTGTCGAAGTTGAAATCAGTTTAAAAATGAAGTGGGTATTGAAATCCCGCCTTTCAAGGTATTCAATCCCAATGTATTAAAAATCAATTTTGTATTAAAACTAGTACTAAGCATGTTAAATTCTTTCGAATAGTTTATTTTTGTGTTACACAAAGTGAAAATTAGTGATTATACTACGCTTTATTTACTAGTTTTGCTTGTATTTATTAGCGTTAATAGGTTAAAACATCAGTATTCTGATCTGTATTTCCATTTTATATTAATCATGCAGTATTTAATAAGCAAGTTCTCACTGTTTTGGCAAGTTAGCAACCAATTTTTGTGTCTGCACGCTGGTAGAATTGTCAAAATTAAAACGTGCCACTTAATTATCATAGTAGCATTTGTTTTAGTCATTAGGGTTTTTACTTACCTTGTAAACTGCTAACTTATAGAATTTCTTTTAACAAGTTTAAGTTAATTTAAATAAAGTATTAAAAATATATAAGCCTTTCATTTTAACGCATATATATACAGATGGGTGGTTTACCTTGTTTTTATTTATTTACATATTCAACGGATAAATTTATAGTTGCTGAATGTTGGTTGGGCCTAATTTAGTGGCTAGCGAATAGGTATATATATACTAGAGCTAAGTGACCGTGTGTAAGAATGTGTCCAAAAAATTATCTAGAATATATAATAGATAAAATCTGTAGGGGTCCTAGAATTGGATGCTAAAACCATAATATAAGTGGGTATGCTAAGATATGTAGCTGTTTACGCTAAACTGTTTACGTTACCCGCAGAAAAGGGAATGTGAAGCCACGGATAACTATATAATTGTATAAGCCAATTTTGTGCATGATATTGTGGCGTTCAGTGAGACGTCTAGCATTAGTTAGGCTTCTTATAAGTCTTAATTAGAATAAAAAGCTGATATATAATGTCATTTTTAATTTATTTATTTAAATAGTGACACTTCGCTTTGTTTTAAACGTGGGTGGTCTGGAATCCAATTAAACAATATTTATTAAAAATTAATACATATGTAGCTGTCTCCAATTACGTGATTGAATCTGATAAGCGTATTTTAGATTATAAATCCCTGCTATAAAATAAATGTATTAGTAAATAAGTGCGTCTTATTTATTTCTTTATTTCTTGCCTACCTATCCTAAAAATCGAATATGCCAAGCAAGTCCAAGAAAGTTTCTAGAAATATTATTATGATATAGTTACTCTACATCGCACGCTGCTCGAATTACAATTGAGAAATTAAAATATAATTAACATACTTCCCATTCATTATTGACGAGTCATCCATTTAACCTACTACCCGTCTCAGCCGTAATATGTAAAAATATATTTTATTATGTACCAGAATGCTAATTATATCCTTTATATTATGTTATCTCTCTTATTGATATGTAGGTATGTTTCATTTTTTCAACATAATCTGGCATCGGCAACAAATTCGAGTAGTGACTCAACTGAATAGAATTTACAAAATACAATATCAATTAAATTATCAAATTAAATGTCCATTGTGGTATTCAACGCCCGTATAATGTATAGTTTGATATCGTAAAATGTTAAAAAAAAATATGTTAGATTAAATCAATCGATCTTCTGTGGTAATCATGGTGTCAATTGTCTATTAATCTGTATGTCAACTTACAGAAAATGTAAATATTAAATTTCAAATTTATAACTGTTTTCATGATTTTTTAACTTGCTTAGTAAAATAAATATTTAAGAATCAAGAAGTCATGAATTTTCTGATGTTTATTTATTTTTAAGTACTTAATGAATTATTTAAGATAACAATCAATTAAGAATGGAAGACTTCGATATATTTGATGAAAATGCATTTGAGACACCTGTTTATAAGGACATTCTAAATGAATTTATGAGAAGTATGCCACCGACGCCATGTAGTGCAAATTATCAGAGTAAGTATATAAGTAAGCACAGTATTGTTATTGATAGTAAAATGCAATCTGGCGAGACCAATAGAGGTAGACCTCTTGTACTGAATCATATACCCCTAGGTCTTCATAAAAGTTGTGCCATGAAAAAGAGAATAGGATGAATCTTATATAAAAAAATTAAATATTTTTAATTTAAATACTTCAGGTGGGCGAAGGCTTCAAGGTGAACAGTGCTTAGTTGAAAATAAGGAAGATTATGGATTTAATTTTAGTGAATCTGTATCAGCTGCTGTAAGGAGTTTAGCTGTTTACAGAGATGACCAGCAAAGTGTAACATGTGATTCAGGTATGATTTTAATTTATTAATAAAATTAATATTACTTTTTTTAATTAATATAACTTTCCGATTTGGGTTTTATCAGAAATATTTAAAAAAAATGTTATATAAATATTATGATTCCTTGAAATTCTTCATTAGTTGAATTTAAGCTGCCAATGCTAAATATTTTAATCAATACTATCCTAGTATTAATACAATTTTCATGTTTAATCTTTCAGGAACAGATGCCTTGAAAATAATAAGCCTATTTACTAATTCAATTCATGATATAAATCCAACACCTTTGTAAGTACTTTTCATTATATTTATGCTAAATACTATTATGACCAGTATATTAAGTCTATAGAGCTTGTGCTATTTGTAATATCAGAATGTTATGAGTGCATATGGGTTCTGTCTGCATTTTCTATCACATTTATCATGGGTTTTGAAATCCTATTTGAATTCATTACAGCACAATTTATCTTTATTTGATGTATAGGCAGAATTCAAAATTCATATCACCTTGACTTAATTTCGTTTGATACCATAAAAACAAAAGGGTAGCTCTTCCTTATGCCAATTCCAATTTTAAATAATGGGCGTAATAAGTAGGAAAACATATATAAAAGCGTTTCTCTGTCCCTTTGTATGTTTAAATCTTTGAAACTAAGCAACGGATTTTGATGCGGATTTTTTAATAGATAGAGTGATTCAAGAGGAAGGTTTATATGTATAATATCATCCATTAAATAGTAGAGAAGTACTGTTGTATTTTCGGGAGGTTTCTCAATGTGATGTTGTAAATAATTACATTTTTTCCACTTACATTGCAAACGCAGGCCGAACCCCCTACGAGTTTTATCAAAATAATGTACTAAGTATTGTACACATTGAAAAGGTCTACAGAAAAGTCCTGAGGGTATATGTCTATCTCTTATGGATAACCCACAATATTTTTTTGTCATTTACTTTTTACGACAAATAATGGCTAATTTTCCGAAGCGATTTTAACCAATACAGCATTAATCCTTAACCAATTAAATACCTTGAATACATTGTTTTGTTAGATATTGTGTTAGATCTATATGGCCCTTTACACCGTATGATGAAGAATATAAATAAATTAAGATATAACAAAATAATAAGATATTTCGAAGATATTACAGATTTTACACATACTTTGAATTTAGCAGCGATCGGACGCGTTTATTTTTCTGTAGTGTATTTAGTATCAGCATTGCATCCGTGCGAAGCCGGGACGGTTCGCTAGTTGGATATAAAGTTCAAATTTGTTGTTAGTTACAACTGTTATGCACAACTTTAAAATATAGGAAATGGTTATTTCATTAAGCTTAGTGTAAAACTTATCTTTTCAGAAAAAAGGAAGACAAATATCTAGAAGATTTCTTAAAAGATGTAAAACTTGGGAGTAGCATATCTTCAATAAAGAAGAATCATGAAATGCCCTTTCAAAAAAAATACATTAGATTTGGTGCTCATAATAATGTTGAAAATTTACTAAAGATTTTGGATGAATTACCCAAAGGTATTTTTATTATTATTCTTTTTAATTGAATTCACATGTTTGGAATGTTTTCAAAAAAAAGTACATTTCAAAGTACAAGTCTTTGCACTATATTATTTTATTAATGTTATTATTAATCATAATAACATTAATAAAATTCTATATTTGTATCACATATTATATACATAAAAATAATAAGATAATTTTCATATATTTCTAAAAGCAGTAGACAACCCTAATGAAACAGGGAAACTAAATAAATTAAAACAATTTCATATGTTTCAGTGCATTTGTGCTATTGGGCTCATTAGTGTTTCTAAATATGAACCTTTGAACCAAACTTTAATTATTACTATTTGTAAAAAAAATATGTTTAATGCTTAACACTTCTTTAATTTTATTGATTATTAATTTTTTAAGTAACAATATAATGCCTGATTCAATGTATACATTGAAGAGGTCTGAGGAGCCCTAAGACCAGAGATAGTTCTAAAGAGTAAATTCTTTTTGCACTGTACATAATTTTGTTCTATTAAGGAGACTTGATTTTTGTTAAGTATCTAATAATCTTTTAACAGATTATCAAAAAGACCTTTTCAATTCAAAAGGGCTATATATACTAAGATAATGTGGCTGTCTGGTACATCACAAGATATTACTCTACTTAAATCAATGTTCTATAAATCAATGTGCAGCTGACTTTAGCGACATGTGTAGTATGCGTTAACTTTATGATTGAATTTCAGAATGGACTGTAATACAGTTAACCTCGCGTTATAATGCAGAAGAGAATATTAAACCATTTGACGAGTTCAAAACTGATATAAGCTCTATATTTATAACAATGTTTACGAATCATTACATTGATAAACCAATGACGGTTTTAATACCATCAAATGTTACTAAAGGTAAGGTTACACTTATTAATACTTTTGTTTTTATTATTTGCTAGGTATGGTTAAATATGGGTACTAATGGACAAACACAGACATTACACAAAAAGCAATCAAAAGAAGTATATTAGGTTTAGACTCAGTGACATCAACAATTTAGAAATAAGAAGAAAGTAATAAACAAGATGGATTGAATACTTGAATTGCAGTTGGACAGGATACATGCTATGTTGTAAAATAAACAAATGGAGCCAACAAGTAACTCTGAAGTACCCAAGAAAATACCAGAAAACTTGTATATCAGAGAATGAAACAATGACATTCGCTCGACTTTCGGGCAATACTGGACCAGTTACAGAAGAGAGAGTTCGGTGGAGAGTTGGAGGAGACCGTACTCCTTCCTTAAAGGCCGGCAACGCACTCATTACTGGGTGTTTATGGGCTGCGGCTTTTCCCGTTTGCCCCCCTATTTTATAAAAAAAAAATATGGTCACAGATCACAATGTTGCACTCTCAACCGCGTTTCAATAAACGCGCGACACTAAGGTCGCGTGTTTGAATCACGGCTTGGATTTATCTTTCGCCGCACATTTAACACTCGGTCAAAAAACCCTTAAAAAATCGTCAGCGTGTATCAGACACACTCATCATTAGCAAAAATATACTTTTTCTTTTTTTCAAATTTCATACGGAAATCAAGAATTTTCACATGGTGAATTTTTATGGCCATAAACGAAAAAAGTTTTAATAGTAATGTTTTGTTTTCAGAGGGAGAAAAGCCATTATTTAAAGAACTCTATTCTCTGTTAGATGATAACTATAAGACTATAGAGAGTGCTCAATATCTCAATAATAAACGACTGATTAAAAACTATTGGAGTAAGAGGGATGATATTGACCTAAGAATGAAGGTAAGAATTATTCCTCACTTTGTTTTATATACTTTTTCAATGTCATAATGATGAACCTAAGCTAAGTGAAAAATACACATGTTGAGATAAAAAAAAAACTTGATATCTCCTAAATAAATTTTGGCAACCCAGTTAGATTAATGGTTACCTTGCTGGACTGCCAAATAGTTGTAATCATATTTGATGGTTGTATATTATTATCCATAACGCAACACAAGCTATAAATTACTTATCTTTATTGTATAAGGTGAAATTTACAAAATCAGTCTAAATTTACATTGTTTAATCGTAATCTTTTGAAAGTGGTTTAGTTATGCATTATACTGATTTAATTTTATCAGCATTACATTTATTTAACCACATATTTCAGGGTGTATTGAATACAATGGATAAAGAGTGGCTCGGTGGATGGTGTTCCCTCTTAACAGGGAAGTTTGTGGATTCAAAACTGAAAAATAAAATTATCCATTATGTAGATACAGCAATTTCCGATTGGGGGTTTGTATTATTATAGTATTTTTAGACGCTTAAAATAATTACCCCCTGTATTTGTTGCTTTTAATATACATAAATATAAATTTAAAAAAAATGTAAATATTTTTTTGTTAAATATGCATAAATGATTACGAAAAAACAAAACGCAAGATGTTAAGCCGAGTTGGGTCTTGTAGATTGGGAGTTGGGTTTGGGATTTTGTTTGAAATTTTGCTTAAGATAATTTATCTCTGGCACAGAGAATTATTTCATCAATTTTTCTGAGACATAGAACCTAGCAACTTAAGGAAAATGAAATGGCACAATTGTAACGGATATTAGGTAGCAAATTATCCAACTTTCAAAGTTTTAAATGCTTTTTTATATACCTTACAGGTTTATAAAACTAACAACCAAGCAGAAAGTACTGCTATACAATCTCATGGACTGCTCACCAGTGTTGTCATCACAACAGATTAAGTCTTGCATACGGCAAATTTTAACAGAACATGGCAACACGGATGAATTGAGGACATTCAAAAGTGCATTAAAATGTGCAGATTGTGACAGTGATTTTAGATTTGCAAGTGAATTGTGTGCAAAGTGTTTGTCGAATTGTTTTGAAGAAATACACAAGTTTAGTGTGGTTGATAGTATAAAGGCATTCTCTCAAGTGGCGATGAATATCAAAGATAATTCAGATTTTAGAGAAGCAAAGCGACATCCTGTTATTTTGATAGTTGATGAGGTATGTATGCTTCTCTATAAAAGAAAGCTTTTGTATTACTAAGTATATATAACAGAAGAACTTGGCTAAAAGTAAAACCAGCAGGTGGACAATTTTTTTTAAATCAGAGGGAAAACGGGAAGTCGGTTAACGCCTTTAAGTGGACCTGACCATTGGATACTCACACTGCCGGGGCTCGCCAGTGCGTTGCCGGCCTTTCAGATCAAGTTCCAAAAGTCATATGTGGTCGGAAATACCCCTATAGAAATATCTGCAGTACTTGTAGTGAATACTACATATAAATTTTACACACAGAATAAACTTACATTTATCAAAGTGTAATACTTTGAGTGGTGTTTGAGGTTAGTAAAATTAAAGTACTAACAGTCCCCCCCTTTTGACCTAAGAATTCCAAGTATCGATATATAAACCGAAGTCGAGACTTCTTGTACTAGAAATTTGAACATTTAATTTTTTTACATTTACAGTTGCTGGACTCATTTCCCTGGGAATCTTTACCAGCTCTAAACCCACATCCCATCACACGGATTGAAAATATTCACTTCCTCTACTTCCTGTATAAAACACATGAAGACAGCATAGTCGATGGGTATTTCATAACAAAGTCTAAGATAGGCAGATATGTTATAAATCCAGGTGAGACTATTTCTTATCCTTGTTTTAAAAATGTCTACCAGCTGGGTCAAATATGGTAAATTGTAGTAAGAAAAGAAAATATATCGCTAAAATATAAAAAAATAATTTTCATTGCATCATTTCAAAAAAGAAAAGTTAATAATAATAAAGTCTCATTTTGCCAATAAGTTCTACAATAACCTCTATAGTTGATAGAAGCCTCTTTTTGGCAGGAGAGTGATGTACAATGAAGAAATATTTAAAATAAGTTACCATAATTATTAAAATATTTAAATTAAAGTATTTATATATACTAAAATTAACAGTTCAAGTCAGTCCATAGTTTAATTTACTAGAGACAAAGGTGTTTATGAAGCACCTTCTCACAAGGTTATCAGGTATAATAATTAATTCTGTATTATAACTAAGTGAGTCGGTGAATTGATGTATTTTGAGTTAAAATTTCTGTATGATATTGTTATCAATGAAATGGTCAAAACCTGAAATTTGATCGTTTGCTCTGACTAATACAGTGTTTCTTTTAGTGAATGTTATATAGACAAAAATATGTTTAAAGTATTTAATTGATTTTCGCCATCATATTTCAGACAAGGACTTGGAGCGTATGCAGCTGCGTATGCAGTCCTTCATCAAGTACTGGTGCGGAGAGTGGAAGGGTCGCGTGGCCGAGCCCCCGGCGCAGGGAGAACTGCTCGAGTATTTGAACGCGGCTGATATGTTTCTGTAAGGAGCTTTTAATTGTATATGAAAGATGATGGCAAAGACCGCTCGGTGTAGCAAAGCGGTGTTGCCGCAGGTACTGCGGGCACGGCGACGGCGTGGGCGCCGTGTGCAGCGGGGGGCGGCGGCGCGTGCGGCGGGCGCTGCGTGTGCGTGCTGTCGGGCTGCGGCTCCGTGCGGCTGAGCGGCGCCAGCGGACGCGCCCCGCCCGCGGCGCCGCACCACCACCTGCACGTCGCTGGCTGGTGAGTACTGGTCCTTCGGGCCGGACTCTTTTATTGAACCGCATTTCAAGGTTCGGTTTGTATATGCAGTGCAACACGGTGCGACTAAATGTAATGTAATTGTTTTCATTTCTTCATATTTATGTGTGGTATAGATAGAATCCTTGTCGCGTTTATTAAGCAGTTTTATAAATAATGAATTCATTGTGTTTTAATGACAATCAGGTTTTAATTTAAATAAATAGATGGTAAATAAATAGCTGACCACTATATAATACCATATGTTTGTATCTTTGAAGTTAAATCATGGAAACATGACAACACATAGTCATAAGACGGTTGATTAATTGAGTTGAGAATAAATAGATTTATAACAATCTATTTATTCTATGACTATATAGAAACAGAGTTATTATTTATTTATTCCTTTATTATAATACACCATATAACAAGGAAGAAGGGGAACAATGGAACAACTTAAAAACTAGTATATAAATAAAAGGCGGCCTTATCGCTAACAAGCGATCTCTTCCAGGCAACCTGAAATATATATATATATATATATATATATATATATATATATATAGAAGTAAAAATGGAAGGGTGGCTTTTTATTATTATTTTTATTAGGCTTATTTCACTACTGCGCGAAAATAAAATAAAGTCGTTGCTACATTAAGATTTTTGCTTTTAAGTCATAAAATTAAATGTTCTACCAATTTACTTATACAGAGATTACTATTGTAGGCTTCCAAGAATCTGTGCCATTAACTTACAAATGTTACAAAATTTGAAATGTTACACCCGCTGCAGAATGACGTGCATTTTGGGCTAGCGAAATGAAAAATTACATAATATTGTTTACCTTATATGTTCCAGTCCTAGCGTAGTGGGTATGCTGTGGGAAGTGACGGATTTGGAAGTGGATAAGGTAGTGAGCACATTGGTCGCGCTCAGTGTCTCCAGCGAGGCCCCGCTCGACTGGAAATATGTGGGCAAGGCCAAGTGGAGTCAGGGGGACATTGGTGAGGACAAATCTTAATGCTATGATTAAGTCTGTGTAAGTGTGTGCACAGGTATAACGCTCATTCAAAATTAGCATATATATATTACCGGACTTAAATCGATAGGGTAGGTAGTCACTATCCGCCATTTTGTTTTACTTTGTAAGTCAGTGCGCACAACCGGCGCAGGCGTCTACTCAATCGCAGGTGTAAAACACTCGCTTCGATTTAACGCACTACTGACAGACATGTCGATTGTCATAGACACTAGAGTTGTTCATCGCAGTGACCGATCAATGGCGCCACTATCGTATTGTTGCCAGTAAAATATGTGAATATTCTTATACGTCACTAAATTCCTAACATATATAACCTTTATAGTTTTGTAATGTGACGTCACGATTGTGGCTATCACTAATTTCGGGAAAGAAACAATTTCAAAGCTGCGTTTATATCGATATCACAGACCGACCCGTTTTCCACAGAACAGCCGTATTTATAGAGTTCGTGTGTAACCAATTTTTAGGTTATGTATTATGTTGTTCGGTGTATATTGACAATGATCCCGGATACGTCATATGGGGGCTCCGTGTGGGCCCTGGATGGTTTAGTTAGGGTAGGGGCCGCTTTTTAAAGGCCGAGTCCCACACTCCCGCGCCACTGCACAGCCCAGGCGCGGGGTCGTAAAACGATTCCTTCAGGATTAAAAAAAAAAGTTATGTATTATGTACATTTATCAAATCATACAAAAGACAATCAGAAGATTGTTAAACTTATGTAGTTGTTTCTAGACGAAAAAGTTTAGTTCTACTTTTAGTAATTTTGAGAGCCCAATTAATAATATATGACTGCAACGAACGCTGAACGTAAAGAACATCCTAAGGATGCTGTGGTGTCCGGAATGTTTGAAGGTTTTTCCGCAGAGTATTGCTAATAAATGGGTCTGTTAAAATTTAATACTATGGAGTTCAAAGCAATGCCTGATTCTAGTAATTATCCCAAGTTTTGTGCTACTTGTAATGTATCAAATATTAGGTATTTAGTAGTAGTATAGAATTTAATATATAATATTAAATTCATCGAGGATCAAATTTATTATTAATTTAAAATAATGTCCTTACAGATGTAAACGTTGAACAGAAGCCAAGGTCGCCACCGGAACAGAACTTACTCCTTGCAATATCAAAAGCACGACAGGCCACCAATTACCTCATGATATCAACAAGTATTGTCTCCAGAGGGTTGCCAGTCAAAATAATCGATACACCAACATAAATACATGGAATATCAAGTTGTATTATTTAAAATTTTCTCCCGAGAATTTATTATGTTTAATAACTGCATTCCAATATTAATATTGGATTTATTGAGATATATAATAAAAGGAATTTCGCCAGCTTGGGTCCAAAAATAATTATCAAATATTTTAGTTACTATATTTGTAGTCTCAAATACGGCTATTTGTGATGAGGAATAAAGAATATAGAGTTTTGTATTTCTTAGGGAACAGATCGCTTCATAGCGATAAGGCCACTCGTTGCCTTTTATTATTTAGTTCATTAATAAACTTGTCGTAGCAAAGCATAAAGAAAAAAAACTAAAATTCGCATAGCTCACATTTAATCGTTGACATTTATTTCATATTATATTTATGAGTTGATTGAGAATCTCCATTGTTGGAATAGTTGATTTCGTTTGTCACACATACTCATGTTACGGATCCAGGGAAACCTAAGGTTAATGTGAGTTTTAAGGTTTTGTTGGATATATATATTTTGAAGAAAGGGTAGGAGTATACCTCATTGCTGCAAATGCTGTAAGTGCCCGTAAATAAAAATTGACTTTGATTTTTCAATTGAAAAACCTATATTATACTTAGACATTTTTACAAATTACTTAATTTTTTGTAATGGTGTCTTACATCGTAAAACTATAATTTGCTCGTTGTTTTATAGCAGGCGCTAGAAGTTCCTAAATGTAATTTGAAAATAGTATTCGTGTTCGACTTGGACATGGATTTAAATAAAATTACTACAGTATTAAATAATTCCATAATTTGACGCAAATAGTGCAGTACTCGCGTACATGATAAACTATAACATAAATCCCAAAGGTAACAAAGCCTATTCCCGCCGTAGACGCCATTTTGTTTCAAGTTATTGTATGTTTGTTAACTCGACCTCTTTTAACTAAACTTAAGTTGTACGATATTCTATATTTTATTTGTTTCGCATATATACGATCAATACTTTGGGATAAAAACATAACATCTGACAAAGTGTAATTAATGTATTAGAATTTACTTAATAAATTTATAATATAATGTGACCAAAACTTTTTGCCCTCTATTTTCGTTTCAAACAATATTTTAGGTGCGTATTGGTAGGGTACGAAGTTTTCTACCTCGATTCTATTATCTGGAATAATTATTTTAAAATTATTTGAAAGCTTAATATAATTAATTAGCCTAATTAATAGCTTAAAACAATTATTTTAAAGCTTTTCAAAAAACGACTCACGCACTGTTTGGAACAATATTTTATAAAAAATGTATCTATAAACCCACCAATATGTTCATGTAATAACCGAGAACTAACAATTAATTAATAATTGAACAATTATTATACGCATAAGCATCACGAAAAGTTTTTTTTATTCAAATATTTTATTCAAGGAGTTTCAATTAATTCAAGGTTTTATTTTTAAATGGCAAAATATGTTTTATGAGAGTGAGATCATTTCCTATTATAAATAATATAATAAAAATTATTGTAACTGGTTATGCCAATCCACTCACTCAGTTTACCTTGATACTATCTCTGTCTTTGTCAGACTGGGAGATTTTGGGCTTTGCTTGATGTTGCTATCTCATTTTCGCACACGTGTGTTGTCAAAGATAAGTTAATATAGATGTGAATACTTCGGTATACCAATAAACTCTACACTACCCTCTAAGTATATCACAAAATTTTATATTTTGTATTGTTCTATTTGTTATTGTTAACATTGCAGGTTGCATTCTGAAATTGAAAATAATTGTATGTTATGTAATTAATAGATAAAAGATAAAAACATATTTAAAATTCCTTTTAAATTGAGAACAAATTTAAGTAATAGTAACAGTGCTTTTCTTTAAAGACAACTATTTCCTTATGGTTTTATAATTAAGTAATTGAATGACAGTCGAGATTAATTTATATGAAATCATTTAGTGAAACTTTCTTGAATTACCCATAAAAAATTTTTGCATCGGTGATTAATAAATTACGAGTGTCATATCTAATATTTCATTATCTATGGCGCGTCATGATCGTTCTACCTCAAAGGTTTTTCGTGGCTTTGTTGTGTCTGCACAGTTGTCAGGGTAACATCGCTGCGCAGCTCCGAGCCAAACTCGTTTCGGTCAGTGCAGTGTTGTGATACGGAAATGATACGCTAGTGAACGTAAAAATTAATAATGGCATTAAAAAAGGATTTCGACATCCCCGTAAGTGTTTTCAAGCAAATTAAATTGCCCAAAACCGCGAAAATACAACAGGCATTCGAGAAATTGTTCAAAAAGAACAACTATACGAAAATAGTGCATAGTTAAGAATTGTGTGGATAAATGGCTGGTGAATCAAGTGCAATTTGTAGAAATAGTTTTGATACGCTTTTTATTGATTCAGAGACGGAATTTGTTGGTAAGGGTAATAAAACCCATGTGTTGAGGCCTAGAAGTAGAAGTGGGAACAGAGTAACGCAATCGTTGAGTGTGTCTGATGATACATTTTACAAGGATCTAGAAGATTACGTGAAAGAAATGGCGGCTAATACGAGTGTGGAAGCGGATGATGTTTGGAGCCAGTTGCAGCAGAAGGAATCTGATCTTCTGTTGGCGGCGGAGCTGGGGAAAGCATTGCTAGAGAAGAACGAAGAGCTGAAGAAGGAACAGGAGAAGGTCACCGAGGAGTTCTCCAAGAAACTTGAGGTAAGAAATTACGTTTTATTTAAATTACGTCACAGGTTACAATGCACAAAGAAGAGATTTTTTTAAAACTAGCGGAAAAACCAAATCGTTACAAGTTCGTTCGAAATTTAAATTTATTTAAAGTTAATTAATAAAAGTACTTATATTAGTTATGATTTTTAAATTACGAATCATGCTCGTATTACATAGTGCTTTTAAATGACTGTAATTCAATCGCGCAAAATTTAATAAGCTGCCTAAAAATGATCCGTTAATAATTGAGTTTGTAATTTACGGATCGCTAGGCTAAGTTCGGTCGGTCCACAGAGTTGTGTTGTTTTTGAACTCCACGGAGTTTTAAAAGGCCAGATATTATATTTATTTATATCTAAGACTACTCTTAAAGAATATACAACATAATTTATAAGTAATAAAGGAAGCTCAATTTTAGTAGGTCAATACATCAATATTTCGTACTTATGTTTTACCATTCGTGTCGAGACTTACTATTATTATTTAGGTCAGAATCGAATACGCTTTTGTGATGCCGCTTTAGTGAAATATTTTAAATCTGTATTTGTATATCAATACGTCAGCAAATTAAGAGCTAACTGGCCAACGCAAGTTTTTGTCTTATAGGATACATTTAATATAATTAATAAAATCAGGCATTACTTGAGGATGCTCATCGAACGTTGTTCGTAGAGGCTACATCCTGAGGATGCTCCGGTGTCGGGGCAAAACGTGCGTCGTTTGTTTAAGACTTTTTTCGCAGTATTCATAGTAAATATGTAGATCTATTAGAATTTAATAGCAATATTACTACTGCTTGGTTTCAACGCACCTCTAATAGGATCGGTTGGGTTTGTAGGGAACCCAAAGAAACAGGAGCCTTAATTGTGATTTTAACTTCATGAACCGCGATAGGCAGTTGAAGACTTCATTTTGTCGGTATATCAACAAAATACAAGACCACATTAAAGTAAATAAGATGGCTCCCATATAATTATTCATGCACGACTCACAAGTGCACGGTGTTTTTTTATATCTTAAACTACTTTTTCGTGAATTCAAAGATGTACGTTAGAGACACACACACACACATATATAGCATTATACATAATAAGGGTATTAGTTGACAATCATTATTTTTAATATTGACGACATTGATAAGGGCTTATCTCGAATCAATATCACGACGCAATATTGTTTCAGTTTTGAAATTGCAACACAATACAAGGTAAATTTTACGACTGTAGTTGGTATTTTTGTCACCATGGCTCAGTGGTTAATGTATTGCCGTGATAAAATTAATGAATCAAAGGCAGAATAAAAGGTACATCACGTTGCTCAGTTGTGCATGTTTAGTATTTTTATTTTGTTTCCCAAACGATTACATTTTGGAGTTGTGTTCCTACTTTATACGAACAATAGCTAGTTAAGTGTTATATACTATAGAAATTCGGTTCACACAAATTTCGGTTTAAATATGTTTAATGGTTTTTGCGTTACTGTCTTACTTAGCCTTGTAATATACTAATTAGTATATAGACTTAATAAGAGGTGTGGTGGTGTATCCATTTTTCGGGTAAATAACGTCACATTTTGAATAAATTTCGAGTGCTAGTTATTTGAAGTTGTTTCGAAACCTGTTTTAGTTGTGAAGAATGGTTAAATTGTTTTCTCAATAGATAAATAAATCCTTTAATTCGTTTTTATTTATACGATAAAGAGCTTTCAGTATTTTTGTAGTTTTTATCATAATTATTTACTATTCGTATTCATTAATAAATTGATAACAGATTTCGATACAATTAGTAATTTGTTCCAAATATCTGATCGTATTTATGCGATTCATTACCTAATGGTTAAAAATGGGAACCCAGACTTCGATGTCCATCTGTGTCTCTTTGAACGATCATAGTTTGACAGTTCAAATATATAAATACTAAAAAACAATAAAATATTTAAGGGTCCTACTGCCCGTTGTTATTCCGAAGTTCCTAAGAACCCAATGAGTTACCATATAAGCAAATATTGACGGGCAAGTATTGTAAACTGGTGTGGCAGGTAGGTCATTAGCTCACCGTTATGGTGAATCACGAGAAACGAGCTTTAAAGTTGTAACTTTGCGAACTTTTGAATACATATTTAAAGCTTGCGTTGACGGAATATGGCCACCTTCGCTTTTTTGGAGGTTGAAATTCCGATAATTATTATTTTATCAGTTTAACTTACAATGTATTCTTATATTTTTTGTATAACCTACTTTAAACCGTATTAATTTTTTCAAAAATAAAATAGGGCGGCAAGAGCCAAGCGGGACAGCGCAGCCCATAAACACCCATTAATGAGTGCGTTGCCGGCCCTTTAGGAAGGAGTAATAAATAATTAGATTGAATCGTGTTTTAAAGGTTTTTTTTCATAAATGTTCCTGCATAAATCTGTAATATAAATAAGGATTTAAATTTTAAGATAAAAATATAAAATTCATCCTATTTAATACGTTTATCAAGTTTTTAAACTTAATAATTATTGTCGCAGAATTTTTATAGATTTTTTATTTAATTAACAAACTACATATAAAATTCCATATAAAATTGAATGCTCCAAAAGAAAGGTAACAATAGCCTCGAAAAAAATAACATAAAAACTTCCCTATATGACAAATTGTTTGGCTTTGTGGACCAAATCATAAAATATAATATTTTAAACAATTAAGTAACGCATTCTTGCTGCGTTAACAAGCAATTAGGTGACTAGGCGTCGTTAGGATAATTACTTAACAAAAAAACCTATTACGACTTAAAATAGCAATTTATACAATTCTTATAAGTAAAATTACACGTTGATCTTTCGGTAAGAAAGTATAAAGATCGTTATAATATCTTTGATATAATGTCAATTGTCAATTAAATACAAATTCTACACTATATAATGTTGATGAGAAACCCTTGTCAAACAAAACACTTGATTAATTGATGGAAAGCTTAAAAAATTTGGACAGATGCCTATCAAAATCTGAAGATAATACTAATATAGTAATAATAATAATAATAACTTCATTAAATTCCATCAATACAAACAAAAATGAACGACACAACAGAGAAACACTGATGTAAAAAAAATGTAAAATAAAAATCCAAAGAATTACAGATAGTTTTCTCCTTTACTGTTTATAATTAATATAATCAGGCGTTACTTTGTGGAAGTTGCCCACTTCGAAGCGTTCCTCCTCTGCGTTCATCGAGCGCTGTTCGATGAGGCAACTTCCTGATGATGCTCCGGTGTCGTGGCGAAACGTACGTCGAGTGGTTGTGGGTTTTTTCGCGGAGTATTGCTTACATATTGGTCTATTAGGGGTTTGTCATTACAATATCGTCAACACACATACAAGGCCGGCCTCTCGATCATATACCTGATAATATATAATGAATATAGTAAGCAAAATAAAAATCGTACTCTCAGTCAAATACAGTGTTGTCGAGATGTTTTATGGTCTGATTTTTTTAGATACCGCACATAGAAAAGTAACATTATTTTGCTTACATGGTAAAAAATAATTTAAAACATCTACCCTCATCTGGTTAAAATACAAATACTCTAACAAATTATGTAAAGTCCAAATGCAACGTGGACCGGCATTTTTTTGAATAAAAACATAAGACTACGTTCTATAAGGCGACGAGTTCGTATTAATCAACTCTGTTGTTAATAGACGCAAATATTTGTAAGTATAGATGGATGATTGTTACGCCACAGTATCTTACATGTAAGCCAAAATAATTTTCTGTATTTACATGTACATATATTAGATATATAATATGTATATTTATGACGAGTATTAATGCGGGTGAAGCCGCAGGGAGTAAGAGAACTGGATTGAATATCTCGTTCGCCCGCGACAGTGACCTACAATACTAAACGCTTTAGGCAAAGCACGACCTCCATTTTGATTTTGGCCATTATTCATTCCGTCGTGATGCACCCCGTTTTACAATTACCAGATCCTATTCGTCACGATGTTGTTTTTTTAATGTTTACAATAAAAATTAGCACAAAAATTATAGTCTATGGTTATATTGAATCTTTGAAATAGTCTAGTTTTTGAGTTGATTCCTTACAAACAAATATCACTTATGATACTACATATATAGTAGATTGTCATATAGCCATGTCTGTAGCACAGATTAGGACGGATTTAGTTACACATATACATGGTAACCCCGATATAAGCATACGGCATTTTTTTTTAATATCAACACAAACAGGGCGAGAAAAGGCTTATACAATCTAAACATGCCATCAATTGAGAAGAATAAAACCGCGGGAACATCTTGATCGGATTCCGTAGCCATAGAACAAAAAAATGGAACTGTTATGTTCCGTTCAGTATCACATATATCGTCACACCTTTTTTCCGAAAATATAAAAACTATTCTATTGAAACTGGGTAAACAGATGTAATCTGTATTTTTCAATATCTTTTTGTATTTATGGATAAGGTTCAAAAATTATATTGAGGTTCCTAATATAATTTTTTCTAAACTGAATAGTGCGAGACACGCTTCCAAAGTGGTGAAATGTATGTAAAAAATGTAGCAAAAACTTCTAAAATAAAAAAAATTTACATGCAAACTCGAACAAGATCGTGCTCAATAGATTTTTATATAAAACAAAAAAATACGTTTCATTCAATATAAACCACAATTTACCTTTATAAATTGAAGTGAACAACCACCTAATACTTTAAAGTACAACGAACTTTTATATTGTTACTTGCTGGTACAGAAAATCGAGTCCGACTCCCATCAAGGCTGCTTTTTATATATATATTTTGAACGCTATCAAAGCTGTAGCCTTATATTTTTAGGGTAAGAAATTTGGAGATATTGAGTCCTAAAATCTGCTCCAAAACCATTTGACCATATGATAATCTTCTATATAAAATATATTAAAGAAAAAAATACAAATTAAAAAAAAAACCTGTAATCGCGAAATGTATTATCGGTATGAAGTTATAGTATCGGTGAATTTAAAGTAAACTACAAAAATCAAGTAAGCCACCATTACGAAAGCCGCAGATAGAATATTAAATAGAAATGAATCATTCTTAGAAAACCGGTCGGCGGTCATGCTTTTGAAACACAGGGTTGTACAAGGTTCCTCTTTTGGACCACTTTTGGTTATTTCATCTATTAACGTCCAACTTTTAAAACTATGTTTGTATATTATTTTAAATAGCATGAAATAACGTATTAAAGGATTTTAGCAGACTTTAGTATAAGTTTACTTATAATGTTACATCTAATCATACATTGTGATAATGTTTCAATATATATTAGTGCGATTTATGCGGCTAATTAGTAGAATACCTTCTAAAATAACATTAATGAAGTGTTAGGTGGTCGCATAAGACGTCTTATTTCACACATACAACTTTATCATAATCACTTCACTTGTATTTCTCAAAACAGCGCCCCATACTCAATCACTGCATTCAAGGGTACACTGGTCAGTTGTTCAAGATCCACACTTGGTACTCGTTGGTTTTTAAAGAGCGCGTTAGTGATGGCCTGACAACTCAACAACTGGGGGGGTTAGATGTCAGGCAGTAGACTATAAAAACAGATTACCGAATATTGGCTATGGAAATGACGAACAAAAAATAATAGGTTCCGTTCGGGTATTTAAAACTGTAATATGTACAGGAATAACACCGACTGATTGAACACAATTGGTTAATCCTTGGATAAACAATTCTTTGCAAACAAAACCTCGTGAGTGAGTCGATTTTCAATATGTCAAAACATTGATAGATTAACTCCACAGACTGACCGAAAGATTTGAATGTAATTCTCTTGTTAGCTCAAATAATTAAGAGAGCGACGGGTGGTTTATATTTACCAACAAGCTAAAACCTTTTAAAGTATTTCTTAAGTTTAATAATTGTTTAATTGTTCGCTGGTGAGAGCCCGCCGGAGGTCGTGGCCTCGAAACTTGGAGCCTTTGCTGATTCTAGTCTTACATTGAAATTGTTTTTGTATTTTTGAAAAATCAACGCTATTGGCGGATTTATTTATTTTATGAAACGATTAATTTATTTATAACGCAACTAGATCCCTGCGGCTTCACCCGCGTTATAAGAGATCCGTGCACCTCGTTATATATAAATATACATAGTATGTAATATATAATGTATTTATATTGTATATTACTACTTTACTTTACATTACTTATTTAAGTAGGAGCGATGTCTATTTTAATTTTAGAAACCAATTATTATTAACAATTGTTCATTTGTAATAATGGCTTAGACCTAATATATATAACGTGCTTTTTTTTAGGACTATTAAAGTTCATATTTGACTAATATGTTACATATATGATTAGCAATTTTGTCAGCGCTCGCCAGAATAGCTTGCAGATGGTAGATTTTTTCCTACTTACTTGATATTTTGGACAATTCACATAATAACGTTATAAATTGTCGCCTATATGTTATTTTGATGTACCTATATTATTCTAAAGTTTAATTGCATTCCTCAATACAAACATTCGCGTTTATAATATAAGTAAGAATATCAAAACAAATAATATATAGATTAATTTATTCAAAACTTTTTTTTTTGTATAAAATAGATGGCATCGGGTAGGGTTTAACAGATCTTAAGTGATATCGCCCAAAGACATTGAAGATGGTTTAAAAATTGGTCCCTAAGTCGAATTGGTTCAGAAATACCTCTTTAAGATTTTTTTTAATGAGACAGGAGGCAAACGCGTCACTTAGAGTAGACTAACCGCCCATGTCTCCCTGCAATACCAGGAGGCTGACGGACGTGTTTGCCGGCCTTTAATGGATTTTATTGATGATAATACGAAAATTTGTTTTAAGATAAATAAAATACCTAAGTAGGTCTGTTCCTATTGTAATAACCTTGGTGTGCGTGATCAGATAATGCATTAGCACTCGAGACGTTATCGTTTTATCCATGTGTCATTCAAACGGATGATTTCGTCAATATTTCCGATCGTAATTTAAAATGAAAGATAATAAAAGATTATTAAAAGTGAAAATTTCGTCATACAACTTTCTTTTATGGTCTTAATAGTAGTTTTCATAGCAACCATTAGTATAGTTTGACTTTGCGTAATGATCACATTTGTATGAGCTCTTCACTATATAACTGCTGGCTGTGGTGGGGTTTTAGATGTGTTAGTTAATAAGTATATATTAATTTAGTTAATAAGCAAAAAGTGCGTGAAGTGAAATAAGGAATGGCTGAAAATCGGCGCAGACTGAATGAATTAAAAAGCTGAGCAAGTTGCCTTTTGGTACACAAAGAAGCAAATATATGTATATTTGTTGGTTCTTTGTTTTGGATTTTGTGTATCGATAAATAATTATTAAAATATTTTTTTTATAATACACGCTACATAAGCTTCCCTTAGAACTAAACGCATGCGTGAAATAGTCCTTTAGTTGTACAAGCGAGTACACACACGAATTGTAAAATGCCGAAATTTAATTAAAAGAATCAGGCGTTACTTTGTGGAAGTCCATAATAACAAAACCCTAATAGACCAATCTAAAAGCAATACTCCGCGAAAAACACCCAACTATTCGACGCAAATTTCGCCCCGACATACACCGGAGCATCCTCAAGATGTTGCTCATCGAACGCCGTTCACAGTTTGCAAGTAACAAAAAATATTATACACGCGTCTTTAATATTGTCATTTATTAACGTAACTGTTAGTCACTTAAAGAAAACCACTTTATTAACGGATTTAAGTTATGTAGTTTTGCAAAATTAAAATATATTTACATTATTTTAAATTTTTCCAACGTTTCTTGCAAAAATCCTCGATCCTCCGGTTTCAGTCGATACCAATTCCGGGGCAATAAATACAGATAACACACAACCTCTCTGCAGCTGTGACACTTATTTCGACAATTACACCTTTTGTCTTCAATCTACCGTGACACGTTTAAAGACGCGAAACGTCGGGAAAATTTAAAATATGTATTAAAATATATTTAAATTTTGCAAAGATACATATATTTCCTTAAATCCGTTAATAAAGTGTTTTTCTTTACACGTGTCCTTTTGAGTCAATATAACATCAATTGACTAAAAATACGGTGAACCCGAATGTTGTAAAGAGTTACCTACGACGATAAAACGGACGATCATGTGAGTGCACCCGAACGTTGCCTGTTCGGGGGCATTTACTCTGTCTCGGTAACGGTACAGCGGCATAACGCACGCGCAGATGCAGTCACGGTTGACTTGTGACCAGCTGTTTCCGTCATGTGTTAAGGGCGTCTTTATTCCATTTAAAATTTGGCATTTACCCTGCTTTTGATGAATTCGAAATATAGACGGTATCATATTTGTTTGAACACATAAAGATGATTTCATATAGATTGAATGGCGGATATAAGTATAAGGCGAGAGTGGATGGTGCTGGGAGACCTGCTCGAACCTTTTCGGATCATGTAAACACTATATTATGAATATAGTAAGAGTGGAAGAAGCGAGAGAGGTATAAAAGTCGCAAGTGGGGGTATGGAGTGAAGCCTTCCCCAATGGGAAGGCGTGATATAAATAAATAAATTTAAAAAATCATATTCGTTCGATGAATACAGCCTGCGTTTACTACAAAAATGTTATCATAGAAGCCCCGCTACATATATTACTCGCTGATAACGCAATATAATGCAGATATTCTAATGGAGAGATTCTATAGGTACTGTTAGGTACTGTATAAATTGTTCACTACATACAACCTTTGCAAGTTACTCATGTGTGTCTGAGGCCTCGTTCTTTACTGGAACTGGTTCCTAGTGGTGAAGTTCAAATAGTGGGACCCTAAGTAGCATTAATTACAAACGAGTAGAGATTAGTCACATTTTAAACTATAAACTTCTAAATACTTTTACAATATACATTGTAATATTATACTGTCATAGTTTTTCCATAAATGTTATCTTTAATCGGTTACGGATTCACGGTTCAAACTTTACGTCAACGTTTTCAAATATATACATCATATATTTCTAACGCACATATATATATACGCATATAATTTCCCTTTGTACTCTGGATTACCGCTTTCCCCTTATTTAAATAATACAATTTATAATTTGTATAAATTATAACTGCTGATTAAGATATATGTCGTAATCATTGAGTCTAAAAGCATAATGGGCATTCTCAAAATGGCTGTTACAATGGCTGCCAAAAATTTGGTGTTTTATTGCTCCTGAAATAGGCAAAAAATAAAAAAAAAAAATCTTATTTTTATGATATACTGTGGACATAATTAAACCGAAACAATATTTACCTGTTATATAAACATAAATTGCGAGTGCATACGTCAATGCGTCAAATGTCGTGGTTACTTGTCAAATGTCACAATTGTCTATTCCCGTAATGAAATCAATTCAGCGGTTTAAAACCACAGATAAGCGATATCGAACTTTCATAACATTAATGTAGGTTATTTCTCAAATGACTTTTCAAACTGATAGATAGTAAAAGTGATTTACTAGGGCTCTAAATACCTATATAATCATTTTTCGCTTGCCTAAAATCGTTTTCTAACAAGGTAGGTGCAGCCACAATCGGCGCTAATTAGCAGCTAACCAGTAATTTGTATATCGTTTCTTAGCTTAGATTTATAAACTTTACGTTGAAATGATAAGTTATTTCAATGCCGGTTCTATTCTTGAACGCTCACTTAAACTATTAAAGTAATTGACCACTAAGACGAAATAGTTCTTGCATTTGTATTACAATCATTTCAATTAGTTTCTTAGATTAAAATATTCACCGATATTACCTACAAGTAATTTATTAGTTTATAGGTATGACATCGACTGTTATTACGAGATATAAGCGTTCTTTACGTAGATAACCAAAAGAATTTTCTTTCTAAATACGAAAATAAAATTTGTGAAGGAAATTTAGCTAGGACACCGACAAGAGTGATAGTTTTAACCTATTGATGTATGTCCAGCCAAAGCCAGACTGGGCTAAATTAGGTATATATATATATAAACATAAAAAGAGCTTAATAATAAAAATACGCCTTGAATTTTTCGACTAGTCTGCAATTGAAGCAAGCAGTGAAATTTCCCTCAAATACAAAAAAACCCTTGCCTTGGATTTGTGCACAAATACATTAAAGACCAGTAATGGCCATTTTCAATAGAATATTTCTTTTTTATTGCTGAGACGTAGTCTAACCAAAAAAGAACTTCGTGAAAGGCTAATATTATATCTTCGATGACGGCCCACATCCCGCAAAGTGGACGCAGTAAAGCCTCTTTACAAGGTCAACTCTATAAGAAGATTTTTAGTATTAAATCTAATTTCCTTATAAGATGTTGTTAGCTACTTTCTCTAAATTAATTGTTTTATCCAGTTATTCAGGGTAAATACGTCTTAGCGGCTTGCGTGGATATTGCAACCCCATTTCATACTGATATTGCAAGGAATATAGTCAAAACCTTGACAGTAAATATTTTGTAAATATTTTGTCAGACAAAGGTTGGCAAGCCGATTCTTGAACGTAAACAATGACTAAAAATATTTTCACGATGGTATTAAAAGCATTTTCAGACATTCATTTAAGATAATTTACCTCTTCAATCATATATTAAAAATTCCATTTTTTGCTCTGATTCGTTCTAGTTATACAAGCCATTTCAATGATAACCATATTATTGGAGTGAATTTAAAAATAGCCGGCCATTTTGTGTGTGCCGCCATGTTGGATAATATAAGTGATAGTATAAGATTAGAGTGATGATATAATAATAATGAAAACATGTACTTTATTATTTTTATGTATTACATGTTTGTCTGAAAGATATATAAAAAATGCTTCAATTATCTAGATCATATTGACATTCTAGTGCAAATTTCTTATCTATGTCAAATGGTATGTTTATCTTATCAGAATACATTTTAACTGAAAGAGCAATATTACAAAACACAATTGTTTAGTCTGAAATTTACAAAGGAATGGTTTGATTTTTATATAACTTAATTATATTAGCTTAACGAGTCTTTTGATATTACTGTAACTAATGTACAGTTTCTTTTTTATATACATTTAAAATTCAGAAGAATTGTCTTAAAGAGTTTCAAGCCAAAATAAATATTGGCTTTTAATAAAAGATTTGTTATAAATATTAATTATTATATGCTTTAATTCTGTCTCATCTGAGTTACACTTTTTGTTACACAGACACCAAACCAATATTGCCAACATTAATAATCATTCTGTGCAGTGTTGCCAGAACATATAAACATTGTTACAACATTACTGCATTAATATAAATTGTAAATGTACTAATATGTGATATGTGCTAAACTGTGTAATATTAAATGTCCAGAAAATAAAACATATTATACTGTTTGAACAATAAAATAATATAGAGGTACAATAAAATTCATAATTACTGCAAATATAAATATTTAACAAACTCTTACGTGAGTTTTTTATGAAATTTGATGTTATGGTAAATTTATGAAACCGACAATATTTACATAACTTTACATTATTGTGTACTATACATCTCTTTTCCATATAAATTATTATAATTAACAGTTCAATATTAAACATTTTAAATGTCTTCGAAGATTAGCCGGATTCCGGCAAGAGTACCATTTATTTGTATTTATTATTTATCATTAATTAAAAAAAATAAGACGTCAGAGGATATATAATTAAATAGATATTCCAATAACCCTAATTACAATATTGAAGTAGTATTTTGAAATTAACATTAATTTTCACTTTTTCAATTTCGTGGAAACCCGGTCCAATTTAAAAAAACGTACGCATTGTAATACTCGTGTATAGTACCACAAAAACGAAGTTATATTTGAATATCAGAATGAAACCTTATAAATATAAGCAATAGATCAAGTTACAATACTTATAGGTCGCTGATGTCTTATATGTATATACGTAGTTTGAATACAAAGACAGTGTTTTGTTAATTTTCCAAAATTTAGGTTATACTAGGGATTTTAAAATTCGACCTCGGAGTTTTTCAGAACGCGTACAAGACAATATGACAAATTCATAATTTAATAAGACGTAACCTGGGTGCAGTGTCCAGAACTATTAGCGACACAATTGACAAAAATTTTAATCAAATACACTACATCACTTCAATTTTAATGTTTATTCGTTATTTTACCTCATAAAAGCTAAACTAATCTTGCAGAACTGAAGTACAGCTTTGTCCCTTGTGATATTGCGTTTATAGTTTTAAACAGACGAGGATATTCTCGGATAGAATCACCGAATTGCTACCGATCATTTAGGAAAATTAAGTAATCGAACGGCGAAAATTACGTGTTAAAATTGCCGGTATTCTTTTGGCTTCTCGATGCAACTTGAGATCCACAGAGTAACATTAGCCAATGCTATTTTTTTGTTACTTTTCAATGTTACAGCGTATTAGAGCGTGGCTGTCGCAGTCTTGGATTTTGTATGAATGTTATTTTTGTGTTCAAGAGATTTTTGATTATATTAGGCGAATTATCAACTAAATGCATCATTTATTTATGAAATTAATGTTTATATTTGTTTTTCCAAATTCATAAACGGAAAACTAAATTGTATGTCGTTTAAAAATGAATTGTTTAAATGGAAATTCGTTAGTAATAAGTCTAGTAATTTAATATATTTGTAATTAGTAATTAAGAAAAGCTTTCTTTCTTCTTAAATCCCAATTTCACCGTTATAAGTCGTAATCTATCCTTTTTCACCGCAGCGTAAACACAATTTGACAGTAAGAGATGAAGCAGTACCTGTGCAAGTAGTATCTCCATTTAGGATTCTGTATCTAAAGGTAAAACGAAACGAACCCTATTACAGTTATGGCTTTCCGTAATACATCTCTATAATCATCTTCCAGAATATATCATATAGAACGACAGAGATAGATTTTGCTCCTTTTCGCTCGATCTAAAAAAGGTCCTCTTTTTTTCCTAAGGCCCATTTTTGGATCGAGCAAAAAGGATATAGACTGAAGTTGCGTAGTCTTAATTGCTGCGCATCTCACATTATCTAATGGTAACTCGCATATTGCCTCAACGGCTCCAAACCCGAGATGCATTGGACCGCGCGTCGCGTATCTTTAAAATATCCACAAAATGGCGGCGGAGAATAATATTAAATTTCTGTATAATACTTGAGTAGATTTGTAGAAATAATTTTTTTTTTGTTTTTGTTATTATCACAATTATGTTGGTACAGTACTTAGATGTTACTGAAATTAGCATATTTTCAGTAGCGTTTTTATGGGTCTACCTGTTGTAAGTTGCGAAATACCTGAGCTTAAATTAGTATTCCCTATGTTAATGAATTTACATACAATTCACGGCCTCGCAATTTAATTGTATGGGCCATAAATCAAGCTGTATATTGTGCGAAGATTGTTTTGAATGATACCATACAATTCTAAAAATATAATCATATTTGTTACAGGTAAACAGTTTTATATAATTTGGTAAGTTCATTTAAATGGAATTTGGGTATTTCCAAATACTTATATGTATACCTTCACAACACACATACACAAGAATTTCGCAATTCGTTGAATTTGGCGTGAACATCATTAATATATGATTAATAATAATGGTCATTCTGTACGTACACTCAAAACTAAAAATCTCTAATTTTAGTTTTTAGACCGGTCAGCTTGTGTAACCTATCTCTATATTATTTAAATATTTGACAATTTAAACTTTATTGCTATCACATTTAGCGATATACAGAATAGGTTCGTTCTCTAAAACCGTTGGACAGGTCTAAAGTAAATTAAGATTGGAGTTTAGAGTGTGCAATCAAGGCCCACAATACGACCCATATCGTACACTGCAGTTTGGTATTTAAAGGACGCGTCCTCTTTATTATTTAATTATTTTACAAAAAGTTCAGTTCGCATCGATAAATCAGCGATCACACGTTCTCTCACACCCCCGGGTCTTTCAAGTAAAAGGAGTGCCAACAAGGACACAACATCCTTTATAAAAATCATTTCATCAAGTAACTAACTTGTTGTCAATCACGGACGCAACAATATTCTGAGTCTTTGTACTTCGCCGCGGCGAGTTGAAAGAAAGATTAACAAAACCCGGAGGCATTTTTAACATTGACAAATTCATCTATGACTAATGCCCTAGTATAAACGTATTTAATACGAATTTAATAATATATCCAGATGTTGTAACCTTTATAAAAAAGCGGCAGCTGTCAGGAAACTAAAATGTCAGAAATGCACCTTGTCATCTAAGCTTGCGTTTGTAAACAATTGCCTCCAATTTGAAAGATGTTATTTTGAATAAAGAATGCAAAATTTTTGCTTCTAGTGATCTAGTATTGTTTGAAGAAAGAAATAGGTTTTGGAGTAAAAAATAAAATCCAGCATTTATTTTTTAATAATTAAATATAATAAATTTAATAATTATGATAAATTAATATGTAAAATATACAATATAAAACTTTGTATTATCAAAAACGATTACATTCTCAATTATGCGTTAATATGAAGTATGACTGTTTAATCATGCTCTACATAAGCTAGCGGTGGCTGCGATCTCTAAATACCAGTCTTTTTAATGACGCTTAAAATAGCTATTACTGCAATTTGCCACCCTCATCCCGGATGTCTCGAAACGCACTATAGTCTAACAATTTCGCTTCCCCCCGAACGGAAGACTCGACTGCAGGAAGCTATGCCCTTCAAATAAATATTAAAAAAAGTTTTAACGGTAAAAACTATTCAGGAAGTCCTTTTTCTGGCCTTTTTAATTGAGTACACCACTACTCAATTAAAAATTTAATTAAATTTGTTTTTTTTTTGATTTTTTTTATAAAGACAAGAATATTTCACTAGTTCTACGGTATATTTTGTATAATCATATTAAAAAAAATATTTATGATTTTTAATACTAGGTGATATATAAGTTCTTAGAAGCTAATTTTTGGACAACGAAAACAAAAAAATACACTATATTATATGATATACGAATTCTAAATCTCCATTGGATTTTTGAAGAGGAAAATAGGCGAATTTATCGTAATTTTTTCAATGTTAGTCTACCTGTTTATTTGTTACGACTAATCTCTAAAATGGCTGGACCGATTTTGACGGGACTTTATTAGTAGGTAGCTGATGTAATAAAGAGTAACTTAGACTACGTTTGTTTAAGAAGTCTCTTTATTTTAGAGAAGCAATGTTGCAATGTCCAAGTACTGTCCAGCGTGGCGTATTGTCAGTAAAAGTATTTTTGAATTAGTAAAAATAAAATAAAATAAAGTAATCATACTAAGAAAATAAAGAATCGACTGCTAGGCGGAAAAAGCTTAGCTTCTATCAAGACAAGCTTAAAGTTTTTTAAAAGTATTTTTTTTTACCATAAATGTATTTAATGGTAATAAAGGGAATATAAAACCGGATCAGCTTGTATAAACCATATCGGCTTAGTAATGCCTTTTTTGTTACAAGTTCCATTCCCGTTTTAGTCAAGATTTCTATGATGAGTATCTTTGAGGCTGTGGTCTGTATGTATTTATATATGTAAATCAGTTGTATCAGCACCCATACACAATCTTTGCTCACTATGGCACCAACCAACCGTGACTTCAATGAATCCTGATATGTTGTTCTATCCTTTGCTTGAACATTAAATTCTCAAGTTTTTACATAGTAAAAGTGATTGTCAACCGCAATGGAAATCCTATACTTCCCAACTTGAAACTTCAGTTCCGTAACGTGATAATGATGATGCAACAGTCGTGGACAGAATACAGACTTCCTTATCCATTTTATAATATAAGAGCCTTTGGGCCAGGATACTGTATAGTCCTTAATTGTGTCCACGGTGCTTTGTATAATTAATAGAATTAGGCGTTACCTCGCGGAAGTCCATAGTACAAATGTAAGAATAGACCAATATGTAAGCAATTATCCGCGAAAAACCCACAACCACTGGACGCACGTTTTGCCCCAACACCGATGACTCAATCATCCTGTTCGAAGAGACGACTTCCTGAGGACGCTGTCTCTTCGAGTTTTTTACAGCGATGAGTCTGCTTTCAAGTGGTTAGTCGGGTCTTTTTAGTATATTTTGTTTTCATCTAACCACTCTATTGTATTTACTTGCTAAACTATATAATAACTCATATAACCTATTTCTTAATATAGTTTAATTATAATTATAAAATATAGCTGTATTTTGAAATGCTTAGTCTTTAACTGTTTTATGACTCTCAAATTCAAGCAAAAAATAGTAGCACGCCTTTATAAGCTTCCTAACACGAATTAAAAGCGCAAAAGTAAAGACCTATTTGGTTCGGTTATAATATTTTTTCGAAATTAGAAAACAAAATTTAGGTTTTTTTAATTTATATTTGTGCCATTACATTTCGTACCATTAGGATTTAAGTCTTTAAAGTGACCTCCAGAGGTGGTTTACATAAACATAAAGTTATGTAGGTTCGATTCCCTGTAAATCAAGTCGTAATACTCAAGTTTTACCGATACGTACAAGGACCGCTTATAAACAACCATTTAACCAAATACCTTTAATAGATTGGAAAAAATGCAAAACGCCCATGCTATCATAGTTTTTGTGACAAAAAATTTATTGAACAGTGTAGAAAATGCACGTCCGGTGCTTTATAAGGTGCGTGTAGAAGTCAATCATCAATGTGGCCTAAATTAATCAAGGCTAGACTTTCGAATACTTTAAAGGATTACGTTTGTAATCAAAAGTTTTTGTAGGGTGCACTATTGTTAATGTTATTATTACATTTGGAACATGATATTTTACCTAATACTTACAATAAAATCTTAACTTATACATTAAAAAAAATCAATGCTTTGACGAATTTGTCAAACTCATGGTATAAAGGATTGTTAAAATTTTAGTTATGGTCTGCTTCAACGTGACTATTAATCTCAATGTATTGTGACGCTATTGTTTTCAAATGCGCACGTGAATGATATGGAGAAAACATTTAATGTTTCAGGTTTTGGCAATTTTAACCGTGAAAGTTAATTAATAAGATAATATTCTAATTAAAATGATTGTTATTTTTAAACCCCAATTCTGTGGCGTTGTAAATCAGATTTGCATTACAAAATTATCATAGAGCATAGGTCTATCGATCTATATATACCATAGACTGAGTTTAGCATAGACAATAATAAAACATTCAAATAATCGATTGTTATTAATTAATTTATTGAACGGTGTAATCGAATTCAAATCAAATAAGCTTCGATTTTGAAAAACCGTGTTGCGGCACTTTCGCCTGACCCGCTTAAGTCACGCTAGCAAAAAATAAAGGAATTTCGCTTTTATTGATACGTTTTAAGAATAATTGTATTCGTCAAATTGTCTTAGATGTAGTCTGTGAATAATAATTTGTTAACGAAATTTGAGTAGAGTGTAAATTTAGTCATGTCCGGGGTTTTCATTGTAAATATAGTTATCTCAAATGTAATATTTATCATATATAGATGGGTATTGTGATAATTATACTTCTATAATATTGATATACCTTATCTTTAAATGACAATTATAAAATATTAAAAAAAAACTGCCGGTCTATTCAAAATGAAATGAATTATAATTTAAGTATATGTAGTAATTGATAGAGTGGGAAACATTTTTTGTGTCCATCCACTATTTAAGTATGTGCTTGGAAATTGTGAATGGAAAATCACAATTCAAAAAACTCTTGAAATTACGAGTGGTTCTAATTTAAAATGAGTTGCTTTTTGTTTTGGAACTTATTGAACCATGCGGACAAGCTATTTTCCTCTCGCGTTAAATAACACGTGCGAATGAGACAACAAATTCACACACGTGTCCTTTTCTAATTTTCAACTTGCTTGTAAACTCCTTGGTGTATCCAGCTTTCAATTAATTCATTCGAAATCTTTTAATTCAAGTCATGTCATTCATGACTTCCGTACCGTTTGTATATTGTCAAACTGTCAAAGTGACAATATACAAATAAACACAAATTTTATAAATCGAATTCAGTCCAGCGCGGTGTTGCCCATCTCTTGTTGATCTAAGAAAAGGTCAGAATGGCGGATATTATTGAACACAATGTTTACGTCACCGATGTGTTAATTGTGACACATCTTTGCTAACTGTATGCACGTCACAAACTCTTGATGCAAAACCTTAATATTATATGTATTTATATATTAATCTATAACTATCTAAGTTCTGCCTTGCTCGCTGGATCTAAGGCAGGTAGCCGGTAGTAGCTGTATGAGGAAGGCCTAGGACCGAGTGTTATGGCGCTCCTTGTGAGAGGCCTATGTCCAGCAGTGGATGAGTATAGGGTGATGATAATGAAGTTCAAGTAAGGCTGTGCTAGCACCCAAAACAGGCTGTTAATAGCTTAGTGTGTGTGAAGTACTGACATAATCGTTTTTAAACTTCGCTTCGACGTTTTAATATACATTTCATTATAATATCCGAAAGAATTTAATTATAAATATTTACAACTTGATCGTCGATTGACCATATGAGAAATTGTTTTTGCGCAAACACAGGATATACAACTGGTTACAATTATGAAGGCATTTATGTTCTATAAATGTCAGTACATTCATTAAAACGACATGTTATTGTTCATGTTTTTGTTTTATCCTGCTAATATATAAACGCAATGTTTTGTAAGTATAGATAGGTGGAATTTTTTTACTATTTCGCAGTGTTTTTATGGATAAGACTCATAAATATTATCAGAATAATATAGGCCTCGATTCATTTATATTGTGTGAATTGTCCAGTAAGTAGCCAACCTACCATCTGACGTGCTCTGCTAAAACTGCTAGTTACACATACCTATATGTAATACTAGGCAAATGTTTCTCTTTAAGTCCTAAAATAACCCGACACATTATATATCTATATGTTATGTGTTAGTCGTTGTAGCCAAAATACTGATACATAGCTACTATATTGATTTCAAGTGTGCATTTAAGTAATGAATCGATTCCTTAATGAAAATAGATACTATAATCTATTTATATACATAAGGCTGTCCACGGGTCCCTTTCTTAAAGCGGGTGAAGCATCAGGTATCTGGTGTCAGATAAATATCAAATACACAAATAGTTTTCAATTTTGAAGCGTGCTTTTTTGTAATTATAGGAGGTGGCAGGTTTTCGACTCAATTATATACGTTATCATTAGTGTTTAAATTTTTAATCTGATTATGAAACAGAGTTACTTCAGTTACATAATATAAATCTTTTCACACTTCTCAAAAATCTTGTCATAATATGTCTCCAGGGTAATTAACGCATTTTAATAATTAGTATATTCATGCTCGTTGCATTTCAAAATCCTGTTTCGAGTACGCATAATCACGTACAGTTTTTAGTCAATGCGTCATTGTAACGGAAAATAATCTGGGTCAATAGAAAAGGCTTCATTCAGGTGTACGATAACCTTACCTCGTTTTCACACGTACCCGTATGAACGGATAACAATATCAATTACACGGTGATTGCTTTTTAAGATGAACTAAACGGTTCACGACGATTGGACTAAGTTGGAATACGAGTTCTTTATTCAAAATATTTTGTATTATCTATGAACATGTTTGGGTGAAATTGGGAGTGACAATTGACAATTCGGTCTGTTGAGACCTGACAATTTACTTAGCCGATATTTTGTTATCACAAATTATATTCTTTAGGCGATACTCATAAGGTATTTCGAAAATAATTATTCCACGTTCGTATGGAATGTATGCAAATTGTGTTTAATGAGACATACATAAGTGATTTCTCTGTTTTGTTTTTCATTTTAATAAATCCAGACGTTGAATGCAATGTATTCATAGCAAAAGATTTACTTATTGTCCATTATTTCTTGGTATTAATTTAATCAAAAATCTTTTGATGAATTTGGCACGTTTGTCGTGAACTTTCGTAAGGTCTTAAACCTTAGGAAATGTTTACAAAACATATTACGTTAGCAAGTTAACTCTATGTAATGTATCGCTAAATTTAAACCAATATAAAAACCTATACTAGAAGTTAGTATGTTATGCGCAATGAGCAAGTCAAAAAAATACGTCATGACATATCGGTGTGCCGAGACTAGAGAGTGACTGACAATCAATAATTGAACTAGATTAATAACTCTCAATTATATTCTCTATTTTAATACTTTCGAGTTGGCCCCTAACCCAATTCTAGCTCTTAATGCAAACTGTCAAAATGTCCGCTGGAAAATAGGTACATTTTGAAATTCAAATGAGTAATGAATCGTGACTTTACGCGCTGATTAGCCTATGGAAGGTTTTTGGCACCGAATTTATGTACACCTTCAGATATACAAAACACTCCAAAAAGAAAACTGCAAAAGGTTTATCCGTAGTCTTTGAATATTGAAAATGAATATTCAAAGACTAAGGATCAACCTCCTACCAACTACTATACTCAACTTCACTCCTCGATTCATGGCTAAAAGAAAGGACTGTAATCACTTTTGACTCTACGTCTCGTGTTAGGTAATCTAGTTTGGTCTTGAATATTACAAATATCGTTTTTATAAGACAAAATCCTGTTTTTTGCGACCTAACGTCAAATAACTATTACGTCGTAGCATTTATCAATTAGGAAATCGAATACTTGCATCAGGTATAAATATTATATCTAATAGGAAAATGGCCAATGTCACAAATGAGTCAATAAGAGAGCCTTCGTGATCTCACCTGTGACTCAGCTCGCCCACGTAACCGGACTTGCGTTTTTCCATAAAAGCCTTTTGTTTATTGCGTTAAATAAATATTAAAGTTTTCGATTGGGGCTATAATAGAACCACCACTAAAGATAAGATTCATAAGATCTATCTAGGGAAACTTTATTTTAACGATTAAGAATGAAACAAAGACGATCGTTTACTCTTCGATCTTTTGAGGTGCGATAGATTTTAGCACAGTAAAAATGTATGAACATCCCTAATTGAACTAAATATATCTTTAAAAAATCCCGTGAAGTCGAACAAAATATATTTTTACCCTAGCTTTCGCTTTCGTCAATTAAAAGCTTACTTTATTTGCAAGCACTCCGGAAATATATTAATATCAAGTTCATTTTCCATTGCGCCTCAAGAAAGATCACGTATCCGGCGGATGTGGGCGGTTTAATCGTAATTTTCTACATAATAACCTCTCATTACTAGCGATATGGTTTTAACTTGCCTTCAAAACACGATCTTAACTATTTAATAATGTGAATGTTAATTAGCGGGCGGTTTATTTAAGATAAAAAAAAGTAAGGAGCGTCCAGCAGCGACTTATAGAACTACTTTATCCTATACTTACAAATTCTTTGCTTCGATACATATGCGGAACGAAAAATACGAGTAACTTATTGTACGAGGCAAAGTGGCAGCTAAAAGGAAGCCCGGGCTACCTCTTGGTTAAAGGATGTTCAAACGGTTTGGTCAAAGCACTGAATGATTGTTTAAAAGCGCAGCATCAAAAGTCAGAGTAGCAGATGATCGCCAACCTCCAAGAGAGGGCAGTATATGAGCATGTGGTTGGATCGCTTTGAGAAGTAATAGCAGTAACCAACAGTTTAGTATACCAAAAGCATGGTCTTAGAGGCCGGCAACGCACTGGTGGGGCCTCTGGCCTGGGGGGTTTTCCTGGGGGGGGGTTTTTCTTTTGCACCAGGTGAGCCTCCCTGCTCGTTTGTTTTATATTAAAAAAAATAGGACCAAAGAACCGTTGTACCCTAAACCGACCATCGCAACGGGGCAATACCGAATCCCATATATAGAAATGTTAATACTTGTTATCGATGTATAGTTAGAATGCAATCAATTTATTTTTTGTCAGTTCATGTTTTTTGTTGAATCTACACTTAAAAGATTGGAAATATTTTCTTTTATATTGAATGCAAATTACATTAGTATCATGCTAGTCTATGGCTTTTAATAATTCAACTTATTAATAAAATAATTGATGAAATAAATGATTAATATGAGTGGTCCATTTATAAGTATGGTAACGGATATTCATTATATTACAATATTTATCGGATATTCCGAGTCACGTAGACGATTAAAAAGTGGTTTTTGTCCAGAACCTTACTTTGTGAGTTCCATTGAAATGAGTTCCATTGAGTATTCAAGGTTTCGAAAAATAATCATTTGGTCTTGTATTAATTTAAACGATTTATTTCAATTCAGGACCCTATCACCTTCAGTCTGGTGTCCATGACAATGGCTACTTAGGCCATCCGAAAAGTCGATATAAATAATAGTATTGTAACTCCCAATACTGTTTTTAGACAAATATCAAAAAAATTCTAATGACGTCACAAAAATTTTACCAATTTCATGAAATAAATTATTAATAACACTGTCATTGTAAATAAGTTTATAGCTGTCAAATATATTTATCAAGATTAAGTTTCCCATAAAATTACAAGAATTCGACATCTAAAACAATAGGAATACATTTCCGGTGCTAGAACAATAATGCCTTAGCCAAAATAATACCATATTTTGAGAAAATAATTAAGGTATTGTACTATTTATCTTATATCTCCATCTGTTATAGGATAATGAAATACTGGAATTATATATTTAATGTTATCTTCGTCAACACCAGGGTTTTCTCCATCATCCGATGTCATATCATGTGTTAAAATTTACTTTCACGTAGCTATAGAAGCACTTGTACAAGTAGATAAAAATTTACGAAACGTCTCGAAAATAATTTTTAAGATATGTATTTATTGCAATAGTTTAAAAAAAGTTAATATTCAATTTTTACAATGTCATAAAAAGTGAATTTATTTACACATTTTTTATAAACAGGGGACAGGAGGTTCACCTGATCGTAAGAGATACCGCCGCTAGAGCGTTGGTGACCTTCAAGATGCTCCCTCTTTTCTTGAAGATCCCTAAGTCGTATTTGTTCAGAAATTTTTAGTTTATGGGGGTGCGCAAGAAAGTGCCTTCTAAGCCTAACTTGTTTTTTATATGATACTAGCTGCCCCCAATGTTGTTTTGCCATACATGTGATTTCAATTTACAATTAATAAATAAAAAATAGGGTTTGATCGTAGAAGGGTAATAATTTAGAGTTGTATGTGTTTGGTTTGTATGCTGCATCATAGTAAAATAGAAACTCAAAATTTTGTCTAAAAAATAAAAAAATAACATATTTTTTATTTAGGGGTTGTCTACCCCTAACACAGATGTTCCGATTCTCAGACCTACTCAATAAGCTCACGAAACTGTGATACGAGAATTTTATATGTAACATTTTTATTCTAGCTACATTTGCAGCTTGCCCAAACCCTTGCCAAAACAATATTTGTTTAATATATCCCTATCAACCGAATCATCGTTAACAAAGCTTTGCGTTCATGATTTCTTAAAATACGGAAGCTATATTTAGTAGGACAGTGGGCTATTGCCAAATACACAAAACCATTTGAAATCTAACAATGGCACCATGTGTATAAAATTGCGGTCATTGCAGGTTTATTGTGTCTGTGGGATTTATTATATAATTTAAATTTTTAATTTAGTTTTAATTAACGCTATTAAAAGATCGTTTATTTCATACTTTAGACTTGAAAAGTTTGTATTGATCGCTTCAGAAGGTACTTTCTGCCGTGCACGGCTATGTGGCTGCCTATAGAGGTATTTCCGAATCAATTCGAGTTTGGGACCTTCAAGAATCGTATTGGCATCTGAAAAGCCGGCAATGCACTTGTGAGACCTCCGGCATTACACTTAAGATCAGGCCAGCCTCCTGCCACTGACGCTTGGGTTTTAATTTGTTGTTTAAAATTGACATTACTTGTAGAATTTGTTACCATTTCTAACGACTGTAGTATGGTGGTTATATTTTTTAAACTAAATATTGTTTTTTCGAAAATCGAAATATATGATTTTAGTTTTTCTGATAGTTTCGAATTTCGCCATGCTCTGTTGAAAATTTTATCTCAAGGAGTATCGATATTTTTATGTATACAGGATATAAAAATATCGAAACACCTCAACATTTGATATTTATGGACAAAATCACGTAGACCAAATTATTCTGGATTGTGAAAATAATAATCTAATCGTCAATGCAATCACGTACTATTGTGAAAAGTAATATATTACTAAATTTATATTGCCATTATGACGAGTCAGTCGCGCATTGGTCGCCACAGACCGTTGGCATGGTCACCATGTCGGACTGCCGAACAGTTGGTCTCAGGTTCGATATCGGTACGGTCACATTTGTGCGATGACCATATCTGTTGGCCTGGGTATATATACATGTATTACGAAATATACTATGTGTATATGTTTGTTTGTTAGCACCCATACTAGAACTTATAAATAGCCTGGCTTCGGGCTAAAGTACAGTATGTAAAAATATTTCACGTTATACTATTATTATAATTCAATTATACCTACTTAAAATTTTCGTCCCAATTAATTCTACAAATAAGCTTTTACAAGCTAATTATTCCAATATTAGTAAGGCTTTACTTGTAATCGATATGGGAATAGACCGGGTTACATGTCATGAACCCGCTAAAAGGATAAACAGGATTTGAAAAATGATCATTATAAGTCATAGTTTAATAGGTCAAACGGAATTTTGTATTATGGAGTAAATTGGACAGTAAATCTACCCTATTTTATATTACTATTAGAAAAGCGAAGACTATTTTAAAGAAGAAAATATTCTTCGCTTCTGCGACGTCTTGGACTGATTTTGATAAAATTTGGTATACCTACAGGAAGCTGACACGATGGATATCATATTATAAATATTTACCATTTATTTATTACAGCTAAGGCAATAAAAAACAATACAAAAGAATTATTATATAAAGATTAAATAATATAAAAATTATTCAATTTTTATTATATTACCATACCTATACACATTGTTAAAACTGCTTATATACCTCCAATAGCATATCTACACTTGGCACAATCATGTCGCCTTCTATACTATGTGACGGTTCTGTTCAGGATATTTTTTGCAAAAAATATAAAAAAGGTAGGAACAAAACACTGCCACATTAAAAATTTTTTTCACAGGACGAAGTCTGTCGGGTCAGCTAGTACATAAATAATTTTAAATAACATAAACCTTCAAACTGAATACATTTCGTTTGACAGTTGACCACCCACAAAGCGCGCAAGTTTTTTTATTGTCTCATTAGCTTACGCAGCTTATCGCAATTACGTCTGTTAAAAATTGGTTTAAAAAAGGGATTTCTATTTTTGGACCAACGATGTTTGCATGCAGTACAGTGGCGACCGTAGCTTTTCAGTAGCCAAAGTCCCTAATGTGTTTTAGCAAGAGCTATCTGATCCCGAATGTCGCAAATTAATCACTTTAGAAGCATTAAACTCTAAATATAACAATAATATTAATTTAAATTTAATGCAAGCACTTTTAGTGTGTAACCTTCATTTAGGCTAATAATTGCAAACCACTGTTTAGAGGCATGAATGTTGTATTATATCTCTTAATGGATCTCTGTTCTCACAAAATTTATTGAAGAAAATTGAGGAAATTACGTTCTATGTAATACAATTGTCACTTTTTCTGTGAGACCCGGCTGTGTATCGAAACTTTCATCATACCACACAGTTCCGTGGTTTGAGACTGGGTTGTGGGTTCGATTACATCATACGTGTAACTGAAGTCTATTGTCTCATATGAGCTTTGTACTTATTATGCCATTTCGGTATGCTGGCTTAAGTTAACTGAAATTTATAGTTGTTTAATTAAAAAACAATTAAGTTATAGCACCAATTGTTTTCTAAATACCGTAACCCGTAGACCTTCTGATAGTCCCAGAGTTTTTAGGGTTACTTAGCCACAGGCAAATAAATCAATGTATCTATGATATTGTCTGTAATTTAATATATTTAAATTTTGTAAAAATACATGGCTTAATCTGTTAATAAAATATATTTTTTTAAATGTATCTATGGCCCACGCGAGATACAGGATAGAAAACTATTTTTTAATATTATATTTTTAGTATACTTTAGGACGCTTGGTAATTGTAAGGCTTTGATTTAGACCGACCTCTATTTTTAGACTGAAAACCTCGCTTACTATCGAGAATGGCGCCCGTTGTCCTACTAATTATTTACTCTTAATTAAGCTAATTTCGCAAATTGTCAAACATAATTAAAAAGCATTTGTAAAAGCCAAATTCATGATAGAACTTCCGCTAAATTGAAAAGCAGCTAACAATTTCCAAATCCTGGAAAAACTGTACGTGGACCGATAATCTCTAAATGGGACCAATTCCTATTTAATTGGAATTAATGACGATAAAATAAAGTGATCTGAATAATTTCTTTCATGTAAAAATAATCATAAGTAAAACATTAATTGATGATTAGTTTGGAAACACAGCGAGAAGGGATGGTTTCTAAGGTTTAACAAATGTATCATAATACATATCACCCAATTATTGACACGTTCCCGCAATGAAATTAAAGCGAAACGTGTGTGAAAATTATATGAATTCGACTTTAGTTCCCACTGCCAATAAAAACATAGGTATCGAATGTTGCAACAGAACAATGGACAGTTTTTACGGAAGACATTGCCCAAGCAATCGTGTGACCTTTGTGTTGGAGCTTAAGAAGCGAGAGGTGAGCGACTTCAATTCGTCTAGATAATATAGAGTCGTAATACTAAATGCAATGTTTGGTAATAAATATTAGGTTGTTCTAGGTTCAAAAATAAACAAATACGAGTTAGGTACCTTCAAGAAAACAGCGTATAGGCATATTAAAGACTTCACTGCGAGTGTCATCACGGCGGTATCATTTAGGATCAGGTGAGCCGTTTGCACCCTGTATTATAATAAAAACTCTTAACTTAATATAGATATATTGTAAAACAAGTAAGTAAAATATTTCGGATTTTTAAGCTCAACGATTAGTTATTAAAAATAGTCCTAAGATCTCACTTTAATCGAAACGAAGAGTAGAGTTTCCGCTGTTTCTTATAATTTGTTCATTGAATTGTGATCGCAATCGGATTTAGCCTTAATTTCTGCTCACAGATTAACCAAACGAATGTAGGACGCGAATTGTTTCAAATGAAAGTGTATTCGGTACTGTGATTTAGGCACATACAAGTTTCTTTGAGAACAAATATTTACGCACAAAACGAAATTAAATCATACAAATGTTTGAATTAGTTTTACTATTTGCGTTTAATGTGCCTCGTGCAAAGTTAGGGCTCGCATGTCATGAATAAAGTTTTTAGGGTTAATATTAACATATAACAACTGTGACATATTCAATTCAAGTCCGATTCGCGCTTGCACGGTTTTTTATTTTCATAATCCTGAAAAAAAACACCCTGAACTTCATTTTTATTATTTGCACTATCTAAGCGATCTTAAAGCAATGGTTCCTGTAGTTTTTTCAAAGTAAAAAGTATCAGAGGCGTAAGAGCTTAATAGTGACATTATTAATTACTAAATGTTAAAGTACGTAAGGTACGGGTAGTAAGAATTCTTTCAATCAATATAAAAATGTTCAGGTATATAGAGTCCTTGACATTCAAAATGAGTCATAGATAATCAATAAATCGATTAGCTATAAATGTCATAGACGTTGTGGAAGGCTGCAATAACAAACAAGACCCTACCTGTATCATGCATGAAAGTTTATTTCAAAATGAATTATTACTATAATTACAATAGTTTACCTAATTATAGGTTAAAATTATACAAAGATACTTTTTTAGTCAAAGGATAAATCCCTATATAAGGCTTATAACTATAAAGATTTTATTAAATACATTTTCTGAACAGGACATGATAAATATAGCTGTTATTATATCTAGTTAAGCTTCCCTATATATACACTTTTGTATCTTGTTATGAAACTTACTCGCCAAGCAAATATTATTTAAAAATATTTGCCAGTATTCAAACCGAATAAAATTTTTGAATGTCGTTTGGTGGCTTTGCAATATTGTCATTTATTAACGCGAATATCACACAGATAAAACACTAATAAATGGGTCTAGTATTACCAGAACATAAAAAATTATAATAAATATCGTAATACGTAGTAAAAGATGGCAACTTTTCTTTGTCAAATCACCTTTCATTCTGTGACCAGTGACCATGGATGTACCAAATAATATAATAAACATTATATCTGTTACACTTATTAAAAGCAATTTACTAAAACCAGAGGTGTTTTACATTTATAAAATTGTTTGGTACAACACCCGATCATGATATATAATTGTTTTATTATTATTATTGGCCTTATTTTAGATACTACCTTTAGACCGAATATTTTGTGAAGTGCTGTTGGTTTGTCTTAAATAATAAATAAATTAATACGTATACATTAATACGTTACATAAAAACGGTGTTTAATAAAAATATGGTTTAGGATAAGAGAGATAGATAATGAATGTTTAGGATTACCTAAACATTCATTTTTTCTTTAACGGCTACGTTTCAACTATTTGAATTGGTTTGATGTTTTAAAATTTATTTAAATGACATGGATCGTGCTCACGTCATCGGTTTGTCATATAATAGTAATATCAGCTATAATTATAATTCACTGTGTATAATATTTCTTATTGCGTATTAAACTCGCCAGCAATGTATGACCATAAATACCAATCAAATAACTATACATTCTTTAATGTTATACAAACTTTTGTTTGTATTGTACTGGTAAACAAGACATTCGAAAAAGTCGAGTTATCGCTTCGATTATAATATATTTAAAAATTTGATATTTTTTAAAAAATATTTAAAATATTCAGTGTTATTTATACATGTTTTTCTTTTGCTTTGTCTATACTGCGTTTGTTTAATTCAATATTTTTTTAGAAAAAAATAAAGACTTCAAACATGAATATAGAAAGTAAAATATTATTTCGATTTGAGTAACCTACTTTAAGTCCTTTTTGAAGTCGTTTGAAATACTGTGATTAGATTGATGATGGCAATATTAAGAACAGGAAATTTTTATATTCAATCGATGTTATAAACAATTCATAGTATTTATTATATAACAAACGTATACTAAACCGAAACCAACTTAAAACTAAATCAGCCATAACTCAAAACATTATCACAAAACTATTCCAACTTATCACTACAAATTTCATCTATAACGGAATTATGTAGCTTCCGAATATAATGGATTTCAATGTCCCGTTTTGAAATTAAAAAAAACAATAAGGCAACAGCACGCTAAACTTAATATGACAAAAATGACCTTGGCGGTTTCTTGTTTTTGCTATATCTTGTTTTTTCTAATAGAATGTACTAAATAAAATACGATTAGCCAATAATTATTAAAAGCAGAGCATCATGGTTCATGATACAGTCCAATTATTTAACGTAAATATATATTTTTAAATATATAAATAGTTGGTCCTAAGTCGTCCTCAGTTATCAATACAGACGTAATAAAGAGTGAAAGCGAATCAGGGCGATAGTCGAGTGCTCATGTGTGCCGAGTATTAATATTCAGCGCCTGCGCACTGGCACGGACTGATTTCATTAATATCAACTGGCTAGCATTAATATAACCTAAAATTTAGGAACTTAACCAGTAAGAAATGGATAGTCTTTCTTCTTAGGTTAGAATGAGACGCAATACGCAAACTTTCTTCAGTAGTGTTTGCGAACCGCGCGCAACTAAATCTAAATATTAATACTAATTTACTATAATAATAATTATGAAAATGACTTCGTTTGTTTCATACAAATACAAGGATAAAATATATTTGGTGGAAATCGCTCTTTCGATTGCAAATGAGCCAATGACGTCATGTGGGCGTGGGGTTTTAGGGAAGAATTGGATTTAAATACAACATGCTTTGATACTTCAGCAAGAAAAGATATTTTATCGAATCTATCATTTAATTATTTTATCAATCCCTCCCTGTACAACATTAGGTTGCCGTAACCATACAGATTGTGTTGCGTCTGCGCATCCAAATCATTTGAATGATGCTTTGAGTATTTCATCAATCTACCTGCATTATTGCTTCCTTTATGCTAACACTGATCATAGACAATATTAATATAAACCTAATCCATATTAATTGTAGGGTATTAAATTCTGTGGTTTTATTCATAATATCTCATTTCATGCTGTATATAGGTGGACTAAATTTGAAATTATTCTTTATCACGCTCCCACAATAAAGACTTAAATAGATTAATAAGATCTAGAATGGCATACATTAGTTTGCTTCTCACTGGTAACTTTCTTTTTTTCTTATCTTTAACAATGCCCAAATTTCACAATGAGTTGATATAGTTTTGACAGCTGTCAAACAATTTTTTCTATTTAAAATTTGACGTCTAGTTTGATATCTGACAACAATCAATTGAGGTTGGACTTTGACCGGATCGAAAAGAATCTTTATTTTGAAAATATTTGGGTCCAAAATTTTCTTTCTTCGCCTTCACCGTTGGTGCACATTCGAACGTTCGACCTTACGCATTCGTACGCCACACCACTAACAGCTTCTTTGAAAGCATAAATTATCCTGCATGACTAATCTAAGGACATTCGAATGGAGAGCGGTAATCGAGTTTTAAGGACGATTGTGAGTTGGGTCTTGAGTAACGATGACAATGCGATGCCATTATACTTACGAAATGAAGTTGAAGAAATTTCGTTTGAACATTGACGTTTGAGAGTTCCATTGCACACACGGTATCCTGGTTGAATGACCACTCTCGATAGAGAGCTGCCGTGGCTGAATCGGTCTTGAGAACAGCTATTTATAATTGTCGGATAAATTCTAGTTAACAGTAATAGAATTAGAATTAAAGAGGTATTTCCGAACAAATACGACTTAGGGACCTTCAAGAAAAGAGCGTATAGGCATCTCAAAGGCCGGCAACGCACTGGTGAGGCCTCTGGCATTGCGAGTGTCCATCTATCATTACATTATTATACATGTGTAATCTTTGTCCGCGTAAGAACAAATAAATAACTTTTGTATAATTTCCTACGAATGGTGTTTTTGAATTCAAGTGTTTATGAAAAATTCTTTGAAACAAAAATAACACCTACGTTTCAGTGACCACTATTCAGTCACTCGAAACGCATCTTTTGGAATGAGAATTATAAATCTTCAAACACTCACACTTGTTAATTCAAGGAAATCGTCGATCTAAATGGCCTATAAGCGGGAAAAGCGTGTAATCGGGGGCGGTATTGTTCTACGACCCAGATGCTCTCATGGGAACCCTTGAACCGCATCTTAATAAGTGGGACGGTTTCACATTGTCAAGAAAAATATAATTGCGCCTACGGTTATTCAGTGACAAGTCACAAATAAAGCGCGCTTCGAAATCGTCACAAAGGTTTGAAGCCTTAATGGAGTTCAACTTTTTGCTCGTTTGGTGGGAGGCTCGCGAAATGTTTACTTTATTAAGTCAAACAAACTAATGGTACATAGCCTGGTGACAAACAGACAGCGAAGTCTCGGTAATAGAGTTCTGTTTTTTTGTTTTATGTAACAGCTTCTCCTGCGACAAAGGCCTCCAAACTTTTCAAAGCCTCCCGTTTTCTAGCGGTACTACATGTGACCCCATTCAAATCCTCCCATCTCCTCGTTTGACTTTCCCTGTTTCGTTTTCCATTTCGTAGCACTTTGTTAAAAAGTGTGTGTGGTTTTTTAAAAAGTTTGGATACGCTTTTGCTTCTTCTCCCTAACGACCCGTCCATCTTTACTTTTGCTTTCTAAAAGTGGTGTATGCGTCTTTAATTTGTGTTCACGTAAATTTCGTTAGTCCCTTTTTGCGTTTTATATTTACTGTTGTACGTGAAATTTATTTTATACGCATTAACATATTTGATAAGTACATATCATAATTTGGTACAGTATACTCTAGACATTTTTACTGTAGATCCTAGATCTACAATATAAAATGTTTTATCGTTCTCGTATTATTTGAGTTGGTTTGAGCTGATTCTTTGCGTTGAAAGAAAATGAAGTATAGAAATCCATTTCCAGTGTAAAAACAATAGAATTGCTTGTCCTTCATCTCAATAACTATTGTAATAACGTCGTATTGTTATCAGCAATAATTCAATCACGTAATTGGTTATTTTGAAGCCAGAAGAGAGGGAAAGTTTTTGCCGATTGTATTTTAGGCTTGTAAGAAAATCGCCATCCTCCTTATTAATGTCTCTGGCATGGTCATTGGTGAACATGTCATGAATTAACCGCAGATTCAGACAGTTTACAGATAAAGACAACTTTGTGTAACATTATCTGTAAACTTCATGTGATCGTCTCTTGTTTAACGTCAAAAATAAAGTAAGTACATTAACGCTTTCACCTAAACTCAACCACTTTGTGAGACTGTTTAATGTATTTTGATTTTTATTTACACAATTGCATCGTTTCGGTGACGGCAGTCTTTGTTTTCGATATTTACTCAGACAGCTTAACACATAGACGTCACACCAATTAATATTTACTTGAAAAATTGTTAATGACAATTTATAAGATTGTGTGTATTCGAATATGCTCCATAAAATCTGCTCCAAAGACATTATCGTTAAATTTTCAAATTACTCAGCTTAGTAAAACCTTATAGTCAAAGATAATAAATTTTTTTACCTTCAGTTTCAGTTACTTTATAATTTTTTATATAAAATACTGGATACTTTATCAAAAGGATCGAAACCAGATTGCTGTAAATAATAAATAGTATTCGCTATACATTATTTTATATTTTTAGGTATTCTTACAGCTTATCATATTAAACATTCTTAAATGATAATTAATCAATATAAGCCAAATGCGGAATACACATTTTAACACACAAAACACAGTTAACAGTACAAAATTACATTGATTTTAAAAGAATTCGTTTATGTGTCAAAGAGAATGCCATCATGACAAATGATACCACAATTTATCATTTTGTTCTTAATACCTTTTCTAGTCAAATTAAACATATCTTTTTGTCTGATGGGATGCGATGCATGTAGTTCAAATAATTTGTACTAAACCGTGATATTTGGAACAGCTTGGTTTGTCTTGTTTTATAGGAAGAAGGGGTGTCAAAACATACGAGCGAATTTTAATATATCTTAATATATTTTAATATTAAATTTTATAATATTAAAGTTATTGAAACTAAGCAATAAAACCCTTAAATTTAGTTTGGTACATGTGGATTTATTCGAGATAAATTTCCAGGAATTGGAGCAAGAAAAACATCTGCTGAGGCGTCGCCTGGACACAAATCAAGGGGAATATGAGGCGAGGATACTGGAGCTTCAGAATGACATCAAGGAACTGAGTGCTAAGATCGACTCCAGGGATACAAGTGTCAAACAGGTATTTTTTTCTTCCCTTTACATTCGATTTTCAAAGGTCCTCGCGGTTTGGGAATTTGACCATAAACAACGAAATTATCCGAATACTAAAAAAGAGCTGTAGAATTGAACCTCCTTTTTCATTTCGAAAATAGAACATTTCAAAAAACTATAAACTGAGACCAAAAAAACCGAACTTGATATTCGCTTGTTTAAACAAACTGTGTAGATTTTGAATAATTAGATAAAAACGTTAATTAATCTAATATGATTCATGCTATTCATACATTCTGTTAGATAACGCGTTACGGAGAAATTTTATTATCTGATATTTTCATTTGGTACGCGTATAACATAGGAAAAGTATTCTATAGATAATTAGAGGAGAGATAACAAGCGTTGGCTAATCAGAATAAAGTCCATGTATGTGGTATATCTTGAGTCAATGCTCTGTAGCTTTTCTATTACAGACATGATGTTATGTGACACCCATCACCGCCAGAGGGATCAAGAGTAACTTGCCGGCTTTGAGAAATCGTTACCCGCTTTACTTGATGCCCTAAGTCATAAACAGAATTACCCCGATATTTTATAATAAAAAAAAATATGGTCCCTTGTAAAATGTGGAAAAATACACAATTCGAACCAATAACGAAGATGTACGATTAAAAATCATTAATTCATTGAAAATTCAATACATATTTATATTATTTAAAAAAAATTATATTGATATAGAAACAATTGTATTATAGGAAAAAGTTGGTCCAATTCCTTCGTCTTAAAGACATCTGACATGGGGAGACAATTGCAAAGAAAGAGACAAAGGAGTAGTTTAGCCATAATCTTTCAATCATTTTTTGAAAAATATTAGGATTTAATCGCGATACTTACACGAATAAATGAGTTGTTAATTTATATTTAAACACTGAATGAATGAAACTTCACAAAAATACATTTGGTAATACAAAAATCAAATGCCTAACCGTATAGATACTTTTACGCTTGTATAAAATATAGGAAAGATTACACAATAACATAATATACACATGCTAATATTATATGTTATGGGTCCCTTAATAATTCGGGTGAGGTCGCAGGAATCTATATTGTAATATATTAAACAAAGCATTGTTACTGCAATATTCCGGGGTCTTTACAAATGTTTGTAACAACGAATGTTCAATTAAAATAAATGTCCTCATTATTCACTATTATAAACTGCAATATTTAAATTGGGAGCCCTGTAGTGTACATGCTGATATTCCTACATACAGTAAAGACAAATTAAAATTGCTTCAATATTAATCGTGTCTGTTGCGCGTACAGTTTAATTTGTAGACGCTTGTCGGTTGTTTGTACAAAATTAAACACGTTTACCGCCACGCACGAACTTTAGAAGTAATTATAATCTAATTAAATGCTAACCATTACCGGGCTGTTTCTAAGAAAAACCGCAACCCATGGGATGGTCACTGAACTGTTTTATAAGTGTTTCCCCCTCCATTGACTTAAATACTTGGTTAAAATCATTGAATATCTAGATGATTAACCGGGCAAGGACGAGATCGGATTTTCGCACGAATGGTTTTAAGTGAATATCACTTTTGGTTTGACCTTTGAAATGAGGTTGATTATTCTTCTCCTCTTATATAATCGTATTCTTACATTAGTCCTCAATCGAAATTTACGATAATTAAAATAAAATAAACGTTCTTAAAACCTCTTTAGCGAATCGTCAATTTAAACGCTTCCATCGACCTTATCCATTGTTAGTAAAAACTTTGGTAACACCGGGCGTCGGTGGCCATTGGAGCCAAGGTCTCTGAAGATGCAATCAAATTAAGAGACACTGTTTTACCCAATGAATATCAATGATGATAAATTGAATCTGTCGTTACCTGTATTACCCGCATAAATTAAAAACCCTTCGCGCAAATTTAGCCTTATAATTTTGGTAGCGTTTATCTAGCCTATCTAGCTTTGATAAATGGATTATCCAAAGCAAGCTTATTGTTTCAATTTGCACCAATTTCCTTCCTTCTCTTGCGGCGCCACTTTAAAAAAAGGGGGTTGGTGATAAAATTTTTTATCGGGGGGGGTGTGCTCCCCAGGGGGGGCCCCCCCCCCCGGGGGTTTTCCCCCCCCCCCCCCCGGCCGGCCCCCCCCCCCTTTTTTTTCCTTTATTAAAACAAACTTACTCTTCAGACTTATAGTTGTTTCTATCATATTCGTATATTTATATATATAAAATAAAAATTAGATTATTTATAATTATCTATTTCTTATGAATACTTGTGTAAATGTCCGCCGGTTTTCGTGAATCAAAAGTGTGATTAAACAGTTGATCTTCCCCTAAGTCATAAAATAGGGTTTGAGCTTACACTTACCTTATATTTAAAATTCTCGTAATTGAACTCCTCCAAAACGGCCCGCCCGTTTTTTTAAAATTTTTTTACGCGTTTTCTTTTGGCCGGGAAATTTCCCCACCCCTTTTTTTCCCCCCCCCCCCATTTTGGGGTGATCCAACTCCATATTATTTTGGGGCAAAATTTCTTTTTTTTTATTTTTCTACGATAAAGCATACAAAAATATATACAAATTTTTACCCCTTTACGATCAACCCCTATTTCTTATTTATTAATTTTTTTATTTAACTAAAAAAATTATTAAAAGAAATCACATGTATGGCAAAACAACGTTTGCCGTGTGAGCTGGTATGAATATATATTTTGGCTTACAACATACCAATAGTTACATAAAAACAATGCAAGTGATAGCATTATATAATATATTAATACACTACTTCTATAGAATATAATAACAGAAAATATCAGTCGGTATCGTTTAGTATATTCGCGTCCCAGGCGCGGTCCTTTACTATACATTTAGCCTCTTAGATACTTTGTATGTGCAAAATCATACTAAACAGATTACGCAACAAACTCTTTGGAACTATAAATTTATATTATTGGTTTATACCATAGACTATACGGCTTCGAATTTCCCTAACACGCCGCGATAACACGTGAAATGTTTCACGTTTCTTCAATATGATTTTTGGAATCATTCATAAACTTTTGTTGTATAATAACTGTTATTTCAATAAACTGTGTTCATGTTCAGTGTCTCGTTTGGAAGTCAGCTCAGTCAGGATCAGTCTTAAGTTTTTTTAAAGCGTTACTCTCTGACAAACAGGGCTTAAACTATGTTGAAAGGAAATCAATAAATATTCTATTTAAATGGTCTATTACCCGATCAAAATGTAACGGTGAACATTCAACGTACCAATCTAAATTATTCATAAAAGGGAGGGTTTGGTTAGCAGCGTTCACTCATCGAACGCTGTTTGTAGAGCCAACATCTCCTGATGATGCTCCGGTGTCGGAGCGAAACGTGCGTCGAGTGGTTGTGGATTTTTCGCGGAGTACTGCTTTCATACTGGTCTATTGAACTATGGACTTCTGCAAAGTAACGCCTGATTCAATTAATTATAAATACTTTTTGCCTTTAGATAAATTTATTTATTCTTAAATATTACCAAAGAGGTTGCTACGGCGTCATTAAATGGTGTTACAAACCTGGCATTATAAACAAACTGTCATCGGGTATATATTGCACCATTTTGACTAAGATTTAAGAATATTTATTGATTCCTTATCAACATAGTTTCAACCTCATTTGTCAGAAAGAGAGTAATGCTTTACAAAACTGTAAGACTGATCCTCACTGACGTGACTTCCAAACGAGACACAAATGACTTTTCCTAAAATAAACTACATTACTACTATTACTACCTACTAACTATTATTAACCTAAAAATCTTCGCACGCTAATATTGAACGCTCTTTCAAGTAGCTTATGCTAGAAAGAGTGTTCAATGTTTTTAGTACGGGGAAATAACCCTGATTAAGAAAATTACATTATATAATCCCCTATAGACATAGGGAACTCGTTCTCTGTTGGAATTCACCAGAGCAAAGCACACTTTTATCACAACGCAGCGTGATGTTAAAACGCATAAATCACCTAAATGCTTGAGAGAAAGAGAGGGGAGAAATTAAGAGTAAATTTTAATGCGTCTTCTAAGTAAAAGGAAAACACTTCGTAACTGCAAATCTACTTTGAATTATCTCCGCTAGCCGATCCAAGATAATCACGTTTAAGTATTTAAACTAATCCGCTTACAGAATTAACAATATATTGAAAGACGATACGTGACGGAGGCTCTATCTGGCTTCTTAAGGTTCAAGGGTACATTTGGTCTTAAGACGCTTCATAAGTATTCTTTTTACTAAGGGTAAAAACGGAATACCTAATTCTGAGTTTTCGCTATTCATTTGTCTGTCAAAACAGTAATTTTATGGGCCATTAATGGCCCCTCCGTGTACGAGTCGGAAACTTGCCCAGTTTATTTATAAAAGAAGAAACAAACGCTGCCATTGGCCCATCCATGCTGCCTATACAGCTGTTCGTGTTGTTGGCCTTTGAATTTATGTTGATGTATGGTAAGGTGAATTCTCAATCCGCGGCTGGAAGACCTGCCTTAAATTTTCTTGAATCGGGTTAAGAATGTTCTGGAAAAGAGATGAGAAGCACCCATTATCGATCATGTATGATGAATATATATATATGAGAGTGGAGGAGGCAAATAAGGTATGCAAGAATTTCCCAAATAAAAAAACAGGCGTGGCTTATATAAATTAAAAAAAAATCTATATGTTTCGCATGATATCACTCATCAAAGCATACATGTACTTTACATTTTTGTATCGTAGACCTAAAAAGCCGCCCGTGGTAGGTTTTTTTTTGTAAAATACGAAGGCGATCGCGGTCCAAACGTTTTTGAAGCATCAAAAACATCCTCGCGTTAATTAACAAGTAGGATACAGATTGAATGATTTCTTTCTTTCTCACGCTATCAACCTTACCTAATTTGCTACAAAAGTCATCCCATGAAAACGTTCGAATTATAAAACTTCCATTTTAACGGTGATAGTGGAAAACAAATGAAAACCGATATGATCAGTTATTTCAGTGTACACACATTTTTCGTTTCAAAGCACCGTTCGTAGCTCTAGACTAGTATTGATCAGCCGATATGTACGTCAAACATTCATTAATATCCGTACTTGACCTCTCCAAGGACAGCCGCGCCTTAGCTTAATTACTAAAACCTTTCAAAATGAATATTAATTTAATAGATTAACTATGTTATTTTACTGACAAGGAAAATTTTGCTGCCACCTGTTTCGCTTGTAAGGCAATAGTATTCAAGACGTCACAGTCGCACTTGTCTCTAAATAATGGAAAATTTAAAAACAATTTTAGCCCCCTAGATGGTGAAAAGCAACCTTAGAACGTGCTCAAACATGAGAAATCAATTAACGTCAGTAATTATTAGTATAGATATGAGCTGTCACCTGAGTCCCATCCTTTATTTGGTCCCTTATTGCCTTCATTACGAAAAATATTACGAAATAACACTCAGTATTTGTCATTTCTCGTACGTTATACGCGGTAAGTACTTCCTTCCTTAATAAGGCTCCGCGCAAAGATATTATCATACCTATATCACACTGTCCTTGTTTCAATCCGGTTGCGAAATTTCCTGTAAATGTTCTTAAAGTTTTATTCATAGCTTAAAATTTTTAGACTTCAATGCAAAGGGTATACGGAATCCCTATTAGTGACGCGTTATCCGTCTATTAGGCTGTATCTCAGAAACTGTGATGGATAGATAGATTAGAATTCTATACCTACGCAAAGTAACGCCTATTTCTATTATAAAAACGATTTATAAAAACAGATGACAAATACGAAGACGGACAGTCGAGAATTTGTTGCGACTATTTTGATGGTACAGTTTTTTTTTTTTTATGGATATCTCTTAACGTTTCTATTCAAAACGGGGCGTTTTTTATGTGTAGTACAATTGGTTATTATGGATTTGTATCTTTTTTGTGTATGTATTAAACACACACAAGAATCTATAATCTTGTTAATACAGACATATGTTCTTTTAACGCCATTTACAACAGTCTTTGCCCGTCGAGGCCATAGAAAATAGCATTTTCGCAAACTTAATCTTGAAAGAATAGGATAAGGTGCCTGTTCGTATAACAAGATCGATTTAAGATTAACCACAGTGCCGTTCAGCTAATGAGACGCTTTTTTGATACTTTCTTTAATCACAATAGAAATATATAGAGCTGTTTGGGTTGTACTACCTCACAGTTGTAGTAAAGTTAAGTTTATGCGCTATAAGCACCTCGAAAGAGCGTTCAATGTTTTCCCGGAATGGTGTCATATGAATCTGATTAAGAAAATTACATTCAATAAATAAAGCCTCTCTTTAGGGAACTCATACTCTATATCGTATTGGAATTGACTACGGCAAAACGAACTTATCTCAGCGTTGCGCGATGCTCAATATTTTAACTATGTGCAGATCTGCCCTTCCACCTAAATGCTATCAAATTTTGATAGGGAGAGAGGAGATAAATGAAGAGTGCATTTATTGCGCAGTTTTTAGGACGTCTGTAATCTATGACTGTCAATTGTCTGATTTTATAAGACCAGAATGGGGAACTGATTAATAATGTAAAATATATTTACATAAATTGACCAAAAGAAAGAAAGACCAAAGACATTATTAAATATTCTAGGAAATCCATAATTCATTCGCATATAGTAAGGGAAGGCATCTTGCTGGGGTCCTATGGGTTAAATGTCAAAGTTGAAGTGGAGACGGTATATTCAAGAATCTTACCAAGTTGCTACGGCTTATTTCAATAATTTATGAGATGTGTCTTTCCTGTTTCGAGTAATAGGTATGGCTGGCACTCTACCTTGAAAAAATATTTTTGTGTTCGGGGACTCGCTGCAATAAGAGGGGAGCATGAACGTGAAATTTTGTAAAACGTAAAATTGATATTCACCCGGTATGCACTGATTTTAAGAGCTTACCTTTCAGGCCTCCTGAACGTTCTCTGTTTTATAAAAAAAATTAAAACGCGAATAAAGGACTTGAAAAGTTTAGACTAAATACATTCAACCTTGCGCCGATATCATGTCACATATTTTGATTTCAAGATTTTATGAATATATAAGTATAATAAACACAGTTAAAGTGTTAAATAATAGTTTATATTTAAACATTATGTATTTTTGACAGCGAGATGAGGAAAAGGCGAATTTGATCGCTGAACTAACAGCTCAAAACTCACGGCTCACAACTCAATTGAAGGAGTCATCTGCGACGGAAGCCCAGTTGCTGGCTCAACTCGAGGGCCTGAAGGACCAATGCTCTATACGCATGACGAGTTTAAAGGTGAGATTTGATCACAATCAGTTAAAATAAATCAAAAAAATACTTTCTAAATAGGATTATTCAGGATTTGTATGAACACAATACTAAGATATAATATGTCAAAGTCGTGATCCTTTCACAGCTAAAAAAAACGATTTGGCGATTTGAAGTTATAATATTTAAAAATAATTATTTTAAAATTCACACCCGGAGGCGAGTAGAGGATTTTAAAGTTGTTACTTGTAGGACCACGTCTCAAGCTTAGAGTCTTTGAAGTCAGAACTGGCATTGGTCACTGACAAGAAGCTGGACCTCGAAAGACGTCTGACCACTTCCTTACGGGATAAGGACAATCTCTCCCAGCAGCTGGAGGAAGCTAATGACAGGATCGCTGCTCTCGAGAGGCAGATGAAGGAACAGGTATTTTTATTATTTATTTTATAAAACGGGGGGCAAACGGCCAAGGAATCATCTGATGTTAAGTCGTCGCACAAATGCACTAAGAAGATTAATAAATTTTGCTTTTATAATATTTATAGAGCTGACAATGTAGCTATGGTAAGCTCGTTAAAGCTTGTTTAAGAAAGCGGCTTCTCTACGGATACTTTACACAAATGTTGACTGTACCGAGAATGGAATTCTCTGTTCGGCAGTCCCGGATGACCGGTGACCATTGCTCCAACTGGGTTGTCACATTAATGTTAAACAAAAAAGTCATGAACCAAATGCAAACTTGTAAATACGTTAAATAATATATTCGAATATTGTATTCGATGTTCCTTACCCTCCAACATATTTCAGGAACATCTCTATCAGAACACACTAAAGGATCTTGAGCGTCTTCAGCGGTCCCATGATACACTGGCAGAGAGGGTCGGTGCGCCAGAACCAGTTCAAACAACTAAAGTTGCTAGGTTAGTAAACATTGTGTTAAATGCGGCGCGTCTTTCGCAAAATATTTTCTATCTGATTTTATGTTGCCACCTTATACACCTTTTACGTCTCTGATTATCGGATAAACATTACAAATGGTTTCGATATGAACATCGCCTGCGCGTGCTCATGCGCAGATAACTGGGCTTAAATATTTTTTCCAACATTAAATGTCTTTACATTTTATAATTTTATTTATTCATATAAATTTACATTTTCTAAGGGCGTAGAGCTGACGGAAGAAACTGGCGAGATATACCCCGCTGTCTTTTTCAATTATTTTGAAAAGCCTAATGAAAATTTTATGGTTCTTAGCGGACGTTTAGTATAAATTTCATACTTGTTCCAGATCTCTTCATTCGGAGATGGAGACGGAACCAGAGGAGCAGGACGACAGCTGGCTCCGCAGCGAAGCGGTCCAGGTCTTCAAGCAACTGCGGGCACTGGCTCTGCAGCTTAATACGGGTCACGACGACGACTCCGGTAAGTGGATTCACGGGTCCTAAATAGGCAACGATCTATATAAACCTGTTTTCTTATGGAGATACATCTTTGTCGTACGGTGACTCTGTTTTTAGATGTTGTCATCTTTAAGGCAAAATCTACTACACTGGACTGGATATTTCCAAAAATAAAATTTAAAAATTAACGTATGAGCTGTAGGGCAACTTATGAAAGTGTTTTGTAAATTTATTAACTAAATTATCAACTAAACTTACCTAATTTTTTTTTAATTAAATTAATTTGATAAGTATGATATATAAGCTCCGAGCTGGGATCGCTGGTACTAAACTCTAATAGACTAACCTACAAATAATACTCCGTGAAAAACGCGTAACCACTCGACGCACGTTTCGCCCTGACACCGGAGCATCCTCAGATGTTCACTCGAACGCTGTTCGTAGAGATGTCTATTAGAGTTTTGTGTATAATTAGCGTTATAAGTGATTTGTCATGATCCGTGACATACATCGCATCTACAAGATATCAAATACTCGCGAATGTACGTGGCTTCAAAATTTAATCAGCTTGTATTTAGGGTTGTGTCTAATAGTTATCACGCAGGCTCGACCTACAAAGCAGACACGACTTACTGTTACATTGGAATTGTAAATATTTCATTTGTACAAATCAAGCCAAATTCAAAGATTCACAAAAATTGCTAAAGAAAATGTAAAAATGCAAACGGATTTTGTTTAGGTATAAATAATTGACATTTTTGCAAACATATTGTATTTTATTCAAGCGAGTATCACATTTTAATAAACATTTTGAGTACAGTATTTTAAAAACGCAAAAATATGTTTTGTCGTATTTTTGTACGCGACCGATTTTTATATTAAAATGAGGTCGAATTTCGTAACATTATAAATCCGTTAATGCCGATTGCACACGAAGCGTTTAATGTGTAAATATGGAATTTGGGCAAAAAAATGTATAACACTTACATCATGTATCAAGAGTATGGCCGGCGTTCATTATGTGAAATACATTACATAAATATTCATTGCTGCGGGTTAATGTAAATTTGGTATGTTAGCTAAATTCAGACGTACTGGATGAACAATGTATATTGCAAACGATAGGCTACGTTAAAGATATTAAAAATGCTTGCAGTTGTGTAGAACTTTATAAATGTAGAATATATAAACGTATTGAGATAATTATAAAATACTAGCTGTACCAGCGACTTCGTCCGCATGGATTAGGTATAACAACTTAAAGTTCCATCTTTCTAACACTAACCGTTTCGACGCTAGAGTGAGAACGGGCGAATGAACGGACATGACGAAGGGTTCCTTTACGTAGACTGCGGAACCCTAATAAAAGTAGCCTAAATGACTCCTTATTACATCAGCTACCAATCAAAAAAAGTCCAGTCAAAATCGGTCCAGCCATTCCAGAGATTAGCCGGAACAAACAGACAGACAGACAAAAAGGCAGACAGACAATAATTTTAAAAAATGTTATTTTGGTGTATGTATCGTATATATATTCATATGCATGTAGTAAAAAAACGGTTATTTCAATATTAAAAACAGACACTCCAATTTTATATATTAGTATAGATAGGCTGCATATATGCCCTCGATAGCATCTTTTGTCATTTTATAAAGCCAAGTTCATGCTACAATATTTACGTATACGTTCGTAAATAACACGGTGCAACACAGCTCTGTAATTAGTAATAATAATATAACAAAATAATAAAAGTAATAATAATATAATTGTATGATAATTTTTAATTTTCTGTCGATACACACACAGTTAGACCCAAGATAAGCCTACCTATACTGATGTTAACCAATTTTCTGCATTTTTAAATTAAAAATGATCATACAATTTACGCAATACAATATTAACGATACACTATACCAATATTTCAAAATGTCATTTATGCAATGAGATTTGAGCATATCGTGCCGTGTCTGTCTGTGCCATCCCCAATAAATAAGCTCTATATTTCATACTCTGCGGTCTTTTAATTTTTTTGCGAAATAGGTCAAGGTTCATAGGTTTTATGATACATATTTTTTATTGGATTCTTTTACATTTGAAAGATAAATTATCAATAAAAATATATTAAGTGGTTTTTTAACCTATAGGTGGTTTTTACTTGTATTATTACATAGATATACCTTTTTATATAATTACTAGCTGACCTGGCGAACTTCGTACCGCCTTAGCGTAGCTTATGATATTTGTTCGTTGCCCTATTTTATTTTGTATTATAAGAGTGAAAGAGATAGAAATAAGCCACGACTCTCTCACTCTCTCTCATGACGTTGACATTCGTTACGCGCGTTTTAATCCTTTACGTAGACTGCGGAATCCTAATAAAAGTAGCCTAAGTGACTCCTTATTACATCAGCTACCAATCAAAAAAAGTCCCGTCAAAATCGGTCCAGCCATTCCAGAGATTAGCCGGAACAAACAGACAGACAGACAGACCGACAGACCACACAGAAATTTAAAAAAATATCTTTTTGGTGTATGTATCGTATAAATATTCATATGCATGTAGTAAAAAACGGTTATTTCAATATTAAAAACAGACACTCCAATTTTATATATTAGTATATATAGATTGGAATGCAATGAAACAAGAAACATACGATTACTGTTCACTTTGAGTAATTACGATTCATTGAGTAGGTACAATTGATTGCATTATGGCCTATAAGCTCGCCTAGTATTATATTGTCTGTATTTGCTACGATTTGAATTGAAAATACCAGAAGATCTAATACAATTTTATTATAGATTTCAAAATGACTTCAAACATAATTTAAATAAACATGATCAATGTATTAGTACATTACGAACGAACCGAGCGTCCCAAATTCATTCCCCATATGGCAAAGATTTGTGTAATAAGCATAACTGTTGTCTGTGGTTTGGGATATTTATTATATGTGCAGCCAGAGTTATAAATAGCTTACCTTGGGTTTAACCTAGCATGTCTCAAATATGACTCGATATTATATGAAACTTAGTCTATAATAAATGTTAATCATTATAAAAACCATTTGAAGCGCACAGCGAAACGATGAGAAAACCAACAAGGCGACATTGCAGCGTTTTTGCGATCTTGACGCTTCACTGGTTTATAAATTAACTCGTTTCGTCACCTGTCGGCTACGATCAAAAAAGGCTAATTTTCTACATAACAATGCGCATCTAACTGTATACATTTTATATGAAGAGTCGTGAACAAATATTATAAGGATTTTTGTTAATTGGTATCGATTCTAATGTACACTCCGGGGCAATGAATACAGATAACACACAATCTGACCGCAGCTGTGACACTTATTTTGACAATCAACACCTTTGCTCTTCAGTCTACCGTGACCACGCACGCTGTAAAATACGCGAAACATAGGAAAAATTGAAAAATAATTTATTTTAATTTTTTGCAAGCATACACAACTTAAATCACACACACAGTCTTGTTCCCTTGACAATAATTCATTTAATTATTATATTTTTAAAGCGTCATATAATATTTTTGAAGAGCTCCTTTAGGTAGTCATAAAATTGAAAAGATTTTGTTTACATTGACGTTTTTATACAAATATCGTGATATTGGTGAAATAGTTACAATTCAAATCTGAAACTGTATATTTTCAGTCTCCTTTCATATATTTTACTGTAACAGAAAGTCTCTAAAAATACTGATTTGTTTCGTACGGACCAATCAAACGTATCTATGTAATTTTTTTCTATCAAAATTTATCAAGTATTGTTAAAAGTAATATGATAAATAGGCATTAATTTTGACTAGTGACCTCAATTTACAACACATTAATGCTACAATTACAAGTTATCTCCATTTGCATAATACGTTTGCAATAGTCTGTTAAAACGGCAATTTTGTAATACCTCTCGCTAATATCTGACGTATTGAATTGCAATTTATAAACCAGCTATTCAGTGTTCGAGCCATAGAACCTTAATCGTTGACTCGTTCGAGAAAAAAAAACAGAGTTTTGTATTGTTAGGGGCTCCTCCTTTAATGTTTTTTTTATTTGTTATAGCGACAACGATGCATCAACGAAAATTTAAATATAGAACAAATAAAGATCCCTAATATATATTATGTTTACACACGATGCTAAATATTTTAATCTCAGATTGGTCATAAAAGCATTTTGTAAACTCTATGGTTGGATTTGAAAAAGGAGCATTCAACTATTCCATTGATATTTTTCCTGTGGTAATGTTTAAGCGTAAGAACAGACGTCACACATATTTCTTTATATATAAATAATACCAATGTTTTTACAAAGAAAATAAATACATATATGGAAAACTAAAATTCAATCTGTTTTAAAAAACTAATCTACTCAACGGGAACGCTTTTTACGTTTTACGTTTCACACAATTACATATTTAACTCATTTATTTAGTTTTACTGATTTAATGATATATGTATATGATTTATTATTAAATGATATATTATATATATTTAATTATTCTTAAACAGTATATTAGTCTTCTTCCAATCGAGAGTAATTTTGTCACATTCAATTAAATTGTGATTTTAAAATATGGAGGTCTACCATTTAATTATAAATACACACACGCCGCACATACAACACACTCTCTACATACCAATTTCCCTGGTAATTTATTTTACTTAAAAGGGTACAATGTACACCATTTAAGTTATATTGGTAAAATAATTTTGAATTAGAATCATCACTATTATATTAAAACATACCTTTTGCGTGAACCCTGAGTAGATATGATAGCTTAATATACATATTATGTAAAGTTATTATTTATAATATGCAGATAAAGTGAGGATATTAACTTTCTCCTTTGTGTTGACATATCCGTCTATACATTAATAACATTCTCTATATCGAGCCTAAATGAGATTTAACATTAATGTATATGATGAATTACTGTGAAATATAACGGTTTTTATAATGTCGTTAAAGTTAATAGCAATCAAGGATTCAACAAATCTTAACATACTGTTAGAAAATAACACAGACGGTCTATACGGAGTATCCAAACGAAGCGGTTAAACGTCTAGAAATCTCCGTTTTCAAATACGTGACCGTGGTCAAAAACCTCTAAATACTACTGCCAGCAATTTCAAAGACATGCAACCTTTTATGACGTCTGTACCACGTAGCAACTTCGGTGTCTTTAAAATCTTTGTTTCATATTCTAATGTTTCCACACGGTTGCCTAGCAACCATCACATTGATCTAACCTAAAACAAGGTTAATGTTTTGTGCCAAAATTCGTGACTGTGATTTCTTGAACTTTTTATTAGAGTTAATTATCATGATGTATAATTTAGCTTGTCAAATGCGTCACACGAAAATATAATAAAAATCTCTAGCTCTATGATTGAAACTAAAACTACCAACACAGCGTTTTGAACAGATATAGAAAGAGTTGGTACGCTATGGTTATAGGAATACTTACCAGATGATAAATCGCAAACGTACAATGCTTAAAGGTCTTTGAAAGTCTTAACACCTCGGTAAGACTTTCAAATACGTTGTATTTATAAAGTGAGGGAATATTTATAAAGGAGGAAATATAGATTAGATTTTAGATTTACTAGACTAGTTTTGACTTATTTCAATTTTCTCTGTGACCTCTGATGTAATTTCCATAACATATATTAATATTGAATAATAAATTATTGTTTGCCAGATTTGTTATATGAAAATTGTTTCCTTGTAATACCTATACATTGACCACAATAATGGATATATAGATATATTATTGTTTAAAACGTGTTTTTGAAAAATGATTATTTCAAATTGAAGCCGACCCGGTTCAATGGAAATGAACAGAAAATTTCCACCGCTGCAATGCTAACTAAACTACATCTAATTGCTATAAAACTACGTTTTGTATTATTGTTAATTTAGGTAAACATGTTGTGCAAAGCGGAATTCTAAATGAATCAGTAATGTATCACGAGTCACGATTATTTCGAAATACTGTATGTGAATTTATTTTGCCAAAGCTGTAGCAACTTATATGCGAGGAAACTTTATACTGGAATACTTATGACCTCACTTATCAAGATAACAAGCTTTTCAAAATAGAGTTAATACCAGCTGTTTGCTGAGGTGCCTTCCTTGTAAGTCTCGTTATTCAGTTAATGGCTTAAATTTACCAGTTTTTACAAGATGTTTCGCTCCTGTTACATTACCCTAAAGTAACTTGGTCATGTAGAAAGTAATGATGAATTAATATTTTAAATCAGTCTTGTAATTTTTTTATCATCCTGCATTCCAACGGAAAATCATCAAAACGAGGAAGTTATCCACGAACACACATTTTTTTGCCACCGACATCCAAAAATTAGCCTCATAATAAATTTATATTTTTCTAGGTAAAATGCTAACCATTATACCAGAAATATATTTGTCTTGTATCGATTCACTCGAAGTTTAAAATAATAAATGATATTTCCAGGTTTACATTCAGACTTGTCGATATCGTCCCTGGATGGTGATGAAGGGGAGACCTTACGACGTGGCGCCTTAGCAGCCGCTTGCGCAGACGCAGTTGCAGCTTACGCAACACTAGAGGGCAGCAGAGTGCGTGATTCCATTGCTGCGCATGCGCGTCGCGCTATGGAGAGAGAGAGACAGATCGATGAGAAGAACGAGATAATTGCTGACTTGTCATCTAAGGTAAGAAAACTTAGTATTTTTGACAACAATTGCAGACTATCATGGTGCTGACGTTTGTATAATATTTTGCCTAATTGCATGGCTTAAATCCTCAACGGCTTATTATTTATATAAAAGTAAATTAGCGTTATGTAAAAAATACAGAATAGAGATTTGAAATAATTTAACCCCGAGTTATTAAACAAGATGAACTTTTTGCCTCTTGTTCAATTGAGTATATAAACAAATATCATCCATATCAGAGAATTGTCAAAAATATCATTTTACATTCGACTTGTTTGGCTATGGCTTCCCAAATGTAAAAATTTGATTTTGCCATTTCGAATTTCGAAAACGATCGATCGTGTGACTTTTCTTCTTACGTATAGTGTAATAATTATAATTTTAATTAAAACCTCAGCTGCATTACTTTCATAATGAATTAAAAAAATAAGTTTCCTACTAATGACAAATTTAATGTGGGCGATTTAAAAGAGTGGTGCTTTAGAGCGAGGTCATTTACTCAATATACATTTTATTTAGTACAGGCTGTTTTAAGTTTTAGCATTTCCCGTTTACAGTATTTCAATTGAAAAAATGGTAGAGCAGGACAAAAACTGAGCAAGTACTAGTCGTAAGGTCTCTTAAATATTTATTACAATTGCTATTGATAAATATGGTATTTATAATGTCAAATAAGTACTTCTGTTAAATCTCTGCATGGCGATAGATTTGTTTATAAAGGTATAAATCGTTAGCAAACTAATTTTATAACTTGGTTATAATTTTCATTTGTTGCTTGCGCCCTGTCAATTATCAACGTGCAAAAATTATTATAAAAAATAACCCACTGTATAGAACATTAAGGATTTAAGTACTTCCAATATCGTGGCCTTGCCAATTGATATTACGAACTCCCATTATTTAACAAACTAGATGATACCGTGGCTTCACCCGCGTTAAAGCGAGCACGCATACATATTATATGTACTATGCAAAATATATTGATAAATATATAAATTAAAACACTGACGTGATATTACGGCAGGGCCTAATAATGTTGTGAGAATTTGATGAAATCACATTCTTATGAGGCAACGCAACCCACAAGCCGTCTAATTGTGTGTCTGTGAAATTATATCATCTATGGAAAGTCTCTCTACTTAACGAAATCTCTCCTTAAAACTCTCTGGATATGAAACTTTAAAACAAAGATTACAAAAGGAAGTGAAGCTATGTTTTTTATTTGCTTGCGATCACTTAATCCGTACCGCCCAAGGTCGCTTGGTGCGGCTAATTTCAGTTTTCCTTTGTCAGAGCTCTACTAGTCTAGTTCGTGTTGCTTCGCGCATTTACGTAAAACGACCTAGTTCATAGAACTTCCTGCATATTGACTACATACGAATGGTCAATGGCATCGAACAAAAAAATAACTGTCAATTCGGAACAACGGTTTTTGAAAGGCTTTTTCATTGTATGGCACAATTATAAATGGTGCGCAGTAACGCAGGTTACGAATGTACTCATAATAGTACTGTAACAATTTCACGTTGGATCGAATGAAATAAAATCTATAGAGGCATTTCGTTTAGTCCAGATATTCATTTTTTAATTTTCCTTTAATTCAACCTATTTATTGGGGATTTCTTTAATTTAATTATATAATTATATGCGACAGGATATTTTAGCACTTATACGAATGTAATAAATGTTAATATAAATATATCAGTTTGAGCGGTGGAGGTAAGACAAAACATTGTGTAACATAGTTAGGTTTTTATTACGTACCATTAAACCTGAGGGGTTTGTCTTGACACTCAATTGAATGCCTTGAATTATTCCACCATCTCATATTTAATTAATTCCGAAATTCATCCGTAATTAATGATAAAACAAAATCGTATTGGCCCTACAGTGAACTTTAATGATCATTAAAGTTGACATCAGGTTTAGGAATATGTTATAATAGTTTAGTATTAATCGATTTACATTTCGTTTGTCAATGTTATCATAATATCGCTAACATAGGCAGTTTCGAATCGATTATTAAGATGGAAATTCGTTTTTCAAATCTTCAATAGGCCTTAATTAAACATGGATTAATGTTAATTGATGTCATTGTAACCATTGTAACAATGGTAGACGCGGTTTTATAATGGGGAGGTTTACCTAACTAACAACTATAAAATAAATAAATAAATAACTGTTTATTTCGGACCATTTGTCCATTCATTTGTTCTTAACAGTTAGTAACAGAACAAATTGGATGGATAAAAATAATAATTAAATAATTTGTTCTTAATCTTAATATTAGTAAAATTTAAATTTAAATTATAATATATAGTCATTATTTATGTTTTATATGGAATACCATAAATAATTATTCTTCCATTTCATAGATCACTGTAGCGATTGAAAATAATCACACGCTTTGATCGATTGAAATAAATTGATTTGTGTTAACAATTTCACGAATAACTGTGGTCTAGACTTTGTATCATTTTCATATTTTCGCGTAAACATGACGCACTCGATCTATAACAATAATTCGTGTTATTTCATTTCATCATATTGTTATAATAGCAAAAAATTTTTACAGCACCGAAATGATTAAATCTCGATTCGAACGCACTATCACCAAGAAAATCACTTTTCCTTTATTCCAATCACTCTTTTATTAACCCTATTAAGATTCATACATTTCAATTAAATATTTTATAACGAACTAACTTTCAGTATAGCCGTAACCACGGCGTGACGACATCCGTAAAGCCAGCGTAAATAACATTACTTATAAATCGCGGCTTATCTTTTATTGCAATCCTTGTTACTTAAGAAACGCCTACACGAGAAATGCGATTATTAAAATAGGTATAAATAATTTCATTCAAACGGACTCAATTAAAGTACACAATAAAAATATTTATAAATTAAAAACTGTATTTATAACATACTATTAGCACTCTACATGATTTATAAGTAGAACATCTTTTAGGGATCTCAATCGCACCAACCCACACAACTCGTATAAGGATGAAACCTCTAAACTACAATTTTGAAATGGTCAGCGTTTAGAAGAGCTTTGTGTTTTGAATTGAAGGTTAGATGACTAATAGGTCAAAGCCATATACTTTTTTCATCCATAAATATTCTATCGTCTATTTTTATTTAGTTTTCTATTTTTAAATAGATATTATTATTTGATATTAGGTATATATCTCGTGAGCAATATAAGATGTTCTGTTTTATTGAGAGCTAGCAACCCCAACCACATAAACAGTTTTAAAGTAATAACGTGAAAAAGATATAATGAGCGTAAATCCTGGTATTTGAGTCACCGAGTGATTTGTGAAAGTACGCGACCTTCGTGTCCCTCGTATACTTTGTCAAGGCCTCGCTCTACGTAATAATTGCTATTTGTATTAAGTAACCTCATAATTTTTTACCACAGATATTTTGCCGTCTAATAATAGCTGTGGTTTGTAACGAGTATCACTTTGAACAGTGCATTGAGGTGATAGTTGAATCGCACATGACATTGCATGAACCATGCATATTTGAATACCTGGACTTGATGGATAAATAAACTTTGCAAAGAAAACCATTAAAAGAAAAATACTTTATGAACGGATTTGAGTTATGTATTTTTTTGCAAAATTTAAATATACTTTACATTATTTTAAATTTTTCGCGTACTTTACAACGTACGGTAGACTAAAGACAAAAAGGTTAATTGTCAAAATAAGTGTCACAGCTGCAGAGAGGTAGTGTGTTAAGAATAAATCGGAATATATTTAAATTTTGCACAAATACATAACTTAAATCCTTCAATAAAGTGTTATTCTTTAAATGAGTAACAGTTATAATAAAAGAAAATATTAAATAAACAATTTTTTAAATATACATAGGTTGAAAACTCATGATATCTTTTCAGTTGTCAGTGGCAGAGGTAGAGTTACGCTCTGCAATGGAAGATCGCGACAAACTGCTGAACGACGCGAACTATAATAGTCTGCAAAACGACGAAGCAGTCGCCCGCGCAAGGCAGGAGAGGGACGAGGCTATTGAGAGGAAGAAAGCTGCTGAGGTGAGCGTTCATATCAAATGCAAATAATGTTTTCGTGACTACGTATTATTATATACATACTAGCTTGCCATACATGTGATTTCAATTCAATTAAAATAAAAATGGGGTTGATCGTAGAAATGTGAAAATTTAGGATTGTATGTATTTTTGTATGTTGTATCATAAATACATTCTTTATAGATAAAATCTGTGTATTAGAAATAAGAGCTCTAACGTAATTTCCAGGTGTCCTTGGCGAAGACCCGCGTGGAGCTGATGCAGGCGAATAGTCAGCTGTACGAAGCGGTGCGGCAGAAGATCGACCTTGGCCAGCAGTTGGAGCAGTGGCAGGTCTGTGCCGATAAAATTTATCTTACAGTGACTTATTACTTATACAATTACAAGTTTAGCTCATAATTATATGGGACAGCAACCCTAAACGGATGTTAAAAGATCAAGTTTATTTATTAATTTATTGAATAACATAACCAAAACATAGTTAAAAACCACCTTAACTTAAACTTACAAATAAAAACTCCTTACAGGCTTCACTCAATCTTACTAAGCCTGTCAGAAATATATCCTGCTCTGGTGCAGATTTAATAAATTTATTAATTATCGACACCATTCGCGAATTCCACTCTGACAATATAGGATGCCTTCGCGATCAACAGTAGTTGTCCGGCACATACAGCCGGAGTAAGTAGCAACTCCGGCCCCTAATAATTTAAACTGCACAAGTAGAAAGTTTCGCCCTGAGATGATGACGTCAGCGGTGAAAATTCCAAATGAAGTCAATGGTAAGTTAGGCGTGCCTTTGCTCAAGCGCTGTGGTTTGCTTCAGATGGACATGCAAGAGCTGATCGAGGAGCAGATGAAGCACAAGCTGACGTCGGAGAAGCGGCGCAAGCTGCCGCAAGCCGCGCCCGCCACGCGCACCGCCAGGATCCTCGGCTTCTTCCAGCGGTGATTGCCCCCCCCCCCCCCCCATCTCTCTATTCGTCATCGCGGCAGCCATCTTGCTTCACGATTCTAACGTTTGTTGCAGTGATAGCTAGTGTTTTAAAAATCGATTTTACACTTTGTGTTTTCAGAATTATTTTACATTTGCATCCCTCGATAGTTAGTGTCAGTTAAACTATATTTTTATTTCGGACCGGTTACGGGACGTACGGCAGATTTACATTTGAAAGCGTACAGTCTGTTATTGTATTTTAATATCTCCCTGTTAAAGTTGTTAATTTTCTGTACCAACATTTATACTGTGGTTGGAAAATCTCGAATGTAAAAACGAATCAATTTCCTTTTACAGCTATCATATAACTGTCACTAACCCGTCCATTTCATGTAAATAATATAGACTATAATCATTGCACCTATAGATTTATTTAGTTCGTAATATAGATAATTAACGCCAGAAAAACTAGTGTTTCGTTGGTAAACATAAAACACTATACCGTGGCGTATTAATTACATTCAAACTTTTTACTAGCCATATTATGAATAGTTTACGATCAGCTATAATCATTAACATACAGAAATGATTGATGTGAAAAGGCAGTCCTCAAGACCGTTTGATGGAACGCCTAAAGACCATAGAGTATGTACAAAGCTATGGGTTTAGAATATTTACATTCCGAGGATTGTCCTAACGTGCCTTAACTGTTACAGACACGGGATTAATATAAAGACGCCTTTTTTGTGCCTTATAAAAGTTGGCCTTGAACCCGCCGAACGCGTTTCGTTCGGAAAATCTTTATGTTCGGAATAAAAAATATTTTGATAGATTTTACATTGCATTGCGTCTTAAGTTTTATCAAATGTATGACATTGAAATTAATGAAATACTCCTATTGTAATTATTAAAAATGATTTTTAAATGCGATAATATCCTATATACATCAAAATCTATAATATATTGAACATCGCTCTATTTTTGTCAAACAAAAGTGTAAGTTGGCGAGTCTGTCATTTATTCTCAACAGATCACATCGAGATGAATTTTATGACGTAACGAAGGTCGCAATCGCATTTAATACTGGCAAAGTTTACATTAATTGTTACATTCCAAGTACCTAATATATTCACCGATAAATGTACTTAATTTAACGCTTATTTTATAATTTATTTTAAGACTGAATGTAACAGCTCCACGTCCGATGCAATAATAATTTATTATCTTTTTATATTTTAGCACAAATGTTTTGTCGTATCGCAGTCATTCCGCTTATTTTTATGTTTTTTCTCCACACAAAAATCACTTTTATATATACTATACTGAATCTATACATAAAACTTCTTATAATAGCAGAATTGAATATTGAATTAGAAGCATTCGCGCATATTAAATTTTAGATTTACAGTCTTAATTTCTGCATACACATTAATATCAAAAGTGGTTTTTGTGATAATAATTTGTTGCCATATTTGGCCGATTGGGCAAATGGCCCGAATGGGGATCCATTTCTGTGAAACAGTTTTAGCTAAGAAATCTTAAAAATTTTATTCATACTAACATCCTACTTAAAAATATAAGTACTTAATAGATCTACTGTGATTAGTTTTATTTGCAATATTGTATGTATTTCACTGAATAAAGTATGAATTTTAATTTTTGTGTTTTATTATTACAAATTTAACATATTATGATATATTATGAATTTGTTCCTGTACCAGTGGAAAGGGGACATCTCAAAATGCGCAGCACGAATCAAAAAATCTTAGAAAAGATTAAGGCGAATTTATCATTATTACTAAATTCGAGCGCTTTGCAGTAGTACTGAGACTTATAAGGTTTTATTTAAATGTCGTTACTTAAATCAGAGACATTTGCAGAGAGACAGCCACTGTGCCCATTGGTAAAGACTGTTTGAAGCCACATAAAATAAAATGTTGGAATAATTTCGTCACGCTTTGTTTTTTAAAACGCAACTACAGAATAGATAATATTTTTAAAACAGCATATAACAAGAACCTTAATGATGCAACCTCTTGCAATGTGAAAAAGAATACGGCTACAGACAGCATCATTAAATAGACAGTTTTGCTACGCCAAACATTTACTTGTATCAGAAAATATAAAAGTGTTTAAAAATGCCAGCACAAGTAGAACAGAAAACCGTGGACCCCGAAGCGGAGCTCAGCAATGTCCAAAGAACGGTTATTTTTATTAAAATACTTTAAACTTCTATCACTCATCAACAAAATTACGAAGCGTAAGAATGTAAATGTGCTGTCATTGCGCGCCGTAAACATTTAATTTTACACTCATATATTGTTAGATCGCATTCGATCGCTTACCAGATCGTTTCTTGCACGCAGAGACCTTGCGTCACTGCGTTTTTTACAAAATGTACTATGGTGAGATCTTCTGAACTGTTTGGGTTGCTCCCCGCTGCATCGATCCTCGCACGAGCCGCATAACTCTGTATTCCATCCGCACCATCTCGATGGATGGAAATCTACCATAGTTCGCTTTACAAGGCATTTTCTCTTGCGAACAAGTGAACTGTGGAATCGACTCCCATGGAGGACTTCCCTACGAGATACCACCTCCAATTGTTCAAAAAGAGAGCGTGCGTAAGGGCCGCAACGCAACCATTAATGGATGTTTATGGGCTGTTGCTACTTAAACCACCCGCAAGATCGTATGCCCCTCTATTTTATAAAAAAAAACTATTTCGCGCCTCCACATAACATGTACCATTGCATAAATGGGGTCACACAGCACAGTCACGTTTAATGTAATTTTACGAGATTATTATTTCATAATGGCAGTGTTATATTGCAAAGATACATTTTGCCTATAAATAGAAATAATCAAAGGTGACAGGTAGGTAGATGAGGTATTTTGAATTACACGTTAATATTAACTCTAAATAAGTGTATTATGTAAATGGCGCCTGGATAGCTCCATTGTCCCAGAGCGAGTAGTGCTTTCCTCGCTTAAGAGTTTTTTTCTTTAGTGTTTTATATATTTTTTGGTTTCTATTAATGTGGATGGAAATGTAATGACTTATTTAAATTGTGGATTCCAAGTTTAGACTTTTTTAGAAAACAATAAAAATGTATTAAGTGGTAAGTATTCTAAGAATATTCCAAAAACTATCTCATTCAGTTCCAAAAACTGGCGCCAATGTGCAGCGTGGAGAAGCGAGCTGGTGGCATTCCTCAACTGGCCCCACAGGAGAAGCAGCTCGGCATCCTCGCTAATGAACTGAAGGAAACCCTGCTATGCATCAATGTAAGTTACACACTTGCATTTAAAATATTGATTACAGATTGTTTAAATAGTTTGAAACTTATGTATAAGTTACGTCTGTGTAAGTCTTTTAATTGAAATCAAAACAATATAATGTTCGTATCCCCTTCACAATAATTGCTACATATTTTTAAAGATTACATATTCATTTAAGAGTTAAGATACGTTAACTGAATCCAATGCTCTTCCATTTACTATGTCTATAGTTCCACGCCCATTAGAGCATGAAGAGCTCATAACTTTTAGTCAAACGAATTCCATAATTTTATAGTTAGCTAAAAAAGGCCAGCATGCTCTCCGAGACAATCAAATCAAGAGTGGAACGAAGAAATCCATAGTTGAATACGAACATCTAGAAGGAATCCTCAGAGATGAACGGGCTCAGCAAGCAGAACTGGACTGTCTCAACTACTTGGCACAGAAACAGCTGGTTGAGCTTCTGAAGAAAGTGCCCACTGAGGCTGATGTTAGTTTAGCTATTTAAGAAGACGAATTTTACGAATAGATTTTAGAATATTTCTATTTAATTTACTAGATACTTTCTTAAGGCACTATCTGTCGCACTACCACTGTAGAATCAGCAACCAGTAGAAGTATTTCCAAAGCGTTACGACCTTTCAAATAACGAGCGACAAAAAGAGCCCTGAAATTCCGACAACACAATCGTAAACCTCACGGCGTTGTTGTATCCATAGCCTAAACTAGACTTAATTAAACTCTACCGTCTATACTCAAACATTAAGCAATGTAAAAATAAAATACAAAAGAGGTACATATGGTTAATACTGATTGACCAACTATTTGAGTGCCAAAATTCATGAAAATCGGTTCAGCGGTATTGATTTTTAACACAAACTTAAACTCACTTCAACTCTTAAAGCGTTGATTTTTGTAAATCTGTACCATGTGTTAGTGGTTTAGCAGTGTGGGTTTATTTATAACTTAGCACACTTAGTCCTAAGTACGAATATATGCCTAACTGCTTGACATACTATTAAGGTATTTTAATAGGAACTAGCAATGATAGAAAATGCAAATAATCGTTTACGTCGTATGGAGAATAGACTGGATTTAGCCACGAAGCGTTTCTGCCTCGTCAATACAGACAACAAGAAAGTGAGGGAGGAAATTGATAGGCTTCTTGTAGAAAGGTGACAATTTTTACTAGTCTTATCATACTAGTCAATAATACATTTATTTGCAAAAAAGCAAACAATTATAATTGTAATAAAATTGTTAAATTATAATGGCAACATTATTTTTAGGTTGGCCGCATGTTATGTCAAATGTTACCATTTAAACCTCCGAAAGTTACTGACTAATATTGTAATATTAGAGTTATATCCTCAATTCAGAAATGACTTCAATATCCAGTGGAATCGCACAATCGGCAAACTTGTGAAGGGCAAGGAATACCTTATGGATATTTTGGAAATTGCCACCAATGCCTTCGGTGATAGAGATGAGTGCTGTAGAAAGGTCGAAGCTCTGAAGTGGAAGGGACTCTTCCAACTGAACAGGGATATCTCGGTTCGTTTTAACATTTTCTAGATAAAATGGGCCCGTGACTTAGTAAGAGTTAGTGGAAGTGGCAATAGAGTTCTGGTAGGGAACGTAACAACGGGCATATGCCAATTTATTTTCATAAAACAATCCTTATCCTAAAACATATGTTTATTGAGGTTCCCTATAAGTGAGACTTCGCATTCCGCGCGCCCTCGTACCCGGATCAGACTCACCTGTTGAATTTAGACGCTAAACTGAGTATGGCGTAGTATATTATCTAGATTTTAAGACAGAACTTTTACAGGAAATGCAATCGTACGAAGGAGAATTAAATCATCTAGCTAAACTGGAGGAATTTTTAAGAGTGAAAGGATCAAGGCGTATCTGTGAGGCTGATGAGATAGAGGAAATCAAAAGACAGGAGGAAGTTCAACGATGTGAGCAGGAGATAGCACGCCACGACTCGCTGCTAGAAGAGATTTTTGTTAGTAGCTTTTCGTTTAGAATTTTCACATTTATGGTTTTCGCTGATGTTAACAGTATACTGGTGCTTGTGCCGTCTCGCAGTATACGGTAGTTGTGCAAGCAGACTGATTTATTTCTATGAATCGTGTCCTAAACGTTATAAAATCTTGGTATAAGCTTGTTGGTCATACAAAGACAATTCAATTCAATTTGTTGAAACCATAGTGAAGGTTTATAGTCATCTTTTGAGTACTCAAAAATACCTCTCTCAATTTAATCTTTACTTTAGAATGACTAAAGCCTTATTCAATTTTGTAGCAATATGCAGGCTCTGAGAGAGTAGGCACAGTGATAAGTCAGTTCCGGGCAACGGAAATTCAAAATTTTTCCATATTTGTACTGCTCTGTGAAGTTCTCCAAGAGTCAATTTTTCTAAGGAAAGAACTAGAAATACTGAGGCAACGAATTTGTAAGTTTTAGTTATAATCTATGCTAAAATATGTTTTACTTTTTCTTTATGTCCTAAATTAAAATCTACTATTAAAATGAATATCTCCAATTTGGAAAACACATTAATTAATCCTATATTTTTATATTTTTTTAAAATTACGCCCCATTATTTTTAAACTATAGTGGATCAACGTGATATGAACGAGGCTCGAGAGGAGAAAGAAGATAAACGACTCGCGGAGTTACGACTACAGTTAGAGACGAAAAGAGAACGCACCGCCGCCATTTTGGACGCAAACAACAATGCTGAGGCCACCATTTTGAGAGTTTTAAAAGGCATCGATGATCTTGTCAGGTCTTTTATTATTATATTTATAACTGCTGATATATATGGTATTATAATATTTTTAAAAATAACGAGAAAAATTTGTAAAGTTTCATCAACTTTAAATGTATATTAGGTTAGTTATCAATGATTCTCTTGTAATAATGAAATGTCAATGAAATTAAATTATTATAAAAATTAAATTGTCAGAAAATAATTACCTCTTACTTGTTTCACTGCTTAAAGGTTGGCAAAATGTGACGTCACACCACTTCTCTCTTTACTCGGAAACCATAAAGAAGTTACTAAATGGAATGTTCGGAAGTTCCTTAGGATTTTGGAGTCTGAAGTAAAGAGTCTTATCGAAGTGGCTTACGGAGCTGTGAAGGTTTATTAATAATATGATATACAAACAAACCCTTAACCTTTATGGGATGTATTTAGGATGTAACGATGCAAACAAAACTCAACTATACATCAATTTCTTTATGCTATAATAGTATAAATAAATACAGCAAAAAGTAAGTGATTATTACGAATATTTTCTATACTAGCCACCCGCTCCAACTCCGAAAGCCCGAAAAGGTCCAGCACCACCTGCCACCAAGTTGGTTGCAGATCCATATGTGGAGACATTACGGCCAAATAAAATTGAGAAACTGGTACCTTACCAGCCCTGTGCATAGTACGTATTTATTATATAATTCACTAAAATGATGTTTTCTAATATTGATGTTTTAATTGCTATAAAACAATGTCTGTCTCAGCTGTGTTGAAGACTACATTATGAACCTCGTGTTTGAAACACCAGCCGTTCCAGCAGACAACGAATACGTGGAAGGCATCTTCCATTTAGAAGACGTTAACACTAAGTTTGGAATTTACACCTTGACTATCCCCGCGTAAGTAAATTTATCGAAAGTTAACCTGTACTGCAGCTGAGATTTATTTTTTATGTTTTTTTTTATTATTTACAGTAAACGCCATCCGTACCGTGGACCAAAGAAGGATTAATGTTACTTTTTTATAGTTTTTGTTTAAACGAGTTCATTAAATGCCTAAAGTTATATATTTTTTTCATTTCATCAATGTTAAAATAACCTCCAAAATTCATTCCTATCAAAAATCAACTATCACACGGCCATAAAGTCAAAAATATAAATAACTACATTTATTATTAACACTAGCATTAGTAATCCAAAAACAAACTGTTAACTTAAAGTATTTAGATAGACGCGGTAAATTGTAAAGCTTATCCATAATCTGTAGATCTGCTTCAAATTTGAAGTAACTTCGATAGTGACGTTTTTACTTGTCGAATGTCATGTGTCAAATTCGAGACGATGTTTCTGTTTCTAGTTTGTTGAGTGATGTCCCCCGGTCCGCCGCCATTGAATTTCGTATAGCCGAGAATTGAAAAAGGTTGTGCCTTTTAAATCGGCGAAAATCTAAACGATCTTTTACTCTTAATTAATAATATTTAGACATATTTCGTGCACAAAAATTAAATCCAATGGCAGACAGAGATACAGATGAGTTAAACATTGATAACGTAATAAAAAAATTACTAAAAGGTAAATTTTAGTTGTATTTATTGTATACATAATTTTTGCCAAATAATGCTTTTGATTATATCTAGTGAAGTGGGTGGTGCCAGTGTTTTCAATATGACGTGAATGTTTCAGTCCGGGGCGAAAAGCCTGGGATGAATGTACAGTTAACGGAGGTGGAAATTAAAGGGCTATGTTTGAAGTCTCGGGAAATATTCCTCTCTCAGCCCATATTACTTGAATTGGAAGCTCCTCTTAAGATATGCGGTAAGCGATAACATAAAATGAAACCATTTCCTTTGTTTTCTTTCCACTGATTACGCGAGCTTACTTTCGAAATCATTGCCACATCAAATTTCTACTTAACTTCAACAATCAAGGGCTATTGTTATATTAGCAATTTATTTAACTTCAATGCTTCATTTCAGTTTATCGTTGTAAGTTTAAAGGCCGAATTAAGACTGTTTCACAATGAAGTGTTAATTTTTCTCCAGTTTAATAACACATGAATTCACAGTATACTGCCTTATAATATTGTTAATAATATTTAGTATCCTTTATAAAGTATAGTAGAGTGTAAACAAATATCATTTATGCAAATATATTTTTAGGTGATATTCACGGACAATACTATGATCTCTTAAGACTGTTTGAATATGGAGGATTCCCTCCCGAGTCAAATTACCTCTTCCTTGGTGACTATGTTGACCGTGGAAAGCAATCTCTTGAGACCATTTGCCTCCTGCTTGCATATAAGATTAAGTATCCGGAAAACTTCTTCTTGTTAAGAGGAAACCATGAGTGTGCCAGTATCAATAGGATTTACGGGTAAGTGTTGAAATATGTAAAATAAAGATATAGTTTTTTTAACCTTTTCAATAACTAATAAACATTTTGCTGTATCACTCTCCTGACCCTGAAAACTTTTTAAGACTTACAATTGTATATTACTTAAATGATACATAAATACAAACAGCAACCTTAAAATTTAAATTTTTATTTCCAATTATTATTAAATGTTTATTTATTTCACAAAATGTTATCTATATGTTAGTATCATATAGTGTTCATCTTATAAAATATCATACTTGCTTCAATAACAAGATTATATTTGATTAGTAATCAGTTGTTCCCTAAATAGTATGCCAGTAATAAAAGTATGAGTCATTCCTGTGAATCATTTTAATGCCAAATGAATTTGTTTTTAGAGTTCAAGAATTATATTAGGTCTTTAAAAGGTTTAATGATCAATGACAAGATCTTGACATTCCCTGTATGTTTCGTCTTAGTGATTAGTTAGCCGAGATGTATAGACTCACATTGCTCAAATTAATAAAGCAGATATATATATATATATATTATGCTGACAAAAAGTGGAATGCTATTTATAATGTTTAAATGTAATGAGTTCATATACAAAAAATCATTATTATAAATGAATATTTGTCATTAATCCCAGGAAATATTCCTCACAAAGCTGATAAAAACAATCTTAACAAGTATATATATTGGAATATTAGTTGAATATCAAAATGCTTGTTGCGAAAAATGTATTTAGCTATTAATAAAATTAGAAATTTTTGCCTAATATTATATTCAAAATATGTTTATTGTATCCATGATGTTGATATTATCAGTAAGATAAGATTATAAGAGCAAAGACTTTCCGTGATCTAGACATTCATCTTGTGTTTTTTTCATAAATCATTTTCTTAATAAAATTATCAAGACACTCAAGATAAAGATTCTTTTGTTCCACTATATCTTCAGAACAAACAAAACAGAAACAATTCAAATGTTTCAATCAAGTACAAACTTATTATGATATTTAAGCTGTTGCTTGACTGTGATTTGAATTAATATAAAAATTATTTTGTTTAACAACATAACACCTGGGTTTCCCCCAAAATACTTTTATGTCAAATTTAATCTATAAATTGATGCCACCTCATGATTATTTACAGTTTCCTTATCAGATAAGCTGATAAAGTGAACATTGGTACAATTTCTATTGTAAATCTGAAATATTGTTATATTTTATGACAGATATCCATTCATATAGGTAACATAAAAGTTCTGCATAAGTATTCATTTTGGCTGTTGGTTCTTCAAATCCAACAAACTTATTTATTGAATCTTATTCAAATTACTTGACCAAATCTTTAATATGACATGCTAAAGTTAGTACTTAGCACTTAAAACTAAGTATGTTTTCTTAGTAAACTTACATATTTACCTATCGTCTGTGTTATTTCCAAGTTAGCCATATATTGAATGACTTATCCTATGATATTGAACAGGTTTTACGATGAATGCAAACGGAGGTACAACATTAAGCTATGGAAGACTTTCACAGACTGCTTCAATTGCTTACCTGTTGCAGCTATAGGTAAGTAGTAGTTTGTGATTGGCTGTATTGAGTCCAGGGGTCTGGGACTTATGCGTATTGTTAGATATTAATTGGTTACCCAGAATTCTCTATTGGTTCTATATTAAATCTAAATTTATTTGAAATAGTAAGATATCACTAAGGACCACTTACATTTATTTTGTCCGGATAGTTATTTTAATAATATCACATTAATTAAATATAAATAACAATTCTATTACGCTAATTTATAAGCAACTTAACGAACCCAGTTCGTAGAAGCAACATCCTGAGTATGATCGGTTGTCGGTTAGAAACGTCGAGTGTTTCAGCTTTTTTTCAAAAGTAAAGTCTGATTCTATTAACTAATTTAAAAAAATTAAAAGCTATACACATAGTGAAAACGACGTAATACTGTGTCAGCCTTTACCATAGGGAAAATTGTGGGCATTTCATATTTTTTTTTAATTTCACGTACACCTGTTGTTTTGTGTACATTTGGTTGCAGCTGCTTTAGAGCACGTTGTTAATTTAAAAAAGGTGGCACAAAATAATTAATTGCCTTTTGCTTTGTGAACTGACAGATGTGAATTTTTTTATGTCCAAAATGTATGAAAAGATATATTCTCTTTGACTTAAAGCAGCTTAATATAAAAATGCCATTAATATATAACATATTAAATTAACCCGCCCTGTAAGCTTCACGCTCACCTGATAACATGATTATCTAGGGCGTTTGCCTCCGTTAACAAACTAGTATAGCCCTTGTTTTGTTGTATATTTAAAACAAGGTTAAATTTCTTTGTTCATTTGTTAATGGTTTCGTCAATCAAAACAAGTTATTCGATTATCAAGAATAGAGTATTTATCCCTTATTTTATAAAGGCTTACGTATCTAGGAACCTTAAAATCAATATAAATCTGTGTTGTTTCATGAGTTAAAAGTTATACCAGATATGAAAAACATTTGTTTTCTTGTATTTAATCCCGTTTAAAGAATGACATGTATCGGTTGTTTAAAGGGAATGTTGAGTCATTGGTCTAGCTATATTACCAATTACCATATTGGCAAAATAATGAGCAAGAAATAGCAATAAAACACGCTTGTATTTCTGTAATTGGGTATCGTTGCTGAGTTTTACATCCTCGATTGAACTTGCAATATGAAAATACAATTCTTTACTATGTACAACATGTGTGTATATGAAGGAAGTTTTTGTTAATTAGCAATCCATTTAGAAAACCTTTTTTTAATATAATGTTGAATATATTAGATATAACCACATATATAAAAAATATTCAGTAGAAGTGGTGGTTTGTCAGTATTATCAAGCGATACGAGAATGATGACAAAAAATCATTATATTTATTTATTTAAATATGGAACGCCAGCAGTTTACACAACATACACAGATAACTTATTAACATAGATTAGAATTTTCCTTGCGAAAACCATTTATAGGCGTACACGTCATTATCAAAGAAACTTATTTTAAATACAACAATATTATGGAAGGAATTTCGACATTAAAAAAAAAGTATATTCGAAAGTGGAAATATTTTGACATGTCTAGAATCTGAAAAACACGAAACAAATGAAATACGTTTATTAGAAAGAAATTTGCTCTGTATTCGCAAAATATTGTGACCATGAAGGTTTTACAATTTAATATAAATCGTGTACAGACGAATTATAGACCCCTTTAAGGACATTAGGAAAGCAAAATATTAAGTCTACGATAATGTTACTTTCGCTACTTTCTTTGCTTGAAAATCTTTGGCCTATTGTATGGTTATTACTTGTACAGATTTTTCGTTGTAATGCGATTGATATTAGATGTTCCGATGATTTATAGTCCTGATAGACCCTTTTTAAATAACATTAGGTCAGATTCGGCTTAGAGTCTAGCTGACTACCGAACAAGCGATATGCCTACATGTCTACTTGGGATACAATGCTACTTTACGAGAGCCTACTTCCGGTTTGCTTGACAAAGAGTTTTTGGATGTTACTCACGTTGAAAGCGGCTATATTCTATTAGATTATAATATATATAAACAATAATATAGGACTACTACATAGCCACCAGCCAATAGCCAAAGCACTCAAAGCGTTGGATTACGTAAATAATAAAGCATTTTAATATTTAGAAATTACGTATTGATCGACATTATGTCAACAATGTGATAGTTATATATACTACTGGACAAATATCGATTGTGATTGGTACTAAGTATATGGAGGTATCGACTGTCCCCTTTACATATCAGTATGTATTCTAATAATGTACCTTGATGAATTAGTGCTAGTTGTATAGAATAAGTACAATTTAATCGAGGGTTATTGTGAAACAAATATTGTTCGTTGAAAGGAAATCATTCATAAACATACTACTAAGTAATGTATATTGTTTTAACAACACAAATAATTATTTTCCACTTCTGAAAGATTTATAATCTGAACAAAGAAATTTTAAAAGAACTGTCCAAAATGGTGTTTCTGGGGACTTTCGATTAAATATCATTGGCGCGACGGACGTAGTACTGAGTACATTCAAAAACGCATTTTTTTCGGTGCATTTTTATTTATTTTCTTGAGTAATTAAAAGTTAATGTCGTATTATTATATGTATATAATAAACACTAATACTTAGAGTCAGGTAATCTCTAATATGTAAGCATGCTTATTTGCGTCATTAGTGTTTATCTGATAAGAGATAAGAAGTAGGTCTACACGAATTCCTGAACAAAGTCGGAAAACGATTAATTATAACATTCCTAATTACCAAAACTAATATTAAAGTGTCAGTGTCAATGGTTTAATATCGTTCGACAATTACAATAATTTGAGTGAATATTTTTTTAATTACTTGACGGCTCTCTTATGATGAGAATAAAAATAATATTAGCACGTAAAGACATATAGCACCTGCGGCGTATCTCGGGTTAAATCAATAAATGCGCGTTTAGTCTAGTCGATTCCCGGGAAAAAATGGTTTCTGGAAGATATAAGAAACTATATTTCTTTTTAATTGCATGCATCGTCATGAAATGGAAATACTTCTGCTCCAACATGCAATGGGGAGTCACAGTGATTCAAACAGCGCTTAAAATTTCATTAAATGTTAAAATGAAAAATAATTTACACAATTTAACACAGCTTGCATACAAATGACATAGCGGCTCGATTAATTTGTTCCCACAATTTATTACGCAATGTAAAATTGTAAAAGAAATTTTACCTTATTACACTAGCAATGCTTGGTTTCATGCATTAATTCCCAGGCATTGATCGACGTGCATCCGCCCGGAACATGAAAACATTTGTGTTTAAAATGTCTGTCACATTTTAACTTCCCGGAATCTTTAGAATGGTATTCGGGTTAAAGGTTACCGTAAAACTGCTATTACAAATTAAAAAGGTGATTTAAATAAAGTTGTAGGAGTATAAACTGAAATTATTGAGAAAAAATTGTAGGAAAAACGCAGAGAATTAAGATTTTTGAGTTTTTCATGTGTGTAGAACTCGGTCGCACCAAATTATGCGCTTCTAAAGCCAATTCGCGAATGCGTTATTGTCATACACCACTCTAAATGAATCGAAAATTCAAATCGTCACTAAGTATTGTAATTACGACTTGAATGTTATGTAAAGTATTGTACGCAATCCTTTTTTGATTGCGACATCTGTGCTACGGATGTTGATACAATATCGTGACGTAAAAACGAAAGGAACCGACCCTTTCGCTATTGGGTTCGCTATGAGGATTTACCTTAAAATATCTATTTCAAATGATATTTATCGCGTACGTAAAACTTTACATTTACACCACTTGAAATGAATTGGTAAACTTTGGATTCGAATTTACGTAATAAAACGTGAGTGCATGAAACTTTCCATGAAAATATTTGCCCGAGCTCACCGCAAGCGGACAAATATTTACTGAACATTGCTTTTAATAAACGCAACGCTTTCAAATAATATTTTTCCAGCTTCGGTATTTATAGGTAAATTCGTCGAAAGAACGTCGCAGCTGTGACATTTTAGGTTGTAAGCGAAAATTTAAATAGTCCCACAAAAGAAAATCAACCTTTTTCTAGACTGTTTTGCCCGAATTCTGTTTAAATATGAAGGTATAGGCAAACGTCTAAATTATTACTATTATTGATGTGATGGAATTGTAGAGAATTTCTTTATTTTTAAGTCTCGTCATCCCAACAAACCGTTTTGTTTATTTAAAAAAAAAAAAAATTCACAACTTCGCTTTAGCAGAGAAATGTTGCAAGCTTGAATGCGTGAAAACTAAATCGTAAGAGTCAAAAGCATTGTTATACAGATAGTGGTAATTGTTATCTGATTCACTATCAGCGATACACCAGCCTCGTGTGAAGGGCGAGGGTAATCAAACTGTTGGCAAACCGCCAGGTTATAACGCCTCACGTTACGGCAATATCGATATTATGAAAGGATTTTAAACTCAGGCTACGATTAAAAATACGTCACCAGTTCTTCATTACTCCATAGGAATTACTCCGTAATAAATGGTCCAATGATATTTATGCTGCAGCTAAAATATAATATACTGACAATATTGACAGACAGACAAGGCGTATATATAAGGCGAGTGTGGTAGGCGAGGGTGGGGCTGGGAGACCTGCCCGAACGTTTTTGGATCAGATTCAGAACGTTCTGGAAAAAGGGCAGGTCAAAAGCACCCATAACCGACGAAAATGTATGATGAATTTAATGAGTGTGGAAGAAGCGAGAGAGGTATGCAAGGATCGTAGCAAGTGGAGGTCTGTGGTCTCTGCCTACCCCAATGAGAAACAGGCGTGCCTTATATAAATAAAATAGAATTTTATTTGTATGTTGTGTCAATATCTGAGCTTTAAATTTTAAAGAAGATTCGATTAAGAATATATCATAGCCTTGAATGAACCAGTACAAGACAATACGATTGTGTTGGAAACTATAAAGCTCTTATCTCAATTTGTAAACATTGAACTAATAGATATTTAAAATAGATGTTTTATTTGTAAATCGTACTTTTTCTAGTCGACCAAATAAGCTGTATGTAGTTTCATACAGACGTTTTACCTTTCGATTTGATAACTTTTCGTTATGAATTATGTCATCTGTTACGTATCACGTAAACTTTACTCGAAGTGGAAGTGACGTGGAGTTCTATTTTGAGAAAACACAACATGAAACTATTTCCTGCAAAGGGAAATTCTAATATTAGAATCACTTGTCGACCGGCCTCGACAATACTTCGTTCGCGGTTTAGAAAACGATTGTTTAAGCTTGAATATAAGCGTTTTGTATAGAATGCTACAAATATAGACAGAAGTGAAGGACACGTACAGTTTTTTTTGTTACTCTGGGTTGTTGGCGGTTAAATGAGTAAATTTTACTGATTCTTTTAATGTAGCAAGTTTTAAGCTATTCTGAATTAGCAGAATATTAATTTGATATATCTACAAAATCGTCTAAGACAGATCGGTTTGCGTGCGCCAATACACAGGATGTCTAACCTATAATAAGTTTTTCATAGATATAGACATATTTTCGTGTTCAACAGCTTCATTTAGGTGCGAATTGTTTTTAAAACTTAAACAGTGTTTTAATTTTCACTTAATCGTATTTTTCATCTTTTGTTCGTATGTTTACGTCTTGTTTGTGTCACGTTGATTATTCACTCTTGATTATTTGTGAAACGCGTTTAAGAACATGTACTTTAACTGTGTTGTGTGTGTATAAAATATGATGTGTTTTTGTGTTTCTTATAATAATTAAATGTTCTGATTATTAGAGCAATTGGTTTTTACTACATAATATTGAACATAATCGGCAAACTTTACTTGTCGGTCTTGTCACTATGCTGGTTTGTCGGACAGGGGTTCAGTAGAAGAACCCCTGTCCAGATACCTCATAAGAAGTATCTTATGAGGGTATATTTTACCTTGATCTGGTTGTTATATATAGATCTTTATGTGTATTAGTTGTTGTATATAAATAACTTACCTTGCAGCTGGTCGTGCGATCGTGTCTTAAATATGTCCTGATATTTTATTATACTTGTATGGATCAAATACGGCTTGATATTATTAAATATATGAAATGAAAAATTATTTACTTTTTAATGATATTAATATCATGCGCATGAGCGGCTGACAGCAATATTATTGTTAGGGGGGCATTCCGCCGTCTCTTTATAAAAAAAATTATGAATAAAGAAAATCGTATGTAGAAAACCTTGGCCATACGTTTTAATTAAGAGCTTGTTAGTACAAGTTACAGAGCCGTCTAAATTTGAGCACTTATTAATGTTTTTCTTCACTTAAACAGCTGTACTATAAGATAAATGTTTGCACTGAATAAAGAATATAATCAAAGTACTTAAAAACGAGGCTTTAAAGATTCATCTTTGGCCAATGAAGGTTGTTATACACGTTAAATTTGATTAATTGCAGATATTATTGTAGATATATTTGATTATTACATCGAACACAAAGTAATAGTGAATATATAAAAGACGCAGCTGGACGAGTATAATAATAATGGATGAACAACACAATTGATGTGCATTTTCTAAGGATAATGGTTAAAGATTTGGGCTATAAAAGTCTGTAAACACTTAGTCGCATTGCATGGAACAAAAAATACTGTTATCTACACACATGATGTTCGATCAACATTACAAATAGCCGTGATTTTAGGTATCTTGACGTAATTTTAACTTATAATTGACTAATAATAATACACTTACCGCAAACGTGGTAAGTGTATTATATAATGTTCGGTAAGGTTTCGTAATGGCTGTTTTTCCTACTATTACCAGCTTTCAACTGACAAACGTATAAAGTTTTCATTTAATGAAAATAAAAATGTGATATAACACATACGGTACAAAAAATTGTCTAATTTGTTAATTTCGACCGGGAGTATTTTCAGCACAAAATGTTAAAAATTTTTTTATAACTATTAATGTTTCAATTAAAAGTATAATATACCTTAGTGTCGTGGCCATGTACGTAGAAGCTTTAAGTTAGGAAGGAAGTCATTATAACTTTCCGCTAATAAATCAAACGTGATTAGTTTGCTGTTTCCCGCTGTCTGTCGGGTTATTTTGAAGTATTCCACATTTGTGTTTAAAGGTTTATTTCCAAACGAATATTAAAAATATGCTTTCTAATGATATATAGCCGATCGTATGCTCCCTCTTTCTATATATAAGTTATATACAAAATATTTATACTAATTAAATCTGTTGCAAATACAGTATAAACAACGTCGTAACTCAAATAGTTCAGTGTAGGAAGTATTGAATGTTTTGGTGTCTTCTAGCTTTGACAAAACGTAGAAAATGTTTCATTGAAAAGATCATAAAAACTGTCTCGTGACAAACAGTGTTTGTTGTTTTTCAAGAAACAGAGATAATTAATTAGATAGTAAAGGATGTTCTTGAATCTTTTTTTATTAAATGAATATATTTCGAAGGACGTTTGTCTTCATTTTATGTATCACTGTGTTTTAGGAGACACGCGTGACTAATGTGCCACATCCATAATGGTTTAATTGATTATAAATGATAAATACATATCTAGATCTCCATGTAAATATGTTAGTATGTCAATTGGATTAATTCGACGTGAAATTATTGAAAAAATCTCCCCAATTTTATGAAACGTTTTATAGTAACTCAGTGTAATTAATCTATATTTGAAAAAATACTATAAATGTCTTTAACTCGTGTGAAAAATAAGTTGTAATAAATAGGCATTCGAACGAATTTTATATATTATAATATTTATTTAATAGGAACTCAAAAATCAATTTTAAAGTCCCATGTGAAAGTTTTATGAATGTCTTTCATTGGAAAATAAAACAAAATACTACTCCAGAATGTTCTGTTTATCGAGTTGGCATGTTGACCCCGGGTTATCGTGTGACTGAGGCGCCGTTGACTCGCCATGATGCGGCGCCAATACTGATAACTGCTGTTTTGATGCAATATTGCCGCTCCTGGTATACGGGACCAGCATACAGGACTCAGCTGTGTAGTGATTTATTTATTTAAATATGGAACGCCAGCAGTTTTCCCAACATACCCAAATAACTAATTCATAGATTATTAGAAATTTCCTTGCGAAAACCATTTACAGGCGTACACGTCATTATCAATGAATCTTATCTTAAAAACAACAGAATAGTAAAGAAGGATGTATGAAATATCGCAAATCTTGTCCAGTTATGTCCTGTCACGTTTACGTACTAATTTTATTTCTATTTGATATACCTATTAAGAAAAAATTGTCCGTATAAACACATTTGTTTAACTAATAATATATTCGCTTTAATTCCAGTTGACGAGAAAATCTTCTGTTGCCACGGCGGTCTTTCTCCAGACCTGCAAGCGATGGAGCAGATCCGCAGAATAATGCGCCCAACAGATGTACCTGACCAGGGATTGCTCTGCGACCTGCTCTGGTCTGACCCAGACAAGGACGTCACTGGGTGGGGTGAGAACGACCGCGGTGTCAGCTTCACTTTTGGCACAGAGGTGAGATTGACATCACTTGCCACCTTTTGACCATAGTGTATACATCATCGAACATAATTAAGTAGTATTTTTATTTTAATAAGCCCACATTTAGTAACTTAAGCTAATAGTATGAAGTCAACTTTGCTCTTGCTTATAAATCTCGTCAAACAATTCGAATTAAGAACGACATTTTATCTCGACTCAATGTGGCCATATAAAAAGTAGTTTGATACAAAGTCTCTATATATATATTTACCATTCAAACAATAGTTATCGTATTTTCATTGTGTTATCACGTGGAGCATACGGAAATGCGTGAAAGTGTTGCGGATGTTTGCACGTCTCAGCTGATAGCGGAAACTGCCATGGCCAAACGATTTATTATCGTCGTTAAAATAATTGAAGAAATATGGTGTTTTTTAACAAGAATGTTTTGATTTACATGAGACAGTCGATTTCATCAAATAGTAACGTATATTGATTGGCAAACTTAGGTCATATTACGAAAAAATATTCTTGTATTATCTTAACCTAAGTCTGTAGTGGTTATTTCTAATGTACGCTCTCAGTGTATCAGTCTTTATTTAACTTCTTGTGATAACCAACCTCTATGGAGCAATAATAATTTGGAATTCTCATTAATAATTTATAATGGACCCAAATATCAGATGCAGTCAACGATGTTCCGATCACAAATATGTAAAAATAATCTTTGTTCAAACTTCAAAACCTACAATTGCTTTGTCATAAGGCTCAAATAGAAATTGGATATTTTGTAAATTTTCATGATGTTATAGATTGTTGGCAAATTCCTGTCGAAGCATGAGTTCGATCTCATATGCCGAGCTCACCAAGTCGTGGAAGACGGATACGAGTTCTTCGCGAAGCGGCAGCTGGTCACCCTCTTCTCGGCTCCAAACTATTGCGGCGAGTTCGATAACGCCGGTGAGGAAGTTTTTTTAAAAATTGCATTTTAGCATAAATTTAATATACGTTTTACGTTCATAAATTAGTTACCTATATGTAGAAAAATTGTGTTTTAGTTTGACATTTGCGATTTTACAATTCGTTTAGTTTTATTAGAGTTATAAGTTAGTAATAATATTTATCTAAATTCTGTTTTTTTTTGCTTGCAAATCATTGTTGTACGAGTCTGCTTTTAGCTGTAAGGGTATTATTTTATTAATTTGATATTGTATCGTTTATAAAAACACATTTCTTTCTCTTAACTATTTATGTGTGATGCAAACAAAGAATTGTACGGAGTAAATTTCTTCAGGCAAATTTAATTATATCAACTAATTTGCTATATATAAATAAGTCAAGGTTAACCATTTGTTGTCAGGCGCGCTGATGTCAGTGGACGAGACGCTGATGTGCTCGTTCCAGATCCTGAAGCCGGCGGACAAGCGCAAGCTCTACTCCGGCCTCAACATGGGCCGCCCCAACACGCCGCCGCGCGCGCAGCCCAAGAACAAGAAGAAGTGAGTACCCTCACCTCACCCCACCTCAACTCACCTCAACTCACCCCACCCCACCCATTCAAACGTGCAGCCGATCTTTGACTTTTCAAAAACGAGGGTAGTTTGGATTTTTTCCCTTGAAAAAAAATTGTTGCCGTATTTTGATTAATAGATACATAAAAGACAAATGCGTTAACCTAAGTTGTTTGATATGACAATACGCACGTCAGATTGAAGAATTGTGTTACTAATAAAATTGTCTGTAAAATTTAACGTTCGAACAAAAGAAAATACAAAATGTATGTATGTAAAGATGAATATTTCGGTCAATGCCATATTCCCCTATCGGCCTCCGTACTGTTCTAGAATCTCACTCTAGGTTATTTTGCAGCTGGAACATGTCGAAGTGTTGAGCAAGTAGTACGTTTAAGCCTGGTTCTTGAATTAACTGGCCGAGTTTAAGGTCGCGTATTTTCAAACCTTCATAATATCCGCGGGACAATTGAACTATTCTATTCGGAATCACTATGCTTAGGCTGGGAATTATTTCCAGGTTTATCTATTGATGCCATAAATTAATTGCGATTATCACAAGTCTACATAAAACACTTTGTAATGGACGCTATTTAGCAATCGTGGTCACGGCCATACTGAAAAGTGTCTAATTTATGATTATCCCAAATATTTTTTATTTTTATCCCAGATTATCCCTGTTTGTTACAAAGTATTTTAATTGATTACTGATTCAATCGAAAAACATACATTATATTTCGTAATTAACTTTGAACGACAACACTGGAAATAATTTGCAAGCAAGCATCGAGTTAATTTTCTTCTAAGCATGATATGTGAATTTTGACTGTGAGATTCTTGTGAGACCTTGAGATTCCCAGAACAGCTCTAAAATGACTTTTATACCCCATGAATTTGTTGCGATGTTTCAATATATGGTTATTTGCATTCTCAGTGTCATTAGTTATAATTCCTGTGTACTTATGTTTGTTTGTCCGTCTCCAGCTAGCCCCTGACAGAGAGCATCGGACTCTACCCGCATGGATTCCCGTTACACTAAGCTTACCCGCGAATTAATTATTGATAGCATATGAAATATATTTTACACTTTGAATTTAGGGCGCACACGAATTTGTCCTTCGATAAATATAAGGTTTTTAAAGTCGATTTCGTAAGCGATCAGTAATAGGTGATTTGTATGGACTATAATTTATAGTGAACGCGCTCTCTTTTAATTCTGGCGCGTTTCAACAATTGCTGGACAATTGTGTTCAGTTGGAGCCCTCTGTCTATGCATGATGTTGCTTTAAGCTCCTCAGATATGGGTTACGTAATCGTTAAGCACAAGTCGATTGTTGAGGCTAAAACAAGCGTCCTACATTCCTTTTATTTGCGGATATACTCTGTGGTACAAGATGGTTGACGAAAACTCTTTGGTTTGAACATGCATAGACAGAGTGGACGTCGATTTAAAGTATTGAATTGCGTGATTATTTCGACAAGATCATACGAAGTCCATATTGAGCGTGGCTGAAGATTTCTCAGTTTTATATGTATTCGGAATAATCCGCCTACAACTTTGAGGGTAGTTCTTGTATTCAACAGTTCCAAATTTTTGATAATTACGTGTTTAGTACTTTATATCGATGCTACAATAATCATAGCTGCCAGTGTTGCATGATGAATTTTTATTAATTTTGCGCCGGGATATGCCTCGATGGGGATTTTGAATGGTGTATGTATGTATGTATGTCTGTGTATCTGTACGCTTGTGTATCAAATATCCATAGACACAGAGAATGAGTCTATCATTTTGACAATCTAGATATGTGTTTACTATCTGTACTACGGCCCGTATTCGGAGACGTAAATGTTATAGGTCTTTATGTCAAATTTGTTCCAGAAAAATTGTGGGTAGTTTCAAAATTGAGAAATATTGCAACAACTCTAGTTGGACTAGTTGATACAACGTATCTCGTATATAAATATATTGATTCTCTATGTCTATGCAAATATCCGTGTAATTTAAGCGATACTGCGATTTCGACACTGGCCACAATCAGTATTTAAATCGCATAAATAATACTTAAGTGAAAATGTCGCGGTGGAAAAACCGTTTGTAAATTGGCGGTTTAGTGTTAGTAATTGAAATTTCCAATTCTGAATTTGAATTTTTTAGTCTCGCCCTCACCACCGTTTTGAGATTTTTTTTTAAACAGACTGAAGGCGTACATTGAGCGGCTAACAACTTTAATCGATTATTATGAACAATATTGTATATTAATTTCGTAAATAAAAATACATTCAGAACAGATTACTTGTTTTATTCATTCACGTTCACCAAGAGGGTGTAGTATGAAAATGAGGTCTTGATTATCTGTAACAAATTTATATCTTATAGCTTAATAGCTACTATAGTCTATAGACAAAAGAAAGATCTTTACAACGAAAAAAGTGAACATTCTTTTTTCAAATGGCCAGTATTTCAAGTTTTTTAATGAATGGCTATTTTGTTTATAGCTAGTGTTTTCTATCCTTTCTTCCTTTACGTTATTTTTAACATACTGTGGTGTGATGTGACGTGTTCACTAAATAAGCATAAGCGATAGGTTTTAGGAGGAAATCTATTTTCGAATTGCCTCCACGTTTGCCTCATTGGGTTCTACAAGCCATCGAAAAATGGATACAAAAACTTTTTCGAACCAATAGTTTCTAAAACTCGTGTGCGGTAACAAAACTCTTCAGTTATAGACCAGAACAATCCTAAACATTAAGACATTGCCTATTGAGGTATCTAGCGCCTGGCAGCAATTGAATAATATTTACCAAAACGAAAGTATGTAAATTCATAGGCAGGAATCCCCCAGCACGGATTATTAAAGGCCTTTTGTTAGCGAGGAGCATGTTTAATAGAAGACAGCGTGGCACTACACCCATGCTAGTCCAGTCACTCTGATAGGCCGCTGTCGATACGCGATCTGCCTATAAGAAATTGTAGTTTCAGTAAAATCTTTTATTTATTATTATATATAACAAGAAAGAAATGTAACATAAAAAACTTAAAAAACTAGTATATAAATAAAAGGCGAAATCTTTTACGAAAACATGCATTCTATTGGAATAACGCGCCTACCATGGTTTTGACATTAAATTTGAACTGTCAAAATATTGTTAATTCGTAAAAGAAACTCCTAGATTTGACATATTATAAAATAATTTAACATAGACGAAAATTATAAGCCTACGTATGTTTAAATATTAAGGTATAACACAAATTGTAACTCATGAAGTCTGCTTCTAATGTAGATATAGAAAAATTATCTTACCTGTAAAATTATTTGATTTCCAAAGTGGCAATAAACATATATATCCAGGGCCACAGCAACAAGATATTCCATTGTTACCATGTCAAACTTCTGAAAATGTTTCCTTACGTTTTTGGATCTCGAGTCCAAACCCGACGCTTTGCGACATATGATGTGTCTCTAATATAACTTAAGCAACTCCAATTTGTCTTAAGACTGTGAAAACGAAGAATTCTTAATACATACTCACCAATGTCGCAGCATAGAGTAGAGTGCAAAGATATAGAGTGACTTGAACAACCCGCAACGCCAGCAGCGGCGAAACAAATCTCTCGAATTTGTTTTTGTACTCGCGCACGATTTGGCAAACGCGTGCGCACTCATGAATTGCACGAGCAGTTCTCTCGTCATGGTTTTCTATTTAAATACATATCAAAATTGTAACTTGGCTAAATTTTATGTGGGGTTAAGTATTAGGTAGGTGATAATTTATTATCGTAATTACAATTATAAAAATGTAATAAAATATTTTGGTCGAAAAGGGTTTTTTTTTTAAACAAACGCGACTAAGGTAACAGAGCGTTCTTTCACATTTTGATGCTTAGGTACGAGCTGAGGTTAGCTTTAGCTACTCCAACTACCTAATACTAGATGTTTTGTAATACCAAAATGTTGATTCCCGCGTTGAGAAATCTGAAAGAAATGGTTCAAGAATTTATTTATGGCTTTTGCTTAGACAGACAATAGATATGTATTTTATAAACCATTACTCATCTTGGATTTAACTCTAAACGTAAGGGCGAGCCTTTGAAACCGACTATGGAAAAAATTGTTCATAAGTCACATCAAACCCGCTGAAAAAATTACTTGTCTATAACCCAGATCTAGAATTGTCTCTGATAATGGAACTTCAAATTCATTTTATTAGATTAAAGATGTTTTAACCTCTACGTCATAATGGCGGCTAGATTGTGTCATCATAGACCTGTTGTAGGTAAAGCTATGCTGTTCGTCCTCTTTAATGCTAAATCCCATAAGTTTTAAAACGTCGTGAGTGACGCCATTTTGCATAAGAGCCGTATACCTTACATTACGCAAGGAACAACAGAGCAAGTCCAACTGGCCACAGAGGAGAATGGAATTGCACGCGAAAAATACACCTATAAAGATTATACAGATCATTATAATTATTTTTCGTTGATTTTTTAGAACACGTACTATGTTATTACAAATACATCGGTCAGGAAACATGTTCGGAATTAGCCCCTTTCATAAACAACATTTAAAAGCAAGTAGGATATCTGAAAATGAAACTTGCTGTAGAATGCCGTTAGTACAATCATTTGTTTTTACATTTTGGCGCCATTTTAAAAATTAAATGTAAAATTAAAATGGACACTGAACATTTTAAAATTTCGTAGTATCTACAATTTTAAGAGTAAATTGACAGCTCAACAGACCTCGCTCAGATTCTCGGTCTTTGGCGACGAAGCACCATGCGTGACTATTTATAGCTATATCTATATCCATTGGTTTGCTAAATTACCACGTGTATTTGAAGGTTTATTTTCATATACACATAATAATGAAAAAGGCAACATTAGTTCATAGAATTCTTAATGCAGCCCATACCTAATTGCCCTACAGCTAAAGCCACAAACCCCTGTGCTATACACTGTCGTAAAAATAAGAAAAAAATGAACAGACCACTTTCGACGTCTTTGTATATCCATGGATGGAGTGGATGGTTAAAGAACACTGAAAAAGTTAAAAAATAAATGAAGAGATTATAAAAACTAACATATAAAAAGGGTTCTACTTACAGTAGCCAATTACTGGCAACGCCACGTACATGGCAACACTAAAAATCGTGCAGGCTGTGTAGAAATAAGCGAAATTCCTCGCTGTCTTGTAGCTGCCTTCCATCGTCATATTAGTAAGTCCATTTGCCGAATGCCATTTGAAATTAATATTCATAAACTCGACCAATTCATACAAATCTTTTTTTATAAATGACGAAATACGCCACAATCGCAACAGATACAAAAAGTGGTAATCCATCCGCCATTTTGTCCAAATTTGACATAACATCCGTCCACTCGGTATACAAATGAACAATTAATGATATGGGTAGATTGGTCAAAATAAATAAAACCATACAAATGTAAAAGTTGTTAATGAAATTCGTTTTATTAACAACATGTGGATACCACTCCCAACATCCCACAATTTTTAAAGGCAATATAATGAAATGAACGTAATTCTTTGGTTGATCTGTCATTTTGACATCCATTTTGGAAAATGATTGTCATTTGTTGTTTTCGAATTTATGTGCTGCTTATAACTGTTAGGATCATAAATAAATTAAAACGATCATTATTAAACCCTTGCAAAGTTTTGATTTAATTAGTTTAAACTGGAAATTAATTGATAAAGTTTATCCTTAATTAGTTTGAGAAACTTTGATGACGTTTAAAGAGGTGATATTCAATAGTAAAAAAGGAATTAATATTTCGTATTTTTTATTCAAAACTTGCAAAATAGGAACATCAATTTGTAATAATAAAATCAAATTTTGTTCACCATGCAATAGGAAATATAACATTAAATTTAGTTTCTAAATGATTCGCTTTGGACTGGTCTCTTTTACGTGGTCGTAATTTTATTAAGCGGTTTGCATCGATTCTGCATCCCTGGAAAAAATTAACATAGATTTTTTATTATTTTGCAAAAACATTCAACACCACCATTATTGTATTATTTTAAATTTTGTAACCTTGTAGATATCGAATAAGCGATGAGTAAAATAATTTATTTCCAGCAATCAATGTGATGTTAATCAATAAATAATAGTCTAAAGACATAGCTGTTAAAATAGTATTGCCAGATGTAAGCCTTCAAAACTCTAAACTAAAAAAACGTTCTATGAGTATTTTGGAGCATTCTATTTACTTCTCTTTGGACCGTCTCTGCGCAATCCTATAGATCCTCTTCAGCTCCAGCAAGGCCCTCATCACCACCACCAGCTGCTGCTCAAAGTCCGTCGGAGACACGTCCAAGGGTAGACCCTTCTGCTTGCTGATTTTCACGTAAAGCCCCCAGATAGCGTCACGCACGTGACACAACTCCACGTGACGCTGCGCTGCAGTTTCCTTCAAGCGATTCAGGGCAAGCTCCCATTTTATTACGCGGTTTCGGACTTGGTCGTATTTCCACTGAAATATGTTTATCGCTATTATTCACGGAACACATTATCGGAAATATACTTCTAGACTAGACCTACCCTCAAATCAGCAAGTTTGTTATTCAGTCCCATAATGAAGAGTTTCTTTTCTTCTGTCAACGCTGCGATCTCTTGTCGAGCACTTTCTAGCATTTCCAGATCTCGCTCTTGACGATCTGCCAACGTGCTTTTTGCAGCAGCTAGGTGTCCAAAATTATTTTACACAGACATATTTTTTAGACATAGAGCATACATGTTTTATTTATAAAGGGTTATGTCGTTAATATGTTATGCTGACAATACCTATTGAATTTAAAAAAAAACACATATATGTCATTATAGCTTAATTAATAAGCTCGTTTAATTAAATAATATAAGTGACGAAAGAACATACTATATAAAATAACTAGCACTCACACTCTTTTATTTTAGTTTTAATTCTGCAATTTATAGAAATAAATAATTTTAGTTCTCCATATTGACAACTACGAAAATAGTAGATCTGGGCTACAGAACTAGAAACTCACCAAGAGCTTCGTATCTGTTTAGGACGTCTAATGGCTGTTTGAATTCAGGATAGCTTTGTACCACAGACATTAGATAATCCTGAAATTTTTTTGGTACAAATCAACGTCATTTCAAATTTCCACTGTTTGTATAGAATTTAAATAAACAATTTTCGATAATCTAAAACGTCGCGAGATAAATTATAATGTTTACAATTTTACGGCGACATTAATTTTTTTTTTATTAAAATGAAATAAAAAAAAACTTTTAGGTCTTGTAAGTTGTTAGTTTGTTAATGTTTCAAGGAAATGAAAATGTTGTCTGTTTTGTCTACATTTGTCATTTTAATATATTTTATGCTGCGCTTTTAAATAAAACGCAATACACCACTAAAATGATGATTATATTTTGACTGAAATTTTAAAAAAAAGTCACGACATATAATGTCATATCCATAGACAATGAGATCGGTAGGTACCTCATAAACTGTGTAAGCCTTAACTTGCTTCTCCATGAGGTCCCTGACCTCCTCCATCTCTACGACCCTCTGCCTCATGGCCTCAGTTTCTTTGGTCTTTCGTTCGAGGACCTCAAGGTCAGCCTCCATTTTCCTTTCAGCTCGTTCGCGCTTTTCTTGGTTTTCTCTTATAAACTAGGAAGAATTAAATATAAAGTAATTCACAATAAATATCCACTGAGGAAGTATAATATAAATAAATATGTACATATCTCATGTACCTTGTTAAAACTTATGAACGATTCCTTCAGAAGCATCTCCTTTTCTCGAAGGTCGGCCCACTTGGCATCCATGGCCTCTCTGTTGCTCCTCTCTTCTTCCCGCTTGTGTGCCAATTTTTCATCGGCCTCTATAAGGTCCCTTCGCGCCTGTTCCATCAGGACTTGAGGCGTGGGACGAGCTACATCCCATACTGGATATTTTCTATCAAAATTTATACATTAAATAAATATGCTCAATCTTAAAGCGCAGGTGAAAGCGATGTTTATCTGAAAAATGTGATTACGGCAATCGATGTCGTGTGTCGCTGTTGCATTGTTAGGAAGGATGAAGATTTTGCTTTTCCATTGTATAAAAACCTCAAAAGCCTTACTTGACCATGCGCGCGCTTTCCATAAGCGATTTATAATATTCCGAAGTGCACTCCACAGGTGGTCCATGAGGGAGCGCAATTGGCGCCAAATCTTTGGTATGCTTTTTTATCATGATTCCTTGATTCTTTTCAGGTATATATGCAATTCAAAAATGATTTGTAGAAACAATTGTTGCTAGGAGATATTACACAACTCCAAAGAATTGATTTCGATAAAAACTATGGACCGTTAAGTCAAAGTCAAAATATATTTATTAATATCCATGTCAATATAGATAACATTGACATATCAGAAATAATATGATGATTACTGTTTTTGTTATAATTAAACGTAACACAGTCACAATACAGTTTTAATTAAATTATATAAATTAAATTTAAAAGGCTGGATGCCTTAGGACTTAAAATCTCAGTGGTGGCTCTCGCCGATACCATCTGTGTATGCCTGAACAAAATAATTTAAGACAAAAATTTACGGAATCCTAATTTAGTTACCCTAATGAATACGTTTTCTTGGTTGTTTTCCGCCTGAATCGTCTCAAAATTATAGTCATTTAAACGTCTATACATGTCCGTATGACATAACAGCTGACAGACAGAAGTCTTTCATTTGGTTTTTCACAACTCAACTGTCAACATTCAACCACTCAGCGCTGTTTTTTAAATAGTTTCATTCATTAATTTATTGTTGTGAGACTTAAGGTTATAAAGTTACAAACGTACAAAAAAATATATAAATTGCTGTAACCATAAGGTATCATCATTACTTCCGTAAACAAGAAAATGGATTATTTTTCTTTCGCGTCGGGGTTAGGATGCGGCATTTGTATCGGATTATCGCTATTCGCTTTACAAAAATATTTTGGATCTGTTAAAGAAACCGCAAAAACCATTAAGAGGGTAAATACTTTGTTTATTATTATTATCTTTACTGTATGTAGAAAGATTAAATCACTTGATGAAAGACGAGAGAGTATAAGGGCTGTCTTAATTGTGAACATTGAGCACATTTATCATATACATTTTTTTACTTTAGATATGTTTAAATTCTCTGAAACCAGAAAATCTTGAATTCAAACAGACATGAAGCCTGAATATTAAATGTTAATTAAGTCATTTATTTTCCAGATTTCTTCAAATAGTGAATATAAATTGGTATTAGTTGTAAGAACTGATTTAGGTATGAGTAAAGGTAAAATAGCAGCTCAGTGTGGTCATGCTGCTGTTGGTGCTTATGAGAAGGCATTAAAAAGAGACCCAGAGGGATTACAATCGTGGCAGATGACGGGCCAAGCTAAGGTTGCAGTCAAAACAGATTCTGTTGATGAAATAAAACAAATAGCTGATAATGCAAAGAAAATGGGCATTATAACATCTATGATAAGAGATGCTGGGAGAACACAGATTGCACCAAACTCAATTACAGTACTTGGTGTAGGCCCTGCTCCAAAAAATGTTGTAGATAAAGTAACTGGACACTTAAAATTATTGTAATATTTAAATGTATATAATAAAGTATCAATTATTAAATATTTTTTATTTATAGGTATAACATTAAATTGATGATTATGATAATGCTCTTTATTTTAAATGACTATAGAATAGAATCATTACTACATATATTTATTTTAAAAAAATTCCATACAAATAATATAATTAATGAGTATATTAAGGAGATATTTAAGATAGTTGAATGAAACTAGTATTGTCATTGATTGCCTATAACAGACCACTTTAAAGTCACTAATTGCAATATAAATATATAGGTCATTATTGAGTGTATACAATCTTTAAGATATTGGTCCAGTCCAGGCAAACCTATTATAGTTAAACATGCTAGTCAGATTAAAGAGGAGATTTAGTTTAAGAGTATATAGAATTGATCATTATCAAGGTTAGTTTAAAAATTGTTGAAAAAAAACCTCATTGCAACCTTTTTTAAAATATTAAATAATAAAGAGGAATCTATCAATATCTTTATTCTTATCCTTTACTTATTTATAAGGTTTGCTTTACAACTAGTTCTTACTAAGGCACAATAGGACTATAAAAAAATACAAAATTAAGTCAAAATTCACTTAATCTAAAACACTGGATACTTAAAACTGAGAAAAGAACTTAAAAAATAAAGTACTTAATTTATAATTATGAAACATTCAAAAATTGGAATGTACCCAAAGTATTATAACATGATAACAAACATTTCACTCACTAAAGAGAATATAATGAGGCGGATATGTAAATGTTTCTTTCGAAACAAGAAATTATAAAAATGTGACAAAAATACATACAAATCTCATGAGTTTCTTTACTTTCAATGTATAAATTGAGGAGTTTTATTTACTTCTAGTCAGTTTGCAAAGAGACTTGCGTTTCTTAGGTGGGCATTATAAATATTGGCCAAGACAAATAGCTACTATTTCTGGCCTTTTAACTGGTTAATTTGTTTCCTTAAATTAGCAATACTTGTGTCTAAATTAAATATCACAGATACCATATCTGTGTTAGCTTTATTTGCATGTAATCCATCTCTTTTCTGTTCCATCATGTTGAGCATTACTTCAAGACCCATGATTGCTGTTTTGCGACCAACTACTTCAATCTGTAATATTGAAAAAAAAATTAGTTTGTTTGTAAAAAAAAATTTAATTAACAAGACAATGATCATTATTGTTATCTATATATGCTGGAACTATAAATATGAGATCAATTTTCCTGCATATGCAGGGAAAATAAATAATGAATTCTCTCAAGATAACTAACATCTTTGCAAAAAATTGCAGACACTTACTGCTGGCAATTTAATGATTCTGTCATCTCTTTCAACAACCTCAAGCTTGACCTTCTTTGACTTGGTCTCCGGTTGCGGTGCTGGTCTCTTCCCCTTGGGTACCTCAGCTTCTTCATCACGAGCTATGTCCCTACGAGGGCATGAACATACACGCGCACCCACAATTTGGCGGCCATATATTGTACCCCTATAATATACATAACATTACCTTCAGTAGATATCACAATCAACATATATCGCGAAAAATTAATAATATTGTGTTAGATTTAAGGTGAAATGTAGATGGCATGGCATAGGCAAATGTTTGTTTTGGTAGTCACAAAACATAATAAAGTATTATCTTCTTACTTAAATTTTAAGTTTGATTGATAGGTTCATTATTATAAAAGGACTTTGATTGCCTGTTTAGTGAAAAGTTAGATCAAATAATTGAGTTAATAATAAACTATACACATGCACCATAACTTATGAATAGTGTTAAACAAGTATTATTGTTTAAAGAATATGTTAAATTTCACAAAACTTACACAAGATCCTCAAGTGTGAAAATGATATCTATAGGGCGCCTATTAATTCCCGAAGAACAGGAACTCTTGCAAAGGAACAAGTAAGCTAATTCTGTTGGCTGTGGGGTTCGAATAACAACTGAGTACCAAGAATCAGTCTGGTCTGGGATACCACAGTAATGTACATCAGGGGAACCAAACTCTCGAGCAGAATGAAGCACATTCATCATTACAGCTTTGGAAATCGATTCTCCTGGAAAATAGGATTTCGAAAATGGTAAACTATAATAAATAATTTTTTAATACAATATTTTGTATAATTTGTAAAACACACTTTCAACTCAATGTTGCCCTAATTGAGCTATGGTGATATTTGATCACACAAAAATTCCTATGGTTTACCTGTAGAATTAGAAGATTCATGGCAGTGTTGTAAACATCGTTCAACTCTTTTTTCAGCCTGTGCAACATCTGAGAATACTGTGGTAGCTCGAATGTATGCCTCCCCAGGGAAGTTATTTACATCCCATGTAAAGCCCACTGAGAAATTCTCATTCATATTCACATAGATACGGTTAAGACGATGGGAGTACTGAAAAAAAAAATAGTCAACATACATATCTTTTCCTTTCATCTCATAATTATAATTAAATTAGTAAAATGCCATCCAAATGAGTACACTCTGAATAGACATAATAATAATCATCATTTTTAGTCACAAAAGTTTTCACTTAATTTCTAAATAGTAAATTAATAAATAAAGATTAATAAAAAAAAACACTGTTAGCTATGAATAAACATTAAAATCCATAAGAACTGGATACTTACCAAATATTTTTTTCTCCTGGTATGTTTACTGTCAATTTCCGCTTTAAATTTAAAAACACCATCAAAATTGGTTCTTGCAGGTGGTCCCCGTGGAGTTATCTATAACAAAAGCAATTATATATATCTATATATCAGAGTTTTCATAAAAGTTCATTATTAATTTATGAATGTTAAGTAGATTTAATTTGAGGATTTATAAGATTAGTAGGCATTATTTAAGTTTTCATTCAATTACCCTTAAACCATTCTGAAAGCATAAAAAAATGTACACAAATCTTACAGGTACTTGGTAAGCATCCACTGGTATATTTTGTAATAAAAGAGACTTAGTGTTTGCATCCATTGTTGATTCATCACAAAACTCTATTTGAGTATCAGGCAAGTCCAGCAGCTGTATATCGTTATGTAGATATTTATTTAAATCATCGGAGTCTACTCCTTCATCAAAATTTCTGAAATTAAAAAAAATCACAAAACATCTGTCTATAATCATAGTCAATATATATTCTTTCATAAAGGTTGAACTGCATACTTTTGAAAGATGAAAATATAGAACATATTTATTGATTATGTTGATAAACTATGGTCAATTACAAATTATGGGGAGAAATTTAGAACAGAAAAAAGTAGCAACAAGAACCTTTCCACTTAAACTATTTACTAGTGCTCATTAGGAGCTACAACAATTACACTATGTTCTATGTGCTGTCTTGAAACAATGTATAATAAGACACATTTTGGAGTTAAAGAAAGAAATACCACTTGGATGTATGTTGGTTGACAATATATACTATACTAGCTTTCGGACAATGTTCTTAGGTACTTAACAACAGACAATTCAGCAAATAAATAAAAACTTACGGCAAAATAACTTCCTCTCCAGGAAATTCAAGCTTAAACATTGTATAAGATTCTCACTGAAAAAAGAAATGTATGATACTTATAAAATTTACTGTTGTAAGATATACCCTAACTATGTTGTTAAATGTAAGATTTTTTTTTTAAATTAATAACAAAATGTTTAGATTAATTACATTATTATTTAAGAAACAAAAATATATTTTTTTTAGAATCTGCAGTATATATGAAGCAGTCCAGCAGGCCATATAACCAAAGAACTCTAATGTGAGAACACGATATGAGTCTATTTTAAGAAGGAAATTATCTAATTCAATAAAACCGTACACATACAGATGCTTTCCAAATTTATGTAAACTTAATATTAAGATTGCTGGCTGGTATTTATAAATTAAAAGTTCTATACAATATTGCAATCTAAGACTTAGAACAGAAATAATGTTAAGTCTTTGTAATAAACAAATCAAATCCTGGGTCAGAAAACTCAACACAAACGAAGATGTCGTCACTTTCCATTCATTATATTAATTTCACCGAAACCGAAAATAAATGTTGTTTTTTTAAGAGGACCTTAAAGGCTCAGAAAATGTAAATATTTCAAAATTAGCAACTTAGTTAAAAGTCATTAAATGCTTAGGAAATACTTGAAGTATTCATAAAATGTATGATATTCAATTACATACCGACTCGATTAAAGTTCATAAAAAGCAAAAAGAATAGTGATACATTTGTATTGCTACTTACACTATATAGATTAATATATATTTAAACACTCAAATAAAGAACTGTTTACTTCAAAACATTCAAATTTCAAGATTTTATTCAATTATTTTTCTAAATGCTTTTGCACGTTGACCATTGACAATATGTTCTGATATAAACTATAAACCACACTCCACAGTAATGAAGAAAAGAGTCTGCAGATAAAAACTATGATTACGACAAATTTTGTCTGGTTTTGTGTGGAAATATGTAAGAATTTAATTTATTATTCCTTTAATAAAATGTAATTAATTTATGGCTAGGAAGTAATATTGCAGTTTGTCAGTGAAAAGGTTTTCCTTTTATATATAAAAAAACTTAAAACCTTTCAAATATTTTTTGGATTTGACAAAAATTTAAAAATTAATTTGGCTAGTACAGACTCTTACAGTGTTTCATAATTCTTACTACAGACCATTATAACAATATGCTTCTTATTTGACATTTGTCATGGTATTACCATGTAGCAAAAAAAATCAAAAATTAAAGGATGGAGAAAAAAAATACACCAACTCCGCTTCAGTTGTGTTTTTTTCTAATTTCACTGTCATTAAAGTGAATTTCGTGCATATTTTCTATGCAACTGTTGTTTTGACTCAATATCGTGCTCGATTATGTACCAATATATAGTGAATAAGATTGCGAGTGACTGTATTAACTAAAATCAATAACAATCAGTGACCAACAAAGGTACGCTATGTTTGCTTTTGCGGAGCGCATAACCTGTGTCCTGTGTTTTGTGATAGCGTCCGGTTGGCGTCTGTCATAGTTATCGTGAAACTACTAAATAAACGTGTAGAAATAGAATTATGAAGAGTGCCATAATGTTTTTATAAGTGATTGATCTTTACACGGCTTTTGTTTCTAGTGACAAAGATGAATTATGAAGCTGAAAGAGCGATGAATCAGAAACGGCTCAGAATGGAGGGTGAGCCGGGCCACGGCGTTGTACAAGGAAACGGGCTCCCGCTAAATTATCTAGGTGAGTCTGGTAAATAAGTGTTTTGCGCGGGAAATGCGTAACTATAACTAAAAGACCTGTTCTTATGATTTCTAGATAACGGCCATCAAATACCATACCAGCCGTACGCCGGTGCATATAATACACACTATCCGCCACCGGACGCGTTTGCAGCTTATGGGCCTCCGCCCCCAGGGGGATATGCCCCTCAAAACTTATCATATGCCCCTCCAGCACATCAGAACTATGCACATCATCAAAGTTTTCCCCAGCAACAGGCTCAACTTCATATGGCACAGTCGCACATGGGTGAGTTGCATTCTGTAGATATAGTAATAAGAAAATTAAAAACAACAGTAAAACTTGGCTGTTAATTATTAATATTTAATTTCAATAATGCTTATTACAGCTATTATTTATATTATAGCGCTAACGTAAATACATATATGTGGTTTCTTGCCTTTTATAAAGAGTAAACTAATTTTCATAAATCCTTATAACTTAAGTATATTTAAAAATTGATTGTACATAAGAATAACTCAATAATAATTATTAGGTATGTTGTTTAAACCCGCAGTGCAAGGCTATGCCCCAGATGTGGGCATCCACAAATCTGCTTGGCCCCCACAGCCGCACTTATTACCACCCCTAGATGCCCAGAAACCACTAGATATTAAACAACTAAAGCCAGAAATTAAATTGGAGCCATCAGACTCACAGAAAAGACCCCATCCTGAGACAGAAATGATTGTAAGTATATTTTCTTTGAATTTTGTTTCATAATTTAAATTACTAACAAACCTATATTAATGAAACAAACCTTTTGTATCATTTTTCAAATGGAACAAACCTTGAAATATACATGTTTCACACAGTGCCCAAGACTTACCTATTTAAGTTCAATACTATACTATATGTCTCTTTTTCAGCAACCAGGTGATTTAGACCAACCGAAAATAAAAATAAAGACAGATATTTTTAAACCAGACGATATGCGAGTTGATGACAAACAACGGGGTAAGTAGTATTATTTGTAACTCCAAAAGTTTATCTTAATTTAGATTAAGTGAAAATATATATAAAAAAGACCATATCTTGATTTTAATTTTTGCCAGGAAAGTATTCTTAATTTTTTTATTTTGTGATGTTAGTAATATATTGTGATTCTAATATACCAACTATTCAAATACAATTATAACCTATAAATATTCATAGATATATGTGAATTTATCAATCAAATGTTTATAATATCATTAAAATTTTCAGATGCCTCAATGAAGCCGCAAGAACTCTCAAAACCTCAAGATCACCTGGCAAAAGGTATAATGTAGTTTTTTTTAGAATTTGAATTTCTAAGGTTGATATTTAAGTTTATACCCCAAATATCAATCTGATCTCGAAATTGCACACCAAGGGCTTAAATATCCTCATATTAGTAAATAAAGTTGGTCTTGCTCCTAATCGATTACTTTAACTAATTATAGACAGTGACCTCATATACTATGTTATCTCTTACATATTATTTATTTATTTACAATAATAAAAAAGTAACATTAAGTATGTAAAGGCTGAGTGCAATGGGTGGTCTCTGCCAGGCAATTATAATAATGTATTTTTCATTTTTGTAGATGACGGGCAGCCACGAGTGGAAGGTGAAAAGCCACCAGGTATATCTCTTTTCATTTTATATGTATTAGTTCTTTGAATAATTTTATTTGGTCATCGTCTGCCAAATTGGGATAGTTATATCAAGTAACATATGAGGGAAAGAGAGGGTCACATACCCATGTAAACATGTTCATATATATAATTTTGTTCATTCATTTCATGAATTATTATTTAAATACCTATTTTTTTCTATTACTACTGTTTTGTTCTAGTTAGTTAAGTTTAATTAACTAAGCTAGAACCTTTAAAATTTAAGTAGGTACCTGTAGATGACCACATTCAGAATTTATAGATTTTTTTTAAATTTTAAGCATTTAATAGATTAATAATAATAAATGTAAAAAATATAAAATATTAATAATCTCTGGCATTGAGAAACTATTGCTAATGGTGTATCTGAAATATTTGTCACAGTCAATATTTGTGTGTTAAAGTTAGCTGTGGTTGCGTGGTTATACACACACACACACATATATATAAGTTGTGTTACATAGGTCTAGTTGTATGTAAAAATATTGTAATATTAATATGTAATTAAAAAATTGTTTGTCTAAGACTATTTTTGGTTGTATAACATCTATTTAGAACATGTTAGAATTGTAATATTGAAATTTTAAAGAGGTTTTATCTTTTGTAGAAGTTGGTGCTGTATCGGTGGACCCCAGAACAATCGAACCGGGTACTACAATCAAGAAGATGTAAGTATATGATTTTGATAATGTAATCTAGAATTTTGAGACAGACAATGAGCATTTTGTATTAAAACTATTTTTTAAGCACCGGTTTTCTGTTGTATAAATGATTCAAACGCAGTACCTCATAGGTGAGAGTCTTCCCTAGAGGTTTTATTTACAAAGCTTTCGCTAACTATAGCCATAGTGTATTTAAACGCCGTTAAGTGTTCATTACTGGGTAATAACTGAGTACATTTTGAACAGTACCAGTGTGAGCCGCAATGTATTGAAAGTTAAGTGGAAACTACATTCGTTGAATTCAGTTGAAAATACTGTATGGCGCAAAATAATTGTTTAGAGTTGCCTTAATATAGCTATATTGTTAAGTGAATATATGGTTTGTCAAAAGAAACTGCTGTTAGGCTTTATTATTTATTATTATTTATGACCATTTGTTTTAGATATATATTGTACTATTGGCAATGGTTATGCCGATGCAGATGGTCCCGGGTTCCGTTCCCCGGGGGGTATGGCATTGCGAACATATGGTTCACATTGTGCTAGTGGGGTAAATAGCCTATTTGTTTTGTTATATATGGTACTAATCATTTTTAATGGTTATGCCCATCAGATGGTTCCGTCTGTGGGAAAATATTTGTTGAACTTATACAAGTTATTAACCTGTAAAAGCTTGAACCTAGAGGGGTTAGCCGTGTGTGGTAGTATTGAAGTAAGATAATGTCATATGTTTAGGGAGGAAGAAAGGAAGCCATTCAGCAGTCCAGAATTGGCCCGGCAAGGGGCTACCCCGGGCAAAGTCACACCGGGGTTAGAGGTAACAGTATTGTCTATGGTTCACGTGAGTTTTTATAATGTATTGTTCAATTTTATTATAGCATAAACAAACTAAGATACAACTTACGGGTTAGTGATCAAGTACTCAGGTTCTGAAGCCTGAATTTTTTTTTTATAAAACAGGGGGCCGGGGGCCAAAACGGAGATAAGGCTCACTATGGACACTCGAATGAAAAATAATAATAAATAATATAATACACTGAATGCATCTAATGTTAAAAAAAAATTATAGACCTTTACGCCCAGGTTTATTCGTAAATTTCAATGTTTCTTATGACAATTAATAATAACATTCTATATGTTGTTTGAATAGTTAATAAAAATTATTTAACGGTACTTAATTGTGAGTTTGCGCGAGTATCAAGAATGCAATTTTTTTTAATAGGGATGAATTGCCTTCACAGAGACAAATCATTTAAAAGATAACAATCTAGCCTAGAGAAAGACTAATGAGTAATTTACATCTAACTTAACTTGCTAATGAATATTACAATAGTGTCTATTAACACTTCTTACAGTCTCTAATAAAGGGCTGACACTTTTTTAATGTGTACTTAAAATGTTTAAATATAATCATAGCACATCACTAATAACACTAGCACTAAAACACTAACTCGAATGGTTTTTTCCTTTTCAATCTTCCTACAAGACCGGTGGTGTCTAGAAGCTGGATAGCCTCAACATACGAAGAAAAAAAATACAATTTCATTTAATAAAATATATCTTAATGTCGATGGCCTAATAATAATCGGATAATAAAATTTTTTGCAATAAATACGGTCAAGTCGAACAAGTCTGGGTCATCATAACTCATGTCTGGTCATTATATATGTAACGGGTTAGGCAGACAATGGAGGCAACCTAACCTTCATTAGATCAAAATTCTAATAGACTAGCTGTACTCCGCGATAAAACCCTGATACACCTGACAAACAACTATAATATCTAATATATTTGTCTATTATTAAAATATGGATATTCGCAAAGTAACTCCTGATTCGATAACGACTTTATGATAAGCGAATTAGTCAATATTTAAACCTTCAATTAACTAACCCGCAGCCGAAGAAACGCGGTCGTCCAAAAGGCTCGACGAACAAACCGAAGCCCCCCGGGACTCCCACCAAAGGGTCTCCCGGGGCGGCGACGGCCCTGCCCGCTGTTAGGCCTCCGGGAGTGCCGGGGGCGAGAACGCCTGCGCCCGTCGGCAGGCCTAGGGCTGTGCCCTACCAGTACAACGTCAGGCCGTTCAGGAAGGACTTCTCGGGGATACAGTTTAGGAGGTGAGTGTTTTCATCGCGGCTTAACGCAATTTGGCTAAAAGGCACATTAACCGACTTGAAAAACGATTGGAGTTTTTTTATGGTCATGCATAGCTCGTACGTCCTAATCATATCGATGTCGAAATTCTCCCATACAGTTTTGTTATTATTACATTATTAGTAAAGTCTTTCCGTGAATACATACATTCCTGTTAAATATAATAAACGCGAAATTTTGGATGGATGTTTGTTAGTCTATAATATAAAAGTACTGAATGGATTTCAATGAAACTTTGTAATAATAGACATATAACATGGTATTGTATAAATAACTATTTACCAATTAATTAGTAGGAATATCTGTATACTACATGCATATTATCCTAATAGTCCTACAGAAATGGCCGCCACGTTATATCATATATAATAATAATAGAGCTTTATTTATTCCGAATAAATTTACATTTTCCTCTTATAGGACATGTTAGTTGTTTGTTATATTTATTTTATAAGGTAATTTAACGGACCCCGCTTGGGTAAAGGCCTCCTCCATTTTCCCCTGTCTTGGCTCACTTCCATCCATTCCATTTCCCGCCTCTTATCTTATATATATCTACTATATTTCACGTCGTGCGTATATTGCGATCAGGCGATGGAGCGACGACTGCCTGGACTCGTCGCACATACCCAACGAGGTGTACTTCGGGGACGTGCCTGTGCCCCTGTCGGTGCTGTACAACTACTATGACGCGAACGCCGAGCGGGAGAGGCTGGCCAGCCAAGCGGCGCACATCGCCGCCCAGAAGGCCGCAGCGGCGAAACTGGCTGCTGCCAAGCTGCGAGGGGTGGTTTCCGGGGAGGTATGTAGTGACCGTGTTTTAATAAAGGAAATCGGTATTTCGGGTTTGGTAAAAAATTCATCAAGAATAATTCTTTCTTTAATAGAGGAGTTAAAAAAAATATATCTTTATTATATATATTCTCAAACGACTGGACCATTCTGTGAATTTTTGTGTGTATGCAAGGGGATCACGGAACTTGGTTGAGATTCACAATTTTGTCGCTGGATGTTTTTTAATTTATTAGTAGTTGTTGATTTTGGAATGTTTTACATTGGATCCGACAGACGGCGTTACCATCGCAGTGTCAATTTTGAAATAATATTCCAATAATTAATTGAATTGAAATCACATGTATGGCAAAACAACGTTTGCCGGATCAGCTAGTATATTACTAAAATGATACTCATATGTCTTACATGACATATGAGTATCATTGTCATTCCCGGTATTTCGCAATCGTTTAGGCAAGTGTTTATTGATAAACTTGATATTGATGTCAATGCCAAAAAGTTTGCTCATAATGAAAATCGAACCTGGGAACCCGGCATGGTGACCATTGTGCCAACTGTCAGACTAGATCTGGTGAGATCTCTTACCACGTAACTTTGCGTAAATAGTCCCAATAATGAATGTAAAAAATCGAATATCTAACATTCAACAAAATTAAAAAATGTTTTTATATTAAAATATATCTTAAATAATTAAACCCATTTATATATTACATTTGTATTAAACTACGCGATTCAAATGTAAAAGTAGTTGCATTTTACAAATAACACACTGTGACGTTGAATTTGTTTTTTTTCTTTCGTCCGCTATGCGCCCTTGACTTAACCCGCTTAATGTTAATTTAGAATAACTTTGACTTTACGTGAATAAATATATGGTTCAAAACGTAGCCCATTCATATACATTACTCATTCTAGTTGCTCTCAATTACGCGTCTGTCTCTTTTCCACACAGTGTATAAGCAATTTGACAGAACAAGACGAAGCATTTGGTTCATATAATAACTTAAGAATGCTCGTGCCATTAGGTTTAAATAAACACATTTCAATAAAATTTATTATCAAATATACATTATATTCGTCGCTTTATGTATAAAGTTATAAAATTTACGTTTATACGATAAATTTGCTTCATTTACATAATGGCTGAATTCGATTACAATTCGATTTCCAAAATTAGTATTTATCGCTAGAAAACCTCTTTTCTATGTCTATATGACTATAGTTCTATTGTCTATTGCTATACACTTATCTGTGGCGTCAGGTTTGGCGCCATGTGAACTCTATTGATCGTGAAGTGCGATTGTAATTAATGAGATTAAATTTATGTAAATGTAATTAAAGAATTAAAATGCGTTTGATGCTATTTAGGTCGCAGTGCGACTTCAATATCAGTTTTTATTTTCTCCACAAAATTCACAATATACAACAGCTTAGTGCATACATTTCATAGAGACTTGAGCCTAAAAAAAGGACTAGCCTGTGTTATGGGTCTCCAGGACCCACTCCGCAGCCACAATATTTATTTTATTTATTTATTTTTTTATCACACATTAACATAATATATGTAAATAAATTGTTATAAGATACAATATTAACAAATGAAAATGTGTAAAGGGCGGCCTTATCGCTACTAAGCGATCTCTTCCAGGCAACCCAACAGTGAAGGAGATAATTATTAAAGCTCAGACTTTTTTTGAAGAAACTTAAAATAATCAAAGATAAAAGGTTAGTATAGATAAAATATAGTTCAAGATCTAGCTCAACTTATTATATACTAATAAAACGAAGTTTTACTAAAATTAATAAATAAATAATTCAAAATTATTATGTAATATTAAATTTTGTAGAAAATTTGTTATATTACTAATTGTAGCTATGTTGAAAATTTAAACGCCCGTTATTTTGTTGTGAGCAAACTGGCAGCTATCGTTTTTTCGCGAAATACACTTTTGTTTTAATATTTTATTAATGAGTCTATGTTAACGAAAATTGTATTAATCGAGTTTGTAAGAAAGTTGTGACAAAATTTCCAGGTGACGACAGTGGATTCATCGTCTGATGACGAGTCATCAGGGTCTTCGGGCAGTGGTTCGGAAGATAGTGACGAGGTATTTTCCTTTTCACTTCTTTACTATTTGGGATTTGTCTTCGAAAAACTATCGTATTTCTATTACTTTTAATTGAATATTTCGTTATATGAAGAATTGCTGTCGGGGGGGGGGGGGGGGGGGGGGGGGGTGGGGGGGGGTTAAAAAAAAAAAAAAAATAAAATTTTTTTCCCCCCTTCCCCCCCCCTCTTTCTTTTTTTTCTTTTCCCCCCCCCCCCATTTTGCCCGACCCACACAAATTATTTTTGGCAAATTTTTTAAGGAGCGACCAACCACCTTTTTGGCGATTAACTACATGGTTCCAAAAAAAATCTTTTGGTTGGGTTTAAAATTTTAACCACAACTTTTTTTTAATAAACCCCCAAAACCCAAATTCTATAATAACAAAACACCCCCCCCCCCCCTATAATATTTATTTTTTTAAACAGGAAAAATAAATTAATTTTTTTGTTTTTAAAAAAAACCCCCCGGCCCCCAATTTTTATTGGTGGTCATCTATTTTTTTTTTTCCCCCCCCCCCCCCCCCCCCCCCAACCCCCCCCCCCCCGTTTTTTTCCCCCCCCCCCCAAAAAAAAAAACCCCCCCCCCCTTTTTTTTTTTTTGGGTTTTTTTTTTTTTTTTTTTTATTCAAAAAATTTGAAAAACCCCCCCCCCCCCGGGGGTCCCGGGGAAGGCCGCGCCCCCCGCGCGGGGGGGGGGGCCCCCCCCCCCCCCCCCCCCCCCCCCCCCCCCCCCCCCCCCCCCCCCCCCCCCCCCCCTTTTTTTTTTTTTTTTTTCCCCCCCCCCCCCCCCCCCCCCCCCCCCCCCTTTTTTTTTTTTTTTTTTTTTTTTCCCCCCCCCCCCCCCCCCAACCCAAAAAAAACCAAAGGGGGGCCCCCCCCCCCCCGGGGGGGTTTTGGTGGTGGGGGGGGGGGCCCCCCCCCCCCCCCCCCCCCCCCCCCCAAAAGGGGGGGCCCGGAGCCCCCCCCCCCCCCGGGCCCCCCCCCCCCCCCCCCTTTTTTTTTTTTTTTTTTTTTTTTTTTTTCCAACAGGGGAAAAAGTTTGTGTTCCCCCCCCCCCCCCCCCCCCCCCCCCCCCCCCCCCCCCCCCCGACCGGGGCCCCCCAACCGGGGCCCCCCGCGCCCCCCGGGGGGGGCCCCGCCCCCCCCCCCCCCCCCCCCCCCCCCCCTTTTTTTTTTTTTTTTTTGTTTTTTTTTTTTTTTTTTTTTTTTTTCTTTCCCCCCCCCCCCCCCCCCCGTGCCCCCCCCCCCCCCCCCCCCCCCCCCCCAACCCAAAACACCCCCCCCCCCCCCCCCCCCCCCCCCCCCCCCCCCCCCCCCCCCCCCCCCCCCCCCCCCCCCTCCCTTTGTTTTTTTTTGTGGCAAAAATACAAATAAATAATTATTTAGTGACAGACGGCGAATTAAATTTGGGCAACCTACTATTTACTGGATTGAAGTGGATACATACAAAAACATTCCCAAGACAAGATGAACATTTATTTTCAGTTCGAGTACTGAAATTAGCGTGTGAACATACATTCATATAAGATAGTACGTCTGATTTTTGCACGCGGATGCTACCTACAAGTTAATTTGGCAAGGTTTCCCTTTTTTGATAGGAGGAACCACAAACAAAACCCCCAAATTCCCCCCCCCCTTCCTTTTTTTTTTCAAAAAAAGGGGGGAAAGAAGATTTTTTTTTTTTTTTTTTTTTTTTTGGGGAAGATTGACTATTTATTTTCCCTCACCCGATGTTCAAACCAAATGTACTGTCGATGGATCAGCTCCAGCAAAAAAGTGCGTTGCCGCCTTGATACCGGTATGTTGGCGCACGCCATAAAAATTTTTAAGAAAAATTTGCCCATGCGCTGCTAAAAGACAAGACATTATGAAAGATCTATATTGGGGTTTATTATAGGAAATTGTACAGAATTTTTCCGTATGTTGAAGCTTTGATTGTATGTGCCAATGTACTTTATTAAAAATTTTCGAACAAAAAAAGACACGTGCCGCGTCAAATAATTAGGATCAAAGTCATCCTAAAGCGAGCGGGCCCCTATCACACCTATGGGCAAGCGGGATGGTTACACAGTGGTCAAATGATATCAATGAAAATTCATACCCAGAAACTCATAATATTGAATTAAAGGGGGGGCGACCGAAGGATATTGTTGGGACATTAGTAAGACTTTAATATCTGATTGTAATAAAAAAGTATATTTTAGTAGCTAATGAAGAACTACGGCCTTGCTTGTGTCTGGCATCATTTGTGAGTTCAAAGAAAAAATTTTGGCTGCAGAATTACCAATGCAGGATGGAAGCAAGGGCACTTGTCCCCATTCTTAAAATATACATATGTAAACACATATTGGGTCTAGCCATACGGCCAAAACTAACCCCCCCCCCTTTTTTTTGAGGCAAACGATTCCGATTGGGCTCAAAAAACGGGGGCGCCGCTGCTAAATCAAGGCCTGCACTTTGCTTTTGTTAGTTTTAGTACTTTTCATCAAATAAAGATAATTGTTCTACTTTTGTGCCTTATACTGTTTCACCATTAAAAAAAAATAATAGTGTAGACCAATAATATTTTTGCATGCCGCAATTTGCATTATTTAGACCTTATGAAATGGCGCAAACAGTTTGTTTTTTAAAACCATGTGCATTCTTTTTTCCCCTCTTTTTTTATTTTAAAAAAAACCTTTTTTTTTTTTTTTAAAAAACCTTTTTCCCTTTTTTTTTTCCCCCCCCAGTTTTCCCCCCAAAATTTTTTTTTTTTTCCCCCCCAAAATCCCCCCCCTTTTTTTTTTTTATAAAAAAAAATTTATTTTTTTAAAAAAAAATTTATTTTTTTTTTTTTTTTTTTTTTTTTTTTTTTTTTTTCCCCCCCCCCCCCTTTTTTTTTTTCCCCTTTTTTTTTTTTTTTTTTCCCCCCCCCATTTTTTTTTTCCCCCCCCCCTTTCCCCCCCCCTTTTTTTTTTTTTTTTTTTTTTTTTTTTTGGGGGGTTTTCTTCCTTTTATTTTTTTTTTTTTTTTTTTTTTTTTTTTTTTTTCCCCCCCCCCCCCCCTTTTTTTTTTTTTTGCCCCCCCCCCCCCCCCCCCCCCCCCCCCCCCCCCCCCCCCCGGGGGGGGTGTTTTTTTTTTTTTTTTTTTTTTTTTTTTTTTTTTTTTTTTTTTTTTTTTGGTTGGGGGGGGGGGGCCCCCCCCCCCCCCCCCCCCCCCCCCCCCCCCCCCCCCCCCCCCCCCCCCCCCCCCCCCCCCCGCCCCGGGCCGCCCCCCCCCCCCCCCCCCCCCCCCCCCCCCCCCCCCCCCGCCCCCCCCCGGGGCGCGGGGGCCCCCCCCCCCCCCCGGAGCTGCGGCAGCCCGGCATCACCGACATGAAGAAGTTCTGCAAGGCGGCGGGCATCCGCTTCGACTACAAGAAGCTGGTGGAAGGTGAGTCCTACTTCATTGACAGTAATCGCGGAATCTTTTATGAAATTTACAATGATTTAGCATCACAATAACATATAGGCTATAATATGTATAGGTATTATGAGGATCTGCGAGCTATAATAGCATGCGCTGCCAAATCTATGTCATATCAACCTTATATGGGGCCAGAGATATTGTATGTGTATATGTAATTTCGCAAGGTTGCACAATATTACTCTGGCCATGATATTGGGATGTAAGTTTTTAGTAAGATATCGATCATCTTATTTAATAGGAAAGTTTTATTTAATACGATTCGTGAATTGTAATTTGTATTATATATGACCACTGTATGAGGATGGTGGCGATTATTACTGTCCAAATTAAGTTATGTAAGTGGCAAAACCCCAGTAGATCAATCTACAAGCAATACTCCGCGGAAAATCCCGAACTCCCGAAAAAACTATGAGTCGCATCAAACGCTGTTCGTAGAGGCAGCACCCTGAGGATGCTCCGGAGTATTGCTTGTAGATTGATCTACTGGGGTTTTGCCACTTACATAACTTAATTTAGACAGTAATAATCGCCACCATCCTCATACAGTGGTCATATATAATACAATTTACAATTCACGAATTCCTATAGGGTTTCGTACTATGGACTTGCGCAAAGTAACGCCTGATTGAATTACATAAGTGGCAATTGTATCCTTGTATTTCAGGATGCACGAAGAACAAAGAGCGAGTGGCGAAGATGCAAGAGCTGCTGGAAGCGGCCGGGCTGGAGGGGAAGCCCACGTTGGAGAAGTGCCGGGCGATAAAGCAGGCGAAGATGGACAAGAAGGAACAGGAGAAGCTGGCCAAGAGGGAGGCGAAGGCCAAGAGGGTGGAAGAAGAAGGTGGGTGCTCTACATACTGTCTCCCTACTTTTTATAGCTGTTACAGTCTGAAGCAGTGAGTTGAGACGGGTGTTTTAATTTTGCTTCTTATAAATTTTAACTGATCTGTAAACTGGTGAGGTCATTGAAATATTTTTTAGTTGTGGTATATAATTAGTGAATTAATAGTGACGTCATTGATTTTTTGCAAAAATCTCGGTTTAGTAGTTGATTTACACATAGTTGATTATTTTTTAAATCAGTGCATTTTTGTACTGTTAATTATTTTGTGTTTAAATTTGTATTCCACATGTGTTATAATTATTATATAAGAATGTTAAATGTTAGCCGTGAGAATATCTAAAAATATATACGAAGTATACGCCGAAATAATGTTTTGTAGCTTCAAAGATTTCATTTCTTGAGAACACACACACAATAAAAACACTTCCTTTATTAAATATTTATTAAATAAAGCATAACACAATAATAGTTGTTCCACTGTCCTGCAACGAGCGAATGTTTATTCTGTTGTAGCGTTCGTCTTTTTATCACAGCTGTAGTGGATACGGGTAATAATGTAAATATATAAAATAAAATTGACTGATGCTACTGGTCTTTTGCAGGCACGGAGGCAGTGGCGCGGCGGATGACGCGCGGCGCGACGGGCGTGAAGCCCCGGCAGCGCATCGTCATCTCGTCCGACGAAGAGGACGGCACTCCCGCGGCCCGCCGCACCCTCTCCAAGCTGCGCTCCAGCGTCAACGACGACTCCGATTCGCAGTCAGTGCCGCGTTCTGCAGCTCACGAAATCATCATTTGCCAACTTTAATATAGTGTTTTCATTAGTTATGTCAAAAGACATTTAATACAACTCAGTTTCTACGCTTCTGTTTAAACTGTTTCATAGAAAGAGACGATTAGACTGAGGTTATTTTTTGCTTATCTCTAGTGCTTGTGGACATTAAATGAAGTAATTCTCATTGCAGATAATCCATTCCTGTGGTAAGGACACTGCAGTGTGATGGGACCTTCTAGAAAGTGCTTCGACAAAGGTCCGGTTCAAGCGGGTGGCTCTGTGTAGGCCTAGAAATGGGTGTTCCGGTGTAAATGCAGTTTTTTTTTTTTTTTCATGATGAAAAGGTCTAATTGTATTTATTGATATAAATATATATCTAAATATTTAATACCTGTGTATTAGTAGGGCGCTCTAGGATTTCCATACAAATGGAATTACAAAATCATTAGTTAAAAGATTATTACAGAAAAAAAAATTATACCTCATTTCTTATATATCAATTGAAGTAGTCTTTCGTCTCTGTTAATAGGAGATAGATAGATAGATCATGCATTTAGGCTGATTTGAACGAGGTAAACAATTTACCCGGAATAACCATTTTGACAAGACCGTGTCACCTTAGCTTTCTTGGATCAAATTGGTCCCGAAATTTCCTACTAATTTTAGGTCAAAATTAAAAAAAAAATGCTGAAGTAAGCGTGTGTGACAGGGGTGATGAACGTTTGGATGTGTAAATAAATTGCGTTAATATTTACGAATTTATAAATTGTAAGGCATCGACTGTGATTTTTGTTACCGTATATTATTTAATCAAGTGGCAGTATAAAAATTAATTGCAGATCATGACTCGTTTCGGAAGCTAGTCATTTAATTGAGCTTCCAAATTAATGCCAAATGTTTATCACCCCTGATGTTAGGTGAGGGCTGATAATGACTATAAATTTATTCTATTTTATTACATGACTATATTTTTTTTATATTGTAAAGGTGAAGAAAATTATGAGTTACCTACTCAAGTGTAAGTCCGATTAAAAATATAAATTTTTGTGAGGAAAAGAAAAACGGAGATAATTAAAAAAAAAATTTACTAATGGCTATTTTTGATCACAAGTTAATTTAAAAAAAAAATTTTTTTTACTAATGTCTATTTTTGATCACAAATTAATTAAAAAAAATATATATAAAAGTTTTCTTCACCTTCACATACATATAAATACAATTTTGTTTTATTCAAGATATGTGGGTACATAAAGCACGAAAAACTATATTTACCGAGTGGAGTTTTTAACATCATTCGGAGTACCCTCAGTAATGGATTTTATTAATATAATGCATATTATATGATTATAATATTTTGTATAATTATTAATGTATAAATACAATAATGTGACATGTGAATTTAGCGAAAAATTTATAATTGTTCTAATTAAGCTATAACGAATTCAATATATATTTCTTGCCACCGAAGTCTCAAGTTCAAGCGCGACACGAAAGCTCTTAGAAATTGTGCTTTTAAAGAATAACCCCGCTGTGTTAAAAATTCCACAATTGCGCTGACAATACAAAGCATAATATATTTAATTAATAATTTATTTTATCGGCTAGTAGGAAGGTAAACCCTCGCTCGTAGGTAGATGGCTTGGCACCCAAAAATGTTTGTCTGTGCCTAAACAATAATTAATGTATGTGTGTCTTGATTTATTAGCAGAATATTTAAGTGAGCATAGATATCGGTTTAGTAATTATCAATTTGTATGTGATGTTAGTGTCAATGTTATGTTGGTCCATCTTACTGAATCGATATCTATGAATTTATAGAATTTTTATACACGAGTAAAAGATTACTATTAAAATAACACCAAGTCGACGGACATTAGTGACTAATAGTGTTTAGTGTGTATATAATATTGTAAGAACGTGTGCGAGTCCTATTAATTTTGTACAGGTTATGAATTATTATTTGGATCGGCTCTGTAAATAGATGACAATTTATTGGGCAAGGTTGAGTACGCGTACGCGTATACGTCTATACGCGTATACGTACGTGTTTACGTAATGACTACAAAACGAGTATTTAACCTTGCTCTGTTTACATTTAAGGTAATGCAAAATATAATAATTTTATCGATTATATTATTTTATTACTTGACTAGCATTTATATAGGTTTCCTAAAGATCATATTATAGTTTAATTTCACAGTTTACATGTGAATCTCATTCATATTTAGTATACGAATTGTATCAATTTTATGCTTTTGCTTATTATTTGAGTATCGTTCGATATTGCATTCGGTATATGTCTTTTCCCATCTCACCCAGCTTCATATAATATGAAAGAGACAAATGTTGGGGTTGAAAGTTTTATGGGGAACAAAATCGGGATTCGATGACGTCATCGGGATATTTAGGGAGTTTTATGTTAACAATAAACAAATTGTTGAATCCTTGAAGTCGGTTAACAGAATTTTCTCCGAGTAGTGGTTCAATAGTTAAGTACATTAATATGATGCACGTTCGATTTAAAAGTATACCGTTCGGGGCGGCCAGATTTAAAATTATTATTTAAATTTTTTATAAATATTAATTTTTTTTTTAAAGTTTAAATCGAATGAGCATAAAGCGCACACGAAGCGACAAACTGTTTAAGCGCATACTGTAAATAAAAGAGTAGATTAATGTAAAATTAGTTTTAAGATAGATGTTTAGTACGGTCTTTAGTTTCGAAGCATTTTATAGGCCGTAGAGATATTTAGTCAAGTATATATTTTAAAAATATAATATTTTAGTAAATAAGAAAAGATGCTATACACTGATGCATGTGTGTTATTTCTCAACTCCCATTAGTTACATCAATTTTCATGGAGCTGTTACCAGCGTATACTTTGAAGGACAGTAAACGCTACGACAAATAATTTAATTCTTCAAATCGTATTTTTATATATATTTATTATGTATATTATATAGGATATTTCGTATATCAGCTTCTATAACAGTGACCCCCCCCCTTCCCCCATTTCATGAAACTTTAACCACTACAATTGTCATAGCATATGATAGTCGCGTGAAATGTCTATTTATAGTAATGACAACCTTTGTCCACGTTACCAAGTGGATGTTGGGTGTTTGAAAGTTATTTCAAGAGATAATCACGATGACACTGAGATGTATTATCTGTGGAAAAGTGTAGGTGAATTACAAAAATTTCCACTTGTTACGAGGAAGGGAAAATTCTGGCAGAGCCACTTCGCGATTGCGAATGTTTTCAGTTAAAGATTTGATATGAATGTGAATGATGAATTATCGGTCACTGAACGAAGGACGATGGGAGAAAGTGTATAATGATGACCGTTTACTTATCCGCAAGCTCGTCTGCCCCCCCCTATTTTATAAAAAAATGAGTTGTTGATCTAATTCACACTTATGTTTTTCCGCTGTCTTTGGTTTACAAGAGTTATGTTTGAATAAAAACTTTGTATAGAAGGTTTAAAGCAAAGGATAAAAGAGCCATGACTTCGCTTCGTAAGAATTAAATATGTATTTTCCGTACAAAAAAAGTTGCCCGTTTTTGTAGTTACAGGACATTTCATACGCGTTTGACCAAATTTATAGCTTGTGTCAATTTAAAGTACATCTTGAAGTGTTGGATACGACTTAGAATATCTTTGAGTTATCTTTACAATACATCATACGAGCGCGAGTCGATGAGACGAGATCATTCCTTTAAAGAATGATTAGTTTATCGGTTTAAATCACTATTTTGCATAGTGTTAGGTCATTCATAAAAAAACAAAATTATTTTATTTTAAATGTTTTTTTTCATGACAAAAAAAGAATATTCTAGACAAGAAGACTACATTTATTTAGCTTTTATGTATAAGGTTATGAGTTTTTTTACCTAATTCCTTAAATATAATAACTAACAAAAAAAATCTTTCGAAGGAAGAATTTTGTGTTTATCAGCGATATTCTGTATTTTCCCAATTACATAATATAATGGTTTTTGACTTTCTATTCATGAATCATTTTTATCTTGATTGAAAAAGATTAAATCTTAATTAAGGTTATATTTATGAATCATTTTCCTTATAATTTGAGCAATAATAATTGTTTGTAAAATTATATATGCATATGTTCGTTCGTTTACACAGTTGTAAATGCCCGTATATAATCAGAAACAGTATTATGTTGTTTATATGTCAGAGAGAGTAAAGCTTCTGCTTTTTTTACTACTTATTTTATTATTTATTAAAATTCATATCGACATTTAGTTTTTCCGTTCAATAGAACGTCGAACAAATTTCTCAACTTAATTACTATCAAGATTAATATTAATTTTATTATTGGCAATGTTTCAATTGTAAATCTAAAAACGACTTCTCTAGGTACTGAAAAGTATATTTCCGCTGAAACCGCGGTTCTTTTCGCTTTAATTGAATACTAAATATACCTAAGTATATGATTTTAATGTTAGAGGTTATGATTTTATAACGAGTACCATATGTTTAAAAAATTATTTGTTTATGTCAAAATTCATCAAAATGTATAAGTATGGCTTTTTCGATTTGTCATATATATTTCCGTCCCTTTTTTCAAAATTTTGCAATGACTGCAGTATTTTTTATAGAATAAGGTCCAAATGAGTAGGAGGCTCTTGATCCTAAATTTGGATTTCTGATAAAAGAAATTTAATTTATCGCAGATAATATCTATAATTTTTATATAAACTGTAATTTAAATTTCTGTGATGCTAGAAAGGAATCATTAAAATCAGTTTTCATACACATTAATTAAAACCAAAACGATGAAATAATACGGTCGCCCTGACAACCTCCTCTTTTCCATTATAAACATTCCCTAACCTATGGAAAATTTGTTTGCGCTGTCATAAACTGACATTATCGTATCGTAACGAGTACCATCGATATGTTTTGTCAATCAACAGGACGTGAAAGACGGACAAAAACAAAATAGGATCAGTTTCATAACATTATAGATCATCATATAGATAATCGGGAAACACGCGACAACTCAATGTTAATTGGTTTTCCCATATAAATCAAAAGATAAATCATTATGAATAATATTGTAGCGGTATGCGATGTGTTATTGATTATATCTATCCTACCAAAAAATCTTCAAATACCTATAATTTGATCAACGATCGATTTCTCCATTTTTATCTTCCCAACAGAATATAGCAATTATTATTTTCAAAATTCAATTTTTCTCGAACGTCATATTTTTACGATAAGTCATATGAATGATTTATTCAAATTAAGTTCTAATATCAATTATTGAGGTTGCAAGCAGCGCATTAAGAGTGTATTAAATCAATCGATGTAGTGCCTGGCGCCTAACACTGCTGCACTCACTATATTGATCGTATTTCAGCGTTGCGAGCGATAAATTCCTCGCTACATCTCAATACTGTGAAGTTGGCAAGGGACATAAATACTGCTGCGAAAATCCACCTATCATGTGCCTCAATACAGACACACCTCCAATGGGTTTAAAAATGGAGCACTGCGCGCGCATACCGTGAAGTGGTATCGAGCGCTACTGGTTATACGTCACTGTCATCAACTTTTCAAATTCAGTTGTCAGTTGTCAGCCAAGCGGGGTGGACGTGTGTGAAATCTAGTGTTCAGTGCGCGGAGCTTTTAAACATGGCTCTGCTACGTAGGCTGGCAGCGAACGCTCCACGCGGAATTCGAGTGCTCTCTACTTCATCTCAGGGGGGAAAAGACGACCTAGATCTCACATTCAACAACCCGAAAGACGCGTTCAAAAGTAAAAAGACCAGTGAACTGATCCGGGCTTACTTCGTCTACCAAATATGTTCCATCAATTGGATCGTGGAGAACAACGACATGGTAAGTGAATCGATGAACAGCTGATCTCTTATGTAACTTGTTAACAATGTGCCGGCGTCTTTTACGTTCGTAACGCGGCTAAAATTAACTGAGACACGGTCCTTGAATTTGATTCGCCGGTACTGAATGATGGCGAGCGAAGTTTTTGTATTTTCGCGTAGATTTTCGTACTTGAACACGTTACGCATTCCGGTTTCGCGATATTGATGGGGTTAGTCTCGGGCTGGGTTCAAAAGAGCATGGCAGTGTTACGTCACAGTTGTAAGTAGCGTAGCGGTAAATTGAACAATTTAAAGTTGAAGGAAGTGGTAGAATTGGCGTTACAAAAGTTCCTGTTGTATAGGGGAATAAATTAGTTGCACGTTTTGAGGTTTTCTTGAATGGGAGATGGATTTTTGCTTAAAAAGTGCATGGCGCATGCGTGCTGGTCCGCTGGCTAGACGGGAATCTAGACCGAACCGGCCGAGTAACTTTGCGGTCTGCGGATTACGTCTAGTCGTAATGACTATACCTTAACCGGCTAAAAATGCTAATCAGGTACCGAAGAATCACTTTAGTGTCGCTGAAACTAGTAATTAATCTTAATATATACTTTTTCTTTTCTGGTAATGGAGAATCGACAATGACGGTAGTAATATGTATACTTTTTAAGTAAATTCCTTAAAAGATTTTTCCTATCAGTTTGTTTTAATTCTTAGAATTAATTTCCTGCTTTTAATTATATAATGATCCAAATAAGCAGTTCATCATTAAAAGTATTTGAATAAGTAAATAAAAGTGTAATTATTTAGTGTCATTAACCACTTTTTATAACATATGGTTAATTAAAAGTTTAACAGGATTGTACTAAACACTATTTTCAGCCGTTAATGAATGAAAATTGCATTTTTTAATCCCATTCGGTTAGTATAACAAAAATTATAGTGCATTTTACGTAACGTGTATCCATTATTTTTGGTTTCAGAAGTTAACTTATATAGAGATGTAACTATTTTATTCCAAATTTCCTCAAAATATTTATATATGTATATATATGTGCTGTAGTTTAATCGTGACAGCATCACAGACAGGCTATAGCATTTATTATATTTAAAAAGCTATTTCATATATAATGAACCCATAAAATGTTTCGTTATGTACTATGGTTTTTTAAATAGAATTGTCTTTGGTTAGTTTTAATGGAATGTCGGTTTCATGAATCCATATATAAACGAAGAATTGAGTTTCTAAGATATATCTGTTGAATATTTCTGAAAGTCTGCCCCAGTTTCAAAAAAAAAACTCAGTGTAAAGAAATAAGATCATAAGGTTTCTAAATTGGCAAAACGCCATATATTTAATGGCTCCAGAATTTTGCAAACACAATGTAAAGTTTACGCTATGTAAGCTTAGTTTTACCGATACCCGATACAATTTTTAACGATGCTGTTTAGTTTTTCTCGAAATGGCGTATCACAAAAATATTATTTCCGAATTCGTACAAGCATTTAGCGCGTTCATTTCAGTTTTGCATAAAAAACTTTTAAGTTGATTTATGACGCCACAGAATGTGGTTTAATAATGAAATTACGAATTGACGTTGGAAGTCATAGAAGAGACCTTAAAATTTTAATATAATATTGATTTTTGCCTCCGATTCCTCCGTCCTAACGGCGATTACCAATATATATAGACAAATTACTAGTAAATTCTATATTAAAGAAAATCCAATTATCCAATTAATAATTTGTCTCCTGGCACAAATGAAAATCGGTCTTTATCGGCCATTGTTTCCTGTAAGGTTGAAATTACCATAATTATACACTTAAATAAATTGAGACGTTTTTTGTAATTATAAAATTAAACCGAATTCTGAATCTCAACTGATAACTTTAAATGCGTATATTAAACTCCTGAAAACACGATAAAATTATTTAAAGCAGACTATAATATTTTACTATATGTCAATTATTGACGACTTACAAATTCATAATACATTTCTGATTTTCATTAAATTGTATCCATTATATATACATGAGAAGCAATGTACGCGTTATATTATTTCTAGAAAAAATTTCATCTGATATTTACCACTAATCAGGTATATTATTTCCTAATGGTTTTGAAATATTATGCAAGTTTGTAATTTTTAACAAATAAATAATTCATCGAAATGGAAAAATAATCAAATTGTTCTGATATAGATCAATGAGTTTTAGGGTTCCGTACGCAAACAGTAAAAATGTGAATCAATCTCGGCTGTCATGGAACGTCATGGTGCGTAGAGTTCATGCAATGATTTTCACAGATAATGGTTTGCTGTTCCCGCTGTAACAAAAAAAATAAGAGAGCTACAAGAAAGGATTTTTTCGTTCGTATTTTTTGAACTGTGGTGATTATAATTTCGAATTAAATTTACACAGATGATGTATCGTTATTGTCTATATAATAACAAAAAAACTAATAAAATAAACATTTAAGGGATGCCCTAAATAAACGTGTATTTTTGCTCGTCTATCAAATTGTACGGAACCTTTAGAGCTCGAGTCAAACTCGCACATGTCCGGCTTTTATATATCTACTATTTTTTATATAAAAATATTATGCAATAAAGTAAATTTGTAGTAGCAAATAGATATTAATTATAACTTTTTACTCAAAGAAAATACTCTGTTTACAGAACTTTGAGCCAAGTTGTCTAATTTTCGCAATATATTTTTTAAATAAAATAAACGATTCGAAATTTACGAAGTTACAAGTCTTTTTAACCGTACGTTCCAAACGTTTGACAGATTATAATTGCACTTCAAATTATGTAAATAAAACCTTTTTTTAATATTCTCTCAAGCGAAGCACTCACTCATAGCAAAGGGTATATGGGCTGCGACGTTGTCACTTCGGCTATCGTTTGCCCCACTATTAAAAAATATATATAAACGAATATATTAATTAATAAGCTGACATTTGACAGGTAGCGGTGTTTACCTCCCCTAAATCGATTAAGGTACTTCGAAGTACCCGCAATAATTGTTTCATATTGCTAGGTAAAAAAATGCTATACTATTTGAATTAACAACTAATCTTTAAGCGTGTAAATGTCTTAGAAATGCTCGCTTATCAAGACGTGCGTTGAGATAAGTTAATCCATAGTACATGGAAACCTTGTATCATTGCCAGCAACCGGACCTGGTTCAACCAAGGACACGATTCTCAAATTTATAAAGAGCGATAAATGAGTTATTGCCTGAAGAATTACAAGAATAATGCAGTGTTGGTCTAGTGGCTAGCGTGCTGGCAGCTCAAGATGGTTGGTCGGTTTCGTATAATGGTTCCTTTCAGAATATCCTTTATTTCCATGGAAAATAGGAAAATTGTTTAGCGACAGTGACATAGGAGGTTCTCTATTTAACTAGCTGATCCGGCAAACGTTGTTTTGCCATACATGTGATTTCAATTTTCAATTAAGAAATGAAAAATAAGTTTTGATCGTAGAAGGGTGAAAATTTAGGATTGTATGTATTTTTGTATGTTGTATCATAAAAAAATAGAAACTAAAAATTTTGTCTAAAAAATAAAAATTAGGGGTGGACTACATTTAGGGGGATGAAAAATAGATGTTGGCCGATCCTCAGACCTACTCAACGCTCACAAAGTTTCATGAGAATCGGTCAAGACGTTTCGGAGGAGTTCAAGTTCGAACCCCGTGACACGAGAATTTTATATATGAGATGTTGCCATGTAAATGTATAATAAGCGAATAGTTCTGATTTAACATTAGTTCAATGTACTAAATTAAACGTGTTGGTGCATGTTTTTATATATAAAAAGCGAACGCAATGCTGTCTCCTAATCGTGAACTAAATATATTTTCTATTATGTTAGGTTTTTTGTTAATAACGGGTGTCTGACCCACTGTTCTCATTACACAATTTTTTGCTGGTTTAAAAATTTGCGATCGCTTATCGGCCATACAAGTTTTTGCATAGTTTTTTCAAATGTTTGAGCTGAGTAGAACACGTTATTAGTGGGTCATTTTGGTTCAACTTATTAGCAACTATTAGGACCACTTATGAATTATTGAAAGTCTTCCTTGACGATACGGAAATAATGAGTTTTACGTATAGGTACGTAACGTATGAAATGAATTTCGAGCACTTCAAAGTGTTCGACTCGCTTTTGACACTCTAAAATATATACTATTTTAAATACCTAAGGATTATTTTTAATTGTTCCTTTAAATACTTATATGTAGTAATTGGCATAATCCAATCCCAGGATAAAACACAAATTTTTACATATTTTGTGATCTATGGCACACAGACTAAACAGTATCTATGGCAGCGCCCATTTCAGAGCATGCGCTGTTATGTTGCTGTCATTTTGTAATGAGTGAGTAGTTTTTAGGTTGTCCCAATTAGTATTAGAATTGAAGCACTCTTTAAATGTTGTCAATGAATATTAAGGTAGTATGAGGTAGTATCAGTATTAAGGAAAATTCGTCATGACGTCAATAAATACGGTTCGGTATTGTAAAGGGATATTCCTTTGGGAAAATATGCTGTTATTTCATCGTAAACTTATCCCCAAGTGACAAATGCAATAAATTAAAACTAACTCACGAGAACATCAAAGAGAATAAAATTCCATTTTTAAATTACGTAATATTTTCCGATCGCCAAAGTGTTCGCGCCAAAATTTGACTTTCGTTTTCAATTTTGGCTGAGGCCACCGTAAGCCGTCAACGTCATTGTTATATAAGAATGGAGGTGTGATCTTTGCAAGGTTATTGACGTAGGGCAACGATAGGATTAGGGCTGCCCGCTTAGCTCAATAACTATGAGTCATATAATAGAAATCTATGAGAGCTTACAAAGATTATCAATCTTGTAAAAAATTGAATAAAACCTTTTTATATTTTAGACCTGTGGTTATTAGTAGTTATTATATAGTACTTTACGCATAATTAACACCGAAAGATAAGCGAATTTTAAATCGAATACAGATTTGAAATTTGATTAGATTGAGGTATCGATTGTTTTATCTGCCTTAAGATTGCGTTAGGTATATGCAATTGTATCGCCGTCTTCAGTGGTATACTGCGCTTATTTATTTATCCCAGAAAAAATATATAGGTATTCAGAAATTCTATTTTTAACATCATAAGCGTGCTAGATATATTCGCATCAGTGAGAGCAAAGTACACAATTAAAATAAAAATTTAGGTCATTCTTACTGTAATGCAGTTCCTAATTCTCTCTAGTGTTTTTTTATGAGGTCAAAATGATCTCAGCATCACGCCACGGATGACGGATTGTCGGCGGGACTGGGACTGGCTTTTCATTCAGATCCTTCTAGACTAACCAGAGATTTTGAACGTACGAACCCGAGACCCTCTATTCGGCTATCCGGCATGGTGACCATTGCGCCGGGGTCTTGTTAACATTTTAATCCATTTTCCATGTCCCACGATCACGCGCATTTTTACCTTGCATAATTACGAACATACTCGAAATGGCAAAACAACTTTGCGATCTATAAACTTGATTTGGAGAAGCAAAACGAGTATTTAGTCCAGAAAAATCGCGTATACAACGCCATCAACGCCATCTTCCTCAAGCTTTTTTTAATGCATTAAATATAACTAAAGATGCAAATATTTGATATTCATATACTAGGATAGGAGTTTTGAGTCGGTCGTGGCAAAAGACTGCCAGTTGGAATAAAGATATGAACACCTACTTGTAATGACAAACACCTGTTAATTTTTTTCTTATGACAATTTTAATTTTAGTAATTAATAGGTATAACCTTTAAAACAAAATATCATCCGATTATTCTCGTGAACGCTCCGTTTAATTTCATATAAACAGCCGATTGAAAATTTGTCGTATAATTTATATTATAACTCCTAATTCATTTATGTCAAATGTCCCAAATAACGCATGAATTACGTTGAGTTAAGTGGTATATAATAATGTTATTTAGCTTTATGGTTATATAAAACTAGATTTAATAATGATAACTATGTTAATCGTTCACCAAACATTCGAGATCACTAACCGGCTAACCACGATCGTGCTTAGAATGCAATTTGTTGTAGGGTTTTGTAGTTGAAGTAAAATTTAAATTCATATATGTCATAGATAGTTCTACAAATGCCAAAGTGACTATATTAATAATAATAATAATAATGCTCTTTATTTCAGGGAAAATGCGTATATCATATACATAAAACTACAACTAAGAGTTACAATTATAGACGAGGTAGTTAAAATATGAATACTGTGAATAGTGAAGTGAATATTCGGTTTTAGTGCTGTATGATTTGCTATTTTCTTCACCCGATTTCGATATAATAATACAATGTTATAATTATATTTATAATAATAATACACTATTTATATTAGTTATTTTATTATAACATTAAACACAGTTTGTGTTTGCCGAACACCGTTTTATTTACAGTTTCAAAAACGAAAATATTTTTTAGTTTTATGAAATATTTATGAATACTCGAAGGAGGGGGTCTACATTTTGTTATCACAAACAGTAGAGTCCATTTTCTTTTCAACATTTTAATTATTAAATGCGACACGTGATTAAGGATTTGCCAGCCCTGATCGTAGGAGTTGTGTCCTTGAATTTGCCCGCGCCAATGTCAAGTGTCGAATCGTTGCGACCGGATATTTGAAATATCACAACTGGTTTCAATGGAAAATTCATTTATGCGTCATCTAACTTTTTTAATATTATTTCTATTATTATTTAAGAAATTTTCATAGACAACTATCTGATCCGGCAAACGTTGTTTTGCCATACCTACATGTGATTTCAATTTTCAATTAATAAATAAAAAATAAGGGTTGATCGTAGAAGGGTGAAAATTTTGGATTGCATGTATTTTTGTATGTTGTATCATAAAAAAAATGGAAACTACTAGAATTTTTGTCTAAAAAATAAAAGTAAATTTAGGGCTGGACTACCTAACATTTAGGGGGATGAAAAAAGATGTTGGCCGATTCTCAGACCTACTCAATACGCTCACATAGTTTCATGAGAATCGGTCAAGCCGTTTCGGAGGAGTTGAAGTTGAAACATTGTGACACGAGAATTTTATATATTAGATCTTGTGAACGCAGTATTTGTCTTATATTTTACTAGAAATTTGTACACACTACCGATTTAAATTGAGCCCGCATGGGTCTTGTAAGTAAATGGAAGCGAGGAGAACACTAAATGAAAAGTATTTAATGAATATTCCAACATGTCAAGGTTGCACACTTTTAATCCTTTACGACAACTGAACTGAAGAAGAATAATAATTATTTCTATTAAATAAGAATCCCTCTTAAGCTCGCATATCAAATGGCAATTCCGTTTCTAAATATTAAAAGCGCTTTTAATGCAATTTGGCGGTATCTGGGTCGCCTTTGCGGCGTTTAAGAGGGTTGAAGTGTAAAGTATCGGGCGCGTTCTGAATGCTCTGAAAATATCCAATACTTGATTTAATTTTGGTGGTTTTTGGAATGACATATTTATAGCGCCTCACTAAGAGCAGGTAAATGTTATTTGCAGTTGATGAAGCGTCTGCGTCAGGTGGTTGGTCAGCGGCTGTTCGAAATGATCATGAAAGCCACCTTCTATGGCCAGTTCGTCGCCGGCGAGGACCAGAACAAGATACGACCTACTATCGAAAGGTACTGAGCACAGTTTTCACTTTCTATGTCTTTCGAATAATAATATTATTCAGGCATGCAAAAGTTTTCACTTAATATACGTTTTTAAGTTGTGTTAAGTTCAGTAATAGTAAGTTGCTCACCTAAGGGACTTAGCTTAGGTAGCTTACGTAGGTCTCGTACTCTAGTACTTATCTTAATCGGGTGAAGGGTGAAGTTATCATTTGTTGTTCTCATAGTGTTTAGAACATTATTTTTTATTAATTATGATTAATTGGTGGACTACATAAATTGTTTACATATTTCACTCGCTCATAGAAAAAGTCTCGAAGATTTAATTTAATGTTTGAAGCGTGTTTTCAAACGAAACACAAAGCTTGGCAATTTTAAATTTAGAAACCTAATCATGTTTATTGTAATAAGCTTATTGCATAGATAATGGACTTACAACAGATTATCCATATTGGGATTTGTTTGTTTATCTATAGTACACAATGATAGCGTTATCTATAGGTATTATTAAGTTTTAAAATATGGATAGTTTTAAATTATATAATCATTTTTTTTCAAAGAGGTAGTCAGTTGTGACGTATATTACGTATACATTTCTGGATGGTTTTCTTCATCGTATGCGAATAGAAAGATAAATCCTATGTTATCTAAGAACATTGGATTTATCTTTCTATCCCAATAGGACAATGTGTTGAATATGTCGTTATTTTTGACAGGTTGCGTTCATTTGGTGTGAAGTCGATTCTGGATTATTCGGTTGAGGAGGACCTCTCGCAGGAGGAAGCAGAGAAGCGGGAAGTGAGGTAAATAACTTACTTGAAGCCAACGCGGGTCAGGTTTATATGCAATAAAGCGATTGCTCTGACCTGAAATTGGGTATATTTTTAACTTGGGTTTTTGGACCGTTTTGACCGTTTTGGCCTGATTTTAATTTAAATTTTGTATACGAGTTTTACAGGTATGAGGCTAATGCCTCATACCTGTAAAACTCTGTTCCTTTCTTTGGTAATGAGATAGCATAATTGCTATCATCATTTATAATTTCTGATCAATGTCAATTGTCGTAATTTAATTGCCAATATTTACCTAAGTTTGTTTAAACCGCTGAATTTCTTACGCCGATTAGAAATAAAATATTATATTATATGTCTGTCAATTGTTTAAAGACACTATGACGTCACAGTCTCGTAATAATATAATATATTATGATATGATTTAGGGGCGATAGATTTTATATAGGAAAGGATCGCATCCTGCAGACTATTATATGAGTGGGTAATTTTACGCGTAACATGGCTTAACAACTAGGTAATGGCTAGTGAATGCTTTTGTATTTGTAAATTCGCTAACAAATTTGATACGATTGTATCTTAGAATGGGACAGAAATAGAGGCGTAGGCGACGGAAAATGTCGCAGTAATTTTTCCTATTGTTTGAGTCTGTAATGACATCGTGATTTTACGCAAAAGGCTTCAGTGACCTTGTAACAATATTCTCAGTTGAGGAGAATACTTTGTAACGATGTTATCTTGGTTGATTTATATAAAACTTAATTGCAATGACAAGAAATAATGTATATGTATGCAAGACGGTAGTTATCAAGGAAAAATTATACGATTTTTTTTTACGAATTGCGAGGAAGAGCAAAAAGTACGAAACCTGCTATGCACTGTATGGTTATAAACGGTTTATTATATAAAAAGAAACATTAAAAGACATTAGAAAGCCGCCATCTTAGATTGACAAAGTCGTTTCTCACGCCCTCTATTGTTGATATTTCGTAAACCATCGCGTGACTTGCCAAAGAGTGAGTAGGACAAAATTAAAATAAATATTTTGTAAGATTTTTTTTTTGAGATTTTTTATTAATTTTTCAGTGGCAGTACAAGTTTACGTTTGGGCGACATGATTAGGAACGAGGCAAAAAATTTGCAAGAACTGCTTTTAGCCGGGTTTTTATGTTTTATTTTTCGTTTTTAGATTTTTTTTGTAGCTTAGTTTATTTTATCGGTTTAAGCATTTGTAACGTATCTAGTCTAGTAGACGTAAACATAATTACCTCACAGCTGAAGTCATTAGTAGTATGTCTTAGGTTATATTTGTTCTGTAGTAAATTCCATAATCATTTGCGAATATTTAGCGGAATGCAATATTAAAGCCACATTGCCGCCATTTTTATTTTACGGATGATACGTATAAGCAATACGGAGCGATATTACTTTTAAAATAGGAATGTTTTTAAACCATAGTGCATAGATTCACGTGCCATATGATCTAAAATCATCATGTATTCAAAGATTTGTTATTGCTGGTGATACGTTCGATATTTAAAATATTTACTTTAAATAAAGAATATCCCAACGTGCCGGTATTCGTAGTGTAGAAAATAAAAAAATGATTATACATATCAACGACAATTAAATTTCGAAGAAGATAATTGATATATCTATTCTACTACGAGGATAGCTTTATCATTTGAGTGTCTGTCAATTGTCTAGAGACGATACTATGACGTAGCTACGACGTTGCACTTATCAACAATTAAATTATTGAGCTTAAAGATAATTTATAGATATATCTATTATTCATACCACAAGGATAGCACGCGTTATCACTTTGATGTCTGTCAATTGTCTGAAGACGACACTGTGACGTCACAGTCTCGTAATGTGTGAACGATTAGTTCATTTTATAGTAACGATATTTGTTTTCATATCAAATTTCTCGTAAGCAAATTTTAAATATAATTTGCGTTTGCGTTGTGCCAAAACGACTATTTTCTTACACATTATGATGGAATGACACTTAGCGACAGACTACAATGCATGATGAGCGACGCGACCTTGTTTTTTAGTTTTTTTTTTAAATTAGTCAGAGTTACGTAAATATTATCCATACGTGCCAAAACTTCAAATAGCTTTCGGATTTGTATTCGTTATATATATTCGCCCTTGGTTCAGGCATTTCTGGATGTATTTTTCTTCTTGCCTATATCCACACAGTCTATAATTTAATATAGTCTGTTCAAAAGATGAAGTCTGCGGTTTATGCGAATAACAAATTTTCCGTTTCGGCAGTAGACAAAACAATTTGCTTATTATCGAACCAAAATGATTTAACCGTCAAAAATAAAGTATTTTAGTAATGCTGTGACCTCATTTCATGACATCATACATGCCGATTGTAGGAATTGTGACCAGCCTATATCCTATATTCCTGGTACGGTCAACATTAATGTGAGGTGATATCCTCGTATATATTTAAGAAACTAAATGTTTTCACTTTGTTTTAGCACTTTACACAACCTATAAATATGTGTGGAATAATTGTTATATTGTAAATAGTATCAATCAACGCGGCGTCTAAAAATAATCGCGTGTCAGGTGCCACTATCGCTCGGCTGATTGATTATTTTGGTATCAAAAAATTTAATTAACATTGATTTATTTTCGTTACGTAAAAATACCGTTCGCGATAAACGCATATATTACATCCGGATTAAAATACATCGTCATTACAAGTCATTCTATTATTAATGGAATTAGGCGTTACTTTGTGGAAGTCCTTAGTACAAAGCCCTAATAGACCAATATGCAAGCAATACTCCACGAAAAAACCCACAAACACTCGATCGAGCAGCGCTGTTCGTAGACGCAACTTCCTGAGGATTCTCCGGTGTCGGGGCGAAACGTACGGCGAGTGGTTGTGGGTTTTTTCGCGGAGTATTGCTGGTATATTGGTCTATTAGAGTTAAGTCAGTCTATTTTTTTTAATTTTATGACCTGGTAACATAGATATTTTTTGTGTAATTATAAATAGGTATGTAGGAATGTAGGATCTTTTAGTAAAACGTTGCGTAGCGGCGGGAGGAAGAAACACACTTAAAGACTTTTGTAAGACTAAGTTTACTAGCCCAGTACAAGACTTTGAACGTCAGTCTATGAAACTATTGTGACCACAGACGATATGACTAATAAGATATAACTTCTGGGACAAACTAAACAAGCAGGAGGATACTTTAAATTGAACTGTTACCGGCCTATAATTATATTAGATTATTTCGTCTTAATTCGTAACAGTTCAGAAATATCTTTAGTTTGTATATAGAACTGGGGCTCGGGACATATGTCAAATCGATTGCGATCTCAAGAAGAATGCCAAATATAAATACCGTATCAGATATGAATTAGTCTGTGGCAAAATAATTTTGTAAAATTTGTTGCAGTATTTTATTACGTTGACAATTAGGTAAGATTTGACATTTAAGTATAAACACTGAAACTGGCAATAAACTAGAGAAAAACAATTTATATACAAAATTATCCATTCGCTTCGGTGTCTTTCGCTCAGACTACTTTTGGTATATTCACCATAGACAATAAAAAAAGTATTTTACTTTATTCTTCCAAGGCTCTAATCAATTGTATTTCTAAGTAGCGGTTATAAATAAATTACACACACTTCTATGTAATCAGTCTGTAAAAACTTTATAAATTTAAACGTCATTGATAGTTTAACATTATATGGCGGTCTGTATTTCCAATGCGAATAATTTTATTGTTTAACTGATTGGAAAAATCGTCTTAATCCTATAAATGATATGCATTATTATAAGGTATTAATGTCTATAATCGGTGTAGCTACATAATTACATATGTATGACCGATTGTAGAAATGATAACTGCTAATCTTTTAATTAAGATAACAAAATCTTGTAATGAAATCTTATCCCTTATCGCGTCACGCTCACATACCATTAAGTTTGGTATTATTCTTGAAATTGGATAAGAATTTTTGGTCGGTACCTTAAATAAAACAATAAATTACATCTATACTGAAATTCTGATAAACTGTAATCGAAAATGTATGGTATTTAGCACTATACGCTGATATATATAATGGTGCTGGGCAGAACTAAATGATTATTTATTTACTTTATTATAATATACCATGTAACAAGGAAGAAAAGAAATAACAACTTAAAAACTAGTATATAAATAAAAGGCGGGCTTATTGCTAACAAGTGATCTCTTTCAGGCAAGCTGACATATATATATATATAGAAGTTAAAATGGAATGGTTTTTAAGATTCTTAGCATATATAGCAAGATTATTATGAATTGGATATATTTGAATGATTTTACGTTATTATGATAAATATTGTATCTCCCATTAGAATGTCTTATTCACAATAAATTCTAAATGAAGGACGCGTACTATTCCAGCGCGTCGATCTCTGTCTGCGGAGACACGGAGGAGGAAGGTCAGCTCAAGCAGTACCACGTGGAGCAGCGGTTCGCTGACCGTCGGTATAAGGTGACCAGCGCAAGGACCTACTTCTACCTCAACGAGGCCTCCTGCGAGAAGAATATGGAGGCTTTCCTCAAGAGTATTGATGCCGTGGCTGGTGAGTGTTGTGTAAAACCACACAGTAATATAAAAAGCCTTCAAACGAATGTACCCTTCGATTCCGTGGCCATCATCAGTATCAGGTTTCTGGCTATTTTGTCGTTAATATTTATTATCCATTTTATAATTTTCACCTTCACTCAATTCCCCATAGCATAAGCATTGTCTTCATCTGGTTCATACGGGTGATTAATAGTAAGTGAAAATCTATCTGTGCATATCTACCAAAGCTACTTAAAGATAAAATTATCTTGTCAGAGACGCATCGCATGTTTTGAAAATTGTTTGTTATAGTTGGCATTCCGATTGAACATCTGCGCGTAAACATGAAAGCGATTGCATTTTTAACCGACTTTGAAAAATTTCGATCGTATTTCGTTTCTTTGTTGTTTATGAACGGGTTTTGATAGTTCTTATCTAAAGAAATATACCTAGGGGAGGAATAGAAAGGAAACCATGCCATCCGAGGGAAATCAAGATGAGACTTCATCTCCTACAGATAATTGTAACTTTCGATTAATTATAGTCAATCAAATAAAATAATAAAATAAAAATAATTCGCCCAATAAAATAAATTAGCACTATATATTAAATATCTGAGTTATGCGTATCTTTAAGTTGAACGATATGCTCACGTGTGCCAATTTAATTTAAAATCGGATAAGTAGTTTAGGGAGTCCAACGCGGACAAAACTTGTCAGAAGATTTATATATATTAACATTATGAACCAATCGCCGATAATTATAACTTTGTAATTGTTTTGTACCAACAAACGAAATCATAGTAAACTAAAAAATCAGTACGTCTAATTGTCGGAAAAACATAAAAACTGTATAAAAATATTCAAATTGGGCGTGTTACTCTCGCCACATTGTTACATTTCGTGTTCCACCAAATGTATGTACTTATACAATTAGCTTCAAAGGATCTCATTACTAGGAAGGCTAAACCAATAAACGAAATTGATAAACTAATTTTCTGTCGTTTCGTAAAGATTTACGTAACATTTTAAAAAAAAAACCCACGCACGCACTAAACATTAAATGGATATAAGAATCAAATAAGAGACAGGTGTATTGACGAAATTACTAAAACTATAGGAATTGTACTGAAACTCTTGTGGTAGCGAAAATTGTAAAATTTCTCCAAGTATGCCTAAACGCCTTTGATAATGTCACGACCGGTTTGTATTAATTGTTCCAGAAACAACAATGCAAATTTTTTAAGATGAGTAAGTCTACAGGGTCGCGTTATCGTATTCGATCGAACGAACACTTCATTTATAATATACACATATATTATACAGTGGATTTTTGTGGGGTGTTTCTAAATTAAACTTAAGCGAAACCTTAAAAATAATAATAATAGAACTTTATTCGCTGATCTTTACAAAGTTAATAACTTAAATACTACATTTACCAAGTATTTAAAATTTATATGCTATTTTATAAGTATAATTGATATTAATTAGCAACCGCTTTGTTAATGTTGGTCAACCGTCTATAGACGTAGGCCTCTCCCATTTTTTCCATTTTTCTATATCTATAGCTGATCTTCTCCATTCCTTTTGGTAAGTCGTCCTCCCATCTTGACATACGGTATACTATTAGTACCTATTAAATTTTAAGACAAGTCGCCTTATAAATTAAAATTAATTACAGTATAGAGTACAGATGATTTGATGCAAATATATTATTCTTTATGATCATCGCGATTTTTAAAAGTATCAATTCAAAAAATTTCAGTTTAACAAAAATTCATCACAAAAATTAATTGGTTGGGTAAATACGAAATAATAATCAGAATTTGATGTTTTTTGAGTTTAGAAATATCCTTTTAAGTACCTAAATCTAAATGCTTCCCATCATTTGCAGGCATCACAGAGAGCACCGGTTTGATGGCTGTAAAACTGACAGCTCTTGGAAGACCACAATTACTTGTAAGTATCCGATATTGTACATATTCAGTTGTTCGCTTAATTTTTTTATACAATAACTAATCTAATGTCTGGGTGAAATTGCTTTTTTCTATGACCTATAATAATTCGAAATGAATATGTATCCTAATATTGTCTTTTATTGACATAACTATTTCTGATTTAAAGAAAAACAGTTTTTTAACGGATTAAGCTAGTGTTTTTTTTACAAAATTTAGCTATATTTTACATTATTTTAAATATTTCTGACAGTTTACAGTGCGTGGTCACGGTAGACAGACCACGGTAGTCTACCGTGATCACGTGATCACGCACACTGTAAAGTATGCGAAACGTCGGAAATATTTAAAATATATTTAAATTTTGTAAAAATACATAACTTTATCCGTTAAAAAAGTGTTTTTCTTTAAATATGTATACTGTAAAATATGAAAAGTATTGCAATAATAGATTACCTATCTAAACATAGCGTGATCCGAAAGCATAAATTTGTAGCTTTATTTTTTTAATATATATATATATTTTTTTTAGCTCCAACTGTCCGAGGTGATTATGCGTGCGCGTAACTACATGCAGCAGATAGCTGGTGGGACTGGAAACGTGCTGACCCACCACAAGACGATCGAGGACTTCCAGAGGTACCTCGGGGAGCACTCCTCCAAACCGGAGGTGCAGGACTTCATGAAAAAGATCACCTCGGACAAAGAGGGGTTAGTATCTTCGACACTTGCAGGTTTCTTCTAGGTTTTTGCTTCAACAGAATTTTAATGAAGTAATATTGTAAAGTAATTAAGTAGTACAGACGGAGTTAAGTCGATAAACATTTTTCAGTATGCTGCATTTATTCCCGTGGGACCGGTCAGTGACAAGGAATTATTATCGTAAGAGTTGGATAACTCGCTAATGATCTTTAGTTGGCTAGTGCCCGGTGATCACGTACTGTCCTCTTGAGAATTGTCGCTCACAATTTGCACTTATTGTGTATAAAATTCAATTAGAATATTCCATCGTACAAAGTTTAGGATTCATATATTTGCTATTGATATTTTCATTTTTAATGTATATGAAAGTCAGTATAAGATGTAAATGTCCATATGGACCAAAGATTAAGTACTTCTCAATGTCAAATAGACTCAATATATGTATATATAATACATACACATATGTGTAATACACACACATATGTAGATAGTTTGGTAAAAGTTGCATTTGAGTAGGCCCATAGACTTGAAATGTTCAAAATTGTTTTGGTTGGCTTCGAGATGCTATTGAGACTTGCGTGGTATACATTGCTGGAAAACTTTATCCAAGATTTGTAGGCAAAGCCTGGCAAAGTTCAAGAGAATAAAAATAATTTGCCCTTCCAGCATCGTCCACTTGTTCCCCTGGTCGAACATTCTCGACAAAGACATGAATCTGTCGGACTCGTTCCGCGTGCCAGACCCCAAGACCGGGCAGATGCGGCGTCTCATCTCGCAGATCTCGCCCAAAGAGGAAGAGATGTTCCGGAATATGCTGAGAAGACTCAACCATATCATCCAGGTAGACCTCGCGATTTTTTTTATACAACAAAAATATTGCTGGAGTTTTACAGTTTATTTTACATCAATTAAACAAAAAATGATTAACTCACTGTATTTAAAGAAAAACACTTTTTAACGGATTTAGTTATGTATTTTTTTGCAAAATTTAAATATAATTACATTATTAAAAAAAATTCCCGACGTTTCGCGTGCTTTACAGCGTGCGTGGTCACGGTAGACGTAAAAGACAACTAACTGTATATCAATAATTTATAATTTTTATATATCTATAATTATATTGTCTTATTTGACATAACTGGATTACACATTACTCCCATCCTAACTACGGTTGCCAAACTTGGGTTAACCAAAGCTCAATCGAAAAAACTAAAAACTTGTCAGACTCAATGGAAAGAAGTATGCTAAACGTAAAGAGGTCTGACAGAATAAGGAACACAACTATCAGAAAGAGGACAAAAATCGAAGATGTCAGCACCAGAGTTAGGAAACTAAAGTGGAAATGGACGGGACACATAATAAGAGGTATTGAGAAATGGAATAAAAGCATACTATTCTGGTACCCAAGAAACAGGAAGAGAAAAGAGGCAGACAGTCGAAGATGGGAAGATGAAATTAAGCTTGTAGCCGGGAAAACATGGACAAGGGAACCACAACATAGGTGAAAAGATGGAGGAGCCTCCAAACTGGGAAAGACGAAATTGTCGGGGAAGACAAGTCTTAATTAGATTAGCATAAGACGAAATTGTAAAATTATGTTGAATAAAGGCATTATTATTATTATTATTATTATTATTATTATTTGACTACTATTACTCATTTAAAGAAAAACACTTTATTAACGGATTAAAGTTATGTATTTTTTTGCAAAATTTAAATATATTTTACATTTTACATACGTACGCGAAACATCGGAAAGTGTTTTTCTTTAAATATCTAATATTATTTTGCATTTTTTTTATTTCTCTACTCGCACCGAAAGTAGGCCATTATTAGATTCCGCGGGACCATTGTATCTTGCTTCATCCATCATCACTGAATTTCCAGGTTGCAGCTGAAGTAGATGTGAGGATAATGATAGATGCCGAACAGACCTACTTCCAACCTGCTATTTCTCGGATCTGCTTGGAAATGATGAGGCGGTATAATAAGGTAAACTATTTCTATTACAGAAATTAATGACGTTTTGAGGTGAATTATTACGTATAGGAAAAAATATAACCCTATTTTGGCATTGAGATTTTAAACTATACAAGGTGATCCGGCAAACGTTGTGCCCTAAATGTGATTTCTAGCAATTATTTGTTAAAGGTATCGACATCTTTTAGAATCTTTTGGAGTTAAGAGATAATTGTGACTGTCAATCAATTATAGACAAATAATTTGCAATAAAATAAAATTGCGAATATAATTAAACATCTAACCTATCCTATCTCTTAAGTTGGACCAGACTGCTCACGGTGTGCCAATTTAATATAAAATCGGTTAAATAGTTTAGGGAGCCCATCGACGACAAACATCCTGACAGGAGATTTATATATATATTATATTAAAATGTTCAGTAGCGCTGCTCGGGTTCATAAATAAATAAAATACAGATTATATTTATATTTTATTATATATGACGTCAGTATCATTAGTGTTTATATTCGAATTAACCGACCGTTAATAATTGATTCGCAGGGAAGATTTGTGGTATTCAACACTTACCAGACGTACCTGAAGAACACCTATAATGAAATTGTGACTGACCTGGAGCAAGCCGAGCGCCAGAACTTCTTCTGGGGAGCCAAGCTGGTGCGGGGCGCTTACATCGAGCAGGTCGGTGCTGTCAACGTCACCTGTCAACTGTCACATGTCAAATGTCACATTGACGAATTGCTTAACATTATTCCGACGACGATAAAAACGCTCGCTTCAGGCTTTCGACATTTATTTTAAAGCTAATAATAATAATAAATCTTTTTTATTTACTCTACATATTTACAATTACATATTCACTATTTTATTTTTAGTAGGGGTAAATAGTGTAAAAATACATTAAAACTAATAGGGATGTCGAAACTTAATTCATGTTTCGCTTTAATTCAATAGTTTGTTGGCTTTTTTAATGTCGGAATTGTTTTTGTTAGAAGTAAAGACATTTATTAAGAAAATTAAAAATTGTTATATCATTTGTCATCATGGCTCTGTCCTTGACACATTTGAATTGTTTTAAAATGAATGTAATTTTGTACTGTTAACTGTGTTTTGTGTTTTAAAATGTGAATTCCGAATTTGGCTTATATGTTATAATTTTTTTTTAAAATTTTAATAAATTAAATAAATAATATTGAATTTAATGCATCCAGGAGCGCGCGCGAGCGGCCGCCATGGGCTACGAGGACCCGACGTGCGAGAGCGTGGACGCCACCACGGCCTCCTTCCACGGCTGCCTCAAGGAGATCCTCGGCCGGGTGAAGGTAGGCCAGCCGAACGTGCCCCTACGGCTGCAGACGCTGCAACAGGCTAACACTTGTTCGTTCCAGGGCGAGCGCCAGCAGAAGCTGGGAATAATGGTGGCGTCCCACAACGAAGACACCATCCGATACGCCATCCAGCTGATGAGGGACTACAACATCCAGCCCGACGAGAGGGTCGTCTGCTTCGGCCAGCTCCTGGGCATGTGCGACCACATCACCTTCCCTCTCGGTGAGTGATGATTGTTAGACTCTTTCGCGGACTTTCAATACTATTTTACAAGGGGCGCAGAAGTCTGCTTTAATCCATCCAATTCTACCAACGGGAAACAGTATGTTTGTGTATAAAAAAATATTGGATGGATGGATTAAAATTACATTTAACAATATTTCTTATAATCAATCCCTAAGGGCACAAATAAATGTGGAAGAATCTTGTTAGAATAGTTTTTATAGTATAATATAATAGTGTAATGTCTTTAAACACAACTCGTAAGAATGAGACGAAAGAGTCATTCAGATACAAGACCGTATTTAAGATAACACGGTTAATGGATAGGGATCTGTGATTAGATGCATCAGATAGCGACTGAGGTTTCTATCTTTTCTGAATGATAACTAAATGAATGATGAACGATGAATGATATTCCAGGTCAAGCCGGCTACTCTGCCTACAAGTACGTCCCATACGGCCCAGTGCTGGAAGTGCTGCCATACCTCTCTCGACGTGCGAACGAAAACCGCGGTTTCCTCGTGAAAATCAAGAAGGAAAAGGGTCTCCTGCTCAAAGAAATCTGCCGCCGGATCGTCACCGGCCAGGCCTTCTACAAACCAGTCGGTAATTACACGCCCGTGTAGGCCAAGCCTGACATCTCTAGGAGTTTCAATTTCTACGCTTTCGGTTTCGTTGACAGCCATAGACAATGGGGATATAAGCCAATAGAGGTCTGCTTTTCGAACTAAACTTTTAAAATTTTAACAATTGACATGTGTCAGCTGTCAAAGAGCGTCATTGCGCAGTGTGGCAACGTAGCGTTTTTGAACTTGAAAGTGTTTGAAGTCCGGCAACACCGCGTTCGCTTACTCTATTGGATTAAATCTCTCAGGTCTCTCACACATTCGGAACTGCATTCGTAGATTAAGCTTCGTCCACACGTTTTAGGAATTGAGATTACTCTCATGTGAACGGGGCTTTAGGAATTGCTCCATATGGCAAGCGAGTTAAATTTTTGCATTGTTATGATGAATTGTACATATTATTGCCGGGTTCGCTTCATATTCCGCGAATGTAATCGAAGTAATTGTTGATATTTTGTGTGCTGTTGATCAGTTGCATTTTTATTTATTTTTGCGATATCAAGTTTTCGAGCTATCACAATTTTCATAGAATTTATTGTACACGTATTATTTAATTTATTTAATTTTTTAAATTGTCGTATTTAATATTTATATGTATATTTTGATGTTTTATTTTGGTATTTTTCGTTGTTTCATGATTCAATCGTTTTATTTGTTAAACATATGCGCAACAACAAATCTAAATTAACTTTAACAATAGCAATTTCAAAATTGAAACGAAAACTGAAAACCTGACATGTCTTGATTATTCTAGTGAAACAAAGATCTTAAAATAGCGATGAGATTAATAACTATAGTAATAATTAACAAGATGGCGGGCTTAAACAATATGGCGCCAACGATCATACAGGACTTATTGAGTGCATTTCCGTGTTCTAAGTCTTAATTTATTCATGTAAGCTAGAATGTGTTTTGTGCTATTGCATTACTTTACTGTAACGTCGGGTTATAGAATGCTCAATTTTGCAAAGCCTGCGTATTAGATATAATTTCGGTACTGCACCACCACACCACAGTATATCTATAATTAAAAGCAATTATATACACTCTATTATCTTTGGCAGATGACAAGTCTGGATGCGAACTAACTCTTTCATCTATTGTGATATGATTTCAATCGATGATAGGGTCAGTTCGCGGCTAAAGACGCGTCTCTGAATTATTTATTTATTTTTGATTTAAAATAAATGTATTATTATATAATTCGCGTAGTTGTTTTGGCGAAGTTGACCGACATCCGAATTATATGCATTCGTGAAACTTCGTTATCGGGTAAATCTGTGAAGGTTTTTATCATCTGTGCATTCATCAATAGACTATACGCGTCACAGACTATGGCTATAGTTAGCTTGCTAGCAGTACCGAAGAATAATGTTCCTATTATAAAAAATAGGCCAATAACGCAAGTATTCGTAATGTCTGTATTAAGTTTTATTAATTTATTTTATCTTCATTAAATGACCGGTAAAATAAAAGTAGTTAACGTAAATTTTAGTTTAATTCCAATTATTTTGTTTTTAATTTTTAAGCTGTTTTATGCGATATGTTGTGATGCTAATTTAGATTTTACGAATAGACCATTAATAAAGACAAATGTTGTATATTTTTTTTGTTTTTATTTCCTTTTATGGCAATAATGTGTACTATTTGACACATTAAAAAGTATTTACGTCCAGCCTACACTAACCTTATTTCAGAAAAAGCCTCTCAATGTGTCAGAATTACCATAAATTGTATAACATTGTCAATGTTAAAAGTTTAAATGAATCTAGTTGTTGTTCAAGTTTTAAATAATGTAGGCAAACTATTCGGTTTTTAACAGGCCGTGATGACTATCATCTAACAAATGATCTGGGGCCTTAATGGCGCATTGAAAAATGACTGCGTCGCGTGACCCTATAATGCTAGTCAAATTAATCTAGGGCCCATAAAGAACGTTTGCTAGTGATAGTTTTGATTAAATTGCGTATATGAAGTTTCCCTTTTTGGCATTTTAACTGTCAAATTTGACAATGTACAAAATGTTAAATGACACTGACATTATTCTGACCTTTAATCCTTTGCTATTATATAAAAGTATTTGGTAAATTTGTCACAGTGTTTCTCGTCAATTAAATGATCACGGCCTGGCGCTTGTTTTAAGGTGTGTCGTAGCTTAGTCCACGCTTCTTGAGACTACGACTTGAGGTGGTTTAGATGATATACTATTTAGGCAGACAATAATGTTCATTATTATGAATGTATTACGGCAACATTAGTTATGCGTGACGTTTGTGACGGCCGATTGTCTTTTGTTTGTTATTTAGAATCTCAGAATGGATCGCGTCGCTTAATTATGATTGGATAATCGTTTTACCATCGATGCGTATTTCTGTAGTGTATCTCACACGAGTTCGGAGAGTATTGTTAAATTATAGGGTCATAAATAGTTTAGCTAGCTTATTGACAAAGCATAAAGAAATAAAAATGGCCTGAGTAATACCAACGTGACAGTGACTAGAATATTTGACCAGTCGTAATTACTGTTAATAAAAAGATAACTTTATTTCAAGGATGACGAATCATTAAAAACCTTCAAGCTGGAACAGAGGAATAGTAAAAATTAAATTGAAAATTATTGCTGGCCTATGCCCGATAATATTTTTCGACAGATTGGAAAAAGTAAGAACAGTATATTCCGCATCTGTATTCTCTTAAAAGACACTATTTGCTTACAGTCGGTCAGTATTCTAGGTATAGACAAATCCCAATCGGCCCGTATACAATAAATTTTGTTCCAGAATAGAAAAGTTGTAACTATAGTGCCGTATATATTGAACAATTTATGATATGTATATTATAAGGCCCAGGTAGCGATTTTGGATGGTTTTTACACAGATTTGAAACTGAATGTGACACTACTGCGTAAATAAAATTAAAATTTATTTTAATCATTTTTTTCTATTTGATTATATTATTAACAATTGTTATTTAGGTGTAATAAAATGGGAAAACAATAAGACAATACGTAGAAGCATTTATTTGAAATTATTTATCGCTAAAAAAATGTAAATTCTTCATTTATTCTAGTCAGAACGTCTAGTCTGAAAAAACCAGTAGTGCCATCATTCGAGATTAATAATGTTGACATGACGGGGCTATATTGTAAGAATAAAATTGTGTTAATGTTGATTCTGTAGTTTCATTTCTGTTTGACGAGTACTAGACCTGTTTGACCGCATATAATGATATGAAATGTTGATTTTAACGAACGTGTGGTCACTAATTAATTACATGGAAACCTCTTTTAACTTTTTTATTAAATTTGGAACTAGGTGTTCCAAATTCATAGAAATATACTAATAAGCAAAGTGTTGGCGAAGTGTGCGCTCTAAGTTCTAAACGAGCTGCCCATTTGGTTGGAAAGGTACGACTTGATCATCACCTGTATCAGTGATGGTTTGCTGGGGCGTGTTTTTGTAAGGTTTCACTCCTTTTCCACAAAAATGTAGTTTTGTAATATGTATTCAGATACAGTTTTGGATCATGTAAAACTACTCGGCAATAAACTTTAGAATTACACCAGGGACGGTCACAGAGCACGAACTACGCATTTATAAGAGCTGGCTGGCTTTATTTGCTATATAATTTATGACTGGACGAGGTTGAAACACAAAACACGCGAACAATGAGGGATTGAGTTAGATGGTAGGCGTTGGTTGTCAAACTTATAGTCAAACTATAGGACGACTCTACGAGTTGAAAAGACATGGCGTTATTCTTTTGAAAATAATGTCTCAATAAAATGATGTTATGGTAGTTGGGCCGATTTGTTATCTATGTATGGTTATAAATGTTAGATATTCTATTAGAGTTAGAGAGTTTATTGCCGGTTCTTCTCGTCCGCTCTGCGCCCTTGATTTGAGAACTGGCATTACTTTACATTTGTTGACGTTCATAAGTGTACATTGTGTTGCCTACATGAATAAATATAATTTGAATTTCTAAACGAAATTTCTGTGAGGCTTACCTAGATTTAAATTATTGTATGTTCGCGAAACTTAAGACCAGAAGGAAAATGTACCATAAAAATAATTAACAACCAACAATCAATATTTATTTTCCATAGAAATTTAACCATTTATATAAATTATAGATTTTTTTTGTAAAATATTATAGATCGTAATATTTTATTATATGAAATGAATTTCTGTTATTTTATTTCACAATTTCACTATTATTAGAAGTTGACTTAAAGAGTTACAGTTTAATGCACGACATGTGCTTGATACGTTCAATTCATGATCTATAGTTAGTAAGAAGTGAATATTACAAAATCTTTATTTTAATAAAATTGAGATTTTTCAATCGTATACAAGAGTAAAGAGAACGTTCCAAAAAGTGCACATGAAAGAAATTCTATTTTGACGATTGAAAAATCTTCTCTTATCTAACAATTAACATTCACAGCACTTTGGAAAGTCAACCCTGATCGGGGCATAAGGAAAACCGCTTATACCTCTATACATCAAAGATTAGTTAAATCGAAGAAAAATTAAAAAAAAGCGCCTACAAAAAAATTTAAGCAAAATAACTAAAGGCGGAATTGTTCGGAATTTGTATCAGGGAATAGATATTTGATGTTAGAAGCATTTTTTTACTAGAATCTGTCCCGTAACAATTTGTTTATTTAATAAAATCTAAATTTTGAACTATTATTCATTGATGCGACACTATGCTACCTTATCAATTCCACCTGTATTTGTTTTTGATTAAAACAATCAAAATTGCTATTGTATTTTTTTATATATAAAATCGGGGGCAAACGGGCAGGAGGCTCACCTGATCTTAAGTTATACCACCGCCCATGGACACTGAATGCCAGAAACCTCACAAATGCGTTGCTGGTCTTTAAGATTGTGAAGGTCCCTTAGGTCGTATTGGTTCGGAAATAAATATTGGCAGGTGGTTCTACATAGCGGACGTGCGCGGCAGTAATGCTGGTTTATATATAATTAATATCAATAATTTCCTTACATGTATGTAAATCTTAAGACTAAGCACTCAGGTGTGCAGAGGCAGAACCATAAAATAATATATGAGCGAGCCCTGTGTTTATTTACATGAGTGTCATATACTTTAAATAAATATTGCAATTCATTAAGAAATAATTAACATATAAAGCGAAGATTCAACTTAATAAACAATTTCGCTAATATATTGTGTGCCTCTATAACATACATTCATACGTCTAAGACATTGAGGGAAAGCCATGACTTTAATTCATTACCAAATCTGACTTATAAAAGGTATTATTAAATCTTTTCATCGGTAAAATTAACTTCACTTGATCACTATTCCATAATCCACCGCCGTACGGAATGAAATCTGCCGAGGTTCAGAAACGTGGATGAACGCCACTATACACAAATTTTTACACAAACATCAAAACTTGTCACTGTCAAGCCATGACATGGAATTCAATGTGCTGTCTCGCTTGGCCATACCGACGCTAGGATCGATGACGTATTTCCCTCCTAAGCCGGAGTTCCAGTATAGCATGGGACGATAGGGCTGTCAGAAGAGCCAGAGCTAGGACAGCGAGCTGCGTCCGCACGCAGAGAACTTGTCGCGCTGCGCAGGCAAGAGCCAGGCCTGCGTGTCGTGCGCTTAGTGTAAGGGACCAAGGCCCACGCCAACCGGGACCTCCTACTGATATTCCACCCTGAGAGAAAAGTTTATTAGTATATTGAAAGTATAAACGTTTCCTACGAGAAGTCAAAGAGAAAAACAATAGTATAGATAGTGTAGATAATAACAGTGTTGATTCTTCACATTCTCGAACTATGCACACGGTCGGTTACCCAAAAGATAAGCTTTTTAGAGTATGGGTGCTAATCGTAAATATAATATGTTCACATATAATTTTTATAAATACATTTTATAACACCCAGAGCACAGCTTATAAATGTGCTTTGCGAATGTTGACCGTACCGGGAATCCAAATCTCTATTCGACAGTCTGGAATGGTGAGCATTGCGCCAACTGGGCTTATAATGCTAATATTTAAACAAACAGATTTTAAATCACTTAGCGTACTTGTAAAACGTCCCACAAAGCGGAGCAGGCGCCCCACGCAGCGGCTGCAACTGTGGGCAGGGCTAGATCAGTTTTAGCAGCTCTCCAGCGAAGTAACGCGAGCAACAATGAAGCATGAGCTGCGGCACCACCAGCACCCAAAGCGCCACGCCTTCCTCGAGCTGCTGCCATGCTAAGAGTAGCAGCAGCTAATGCCTGTAGTGCTCCAGCGCCGCACAGTGCTCGCCAGGCCTCACTCCAGCCACCTATGCACACGCCATACCACTGAAAAAGGACACACCATTATTAAAACAATAAGTGCTATCTGTTTTTGTCCCTTTCCTCTTTCTTCGTAATTCTTCGCTCTATTATTTCTCGGATCTTGCTGGATATCAGGACAGGAAAGGTATATGTGTTGTATGTGTGCTATGTGCTTATTTTTGTGTTGAAAGATCAGGACAGACTCTAGGCCGGCGAGGCACCATCGCACTTGTAAGTCTTTATACATGTATAAAAAAAAACAATAATTTCCTTTAATTAATATCATTGCGGGTCAGACGAGAAACCCATCCCATATGAAACACAATAGTTTAGTAATCAATATTCCAATTGGATTTGAATAAAAATAAAACATTATTAATAAGCTTTTACCTTAATATATGAAGTATATATAAAACCCTGTTGCAATCCAATGAATAAGCCCATGGGGACGCCCAGAAGTCCCCTCGCGTCTTTTAGTACAGAACGAGCATCTGGGGGCGGTGAAGGCGTCGCAGATGCCCCGTAGAGGGCCAAAATTGAGGCAATCAAAGCCATAGCTGCCCAAACAGCTACCAAGATCCGACGACCGTTTGCACTGAGAGCAGTGCCCACCAGTGACTGGACATCTGGACAGCCAGATGCTCCACATGTTCTTTCCTGAAAAGTAAGAGAAAATCTAATGATAATTTAAATCAACTTAAGAGTTTAAAGTTACATAGAATAGGTTGGAATATTGAGGCCAGTCACAAACTCGATGAGGAAGGCGTTTGCTATATTTAGAGCAACTCATAAAAATATTTCAAGAACTTGAATAAAATTAAATATAAATAAATTATAAATTGAAATATTTTAAATGTTCTCTTTTTGTAACAAAATTACACTCTCTCACCTCAAAATCTTCTTCAACTAAATCATCTTCTGATGGCGGCCAACTGGGCGTTGTATAATTGTAATGTGTTGTGTTTGGCAATAAATCTTCTGGCCATATTAATAAGGCTCCACCTAACATCAAAGATCCCAATACTAGCCCCAAGTCATGTGACGCGCGAAGGGCCCTTAATGCTCGCCTTAATGCTATCTTCCTTCTACATTCATCGCCAGCCGCCTGTGAAAAGGACGTTGCAGACGCAGCCAAGGCCAGTTCCATTGGCGAGAGCATAAGCCCACAAACACTATACAGAAACAGAAGAATTGACAAGGGAGTGTCAACCGTATGTGCGGCTAAGAGAGTGCAAATTAACACGTAGCTTAAATTAATGACCATTCTCGTCCCTGTCTTTTGTAGGATGATGGGAGAGAACGGTGATGCGATGGCAGCGATTATGTGCATTATGGCTAAAGGCATGGCTCCAGCTTCGGCGCCTGCGAATGCCGTGAAGGGTAGGAGAGCTGTGGAAGATAGTCCACTTGCTATACAAAGCAGAGTGAAGCGTGTGATAATAGGTTTGGGGAGTTTTTGGGGCTGTCGCGTAATAAGACGACGGACTGAGGCGGCACCGAGAGATGATGCAACCGACTCCCGCCGTCGATTGACAGGCACAGGGAGCTTCATAGGGGCCTTTGTTTTCCGCCATGGCCACTCCTTCTTGTAAATTGTGCTAACTGGAATCTGTAAGGATTAGAATGGTGTTTTGAGTTGAGTTCTTATAAAGTGAATGAAAAAGGTTAGGTAACCATTTTTATAGTGTTTTGAAGTTTTTGATCTTTTCATTTACTTATTACACAGCTGGTTCTTAAATCAAGTGTGTGGAACTGACAAGACTGACATAACACTCCTTTCGAAACTCGTCGCTCACATTGACTTTGAATTAATACAACCTGATTAAGGACAGCAATTCAGGCTATGATCATCGTTATACTTTGAAACTATCCTTTTTGGTATTGTGATTTAAATTGTTCACACACGAACGGGTCTTAATTAAAAATACATGCAAGCTTCTATTACCGATGTTCAATCATTGAAGTTGACTAAAGCAGATCGTTGTCATACAAAATTAAGTTAAAATTAATTAGTTAAATTACCACAAAGTATTTTGCATAAAAACGATAAAATTGTGTATTGAAAATGAAATGTTATATTTTTAACAAATGTCGACAATAATTATGCATTAAATAGTATAATTTGAATAATTACAATTTTTTTAGATATCCACTAGTTCAAATTGCCTATAAATATTTTTTATTAGGCGTAATTAAAAATTTAATGACTATACACTTTTGTCAAGGTTAATCGATGAAATTTTAAATACCTGCAAATTTCTACCAGAGTTATGATTATTCGATCTAGCGCAGTATGAGAGCTGCTTTAGCCATTTCTATAAAGTTAAATAGTTTAACAATGTTCGATAAATTATATATTACCTGTGGTACAACAGTTCGATGACGATTAGGGTCTGATATGGTCCGCGCGGCTGGGCGGACGCACGGACGCGTGCGCTCCGTCAAGTCTGGTAGGCTGCCCATGCGGCCATATAAATCAACTGCTCATATTTCTCGAATATTTCTATAAGAGAAAGCTATCGTAAAATGACAGGTATAGAAAATAGCACTCTTTCTCTCACAAGTTGTGATTATGTTGTTGTTTGTCGTGAGTCGACATTAAAGCTGTAGTGAGATCGCTTCTTAAGATCGTCAGTTTTCTGGAATCGGTAAATATTGTAAAGGATTTATGTGTTTATAGGTACATTACCACTTATTTACTTCATATGCACCCTCCTTATATATAGATTTTGTATTACAGAGCCGACTCAGTCTATCTTTATTGCATTTGTTTGTCATTAAAAAAACATTTAATATGTAAACATACGAATACATTTATTCTTTGAAGCGACTTGGAAATCCGGTTACCACACCTTAATAAATAAAAACGTCAAAATTAAATAAATGTTTGGAATTAATTCAAGTGTGTGAAAAATCTATTTGGTTAAACTCAGCTTTGAATGTAGTTTATATCAAGGGCAAGGTCGGGACTTGATCTGTTGCATTGTGCTGTTATCGACGCGTGGAAACGCCTTGTTTTAGAATAAAAATATAATACAACTAATATGAGTGTTTTATATACATTAATATTAATTTAATTATATTGGACTGACTCTTTTAATCATCTATATCCTATATAGATAATAAATTCACTAAACTTACATATTCATTGCATTGTGAATATAATAACCATATATTAACCGTAACGATTAAAACAGGATGAGACACAGAATGTATTGAAATGTTTAAATATACCTTTGAGGGTGACCAATGTATTGTATATAACACTTCACTAAATTAAACAAAATCCGGATATGTGGGTAAATTTGATATGTTTATAAAACTTGCATTTGCAGACGAGACAGAGACGTCACAAGGGTTGGGAAAATACTGGTACAGCTAGTCATGAAGCGTCGGGAGATGCGGTGACCATAATTCATTATAATACGAAATTGAGGGAATCAATTTTTTGATTGTAAAATAAGTCGTATATATACAAATTTGCAATAGACCTGAACGTCAATGATGAACCCAAATAGTATTAAGATGCTATCAATTAAGACATATAATTTTGTTTCTTTATATTTCAATATCAATTTTCAATTAAAAAACACGTAATCGTATAGTCGTAGTTGAGACTCGTTAACATAGTTGCAATATTGCATGCAAATATTACATCATCATAAACCAATTATTAGTTCATTTGGTACTACCGGTGGCATTTGCCTGACCCCTAATAAATTATCAGCCCATTTAAATCAAGACGTTAGATATTTCTCTACGAAGATGATTTTAAACAGCATAATTATTGTATACAAATAAGATATAGGAGAAAATTAGCAGAAAATTAAAAGCCTTGGTCTTTCTATATTATGTTTGTGAATAAGATGACTGTGATATGACGACGAGGCATAACATTCGAGCAAAAAAAATACCTTTAGAGCGAATAAGATTTCTCGCTATCCGAGATAAGCAATATTTGTGGTCAACTCTATACATCTAGGGGTGTGTTACGCATGCGCAGATGCCTCAACGGTGGGAAAACATTAAAATTTCACACACGTGTCGTTATACAAATACGAAAACATGGCTGAGCTCATGGATCAAGTGGTCATTGAGTTATCCTCTAGAATGTAAAATGTATTGTAATGTTAGTGGATTCAAATTAATCAAATTTAATAAGAGATGATCACGCGGATTCACACTCGTCTCTAAACGAACACGCTTTTACATATAAATACACATATTATATGTTATATATCTTATTAGTAGCGATGAGAGAGTCGTCTTATTAGATGAGATGATGACATATCTAATTTCATTGAGGAATCAAATTTGTTACTACCAAATGTGCACTTGAAATCAATTATGATTTGCTCACTATTTTGGCTGTAATGGTTTATATACGAGTATAAGTAGCTATATACAGTGCCGGACATTTTTGTGGGACTATTTAAGATAGATTAGCATTTTCAGTATAACTCACAGATGTTAGATTTTTACATATTTTATTATTTTGCATAATTTACACAATATCTTTAGGAATGCCTATGTATTTTTCTGGTGCTACGGTAAAGTTTTAATAAAATCCATTCCGCAGTTTACGAACAGCAATCCATACATATCAGAATTTCGCGTTTATAATATAAGTAGGATTGTTTTATATCAAAGAAAGCAGGACGCCGCTGCCAGCTCGAATTATTTAATAATTACATTTAACGATAATTCGTCTTAAAGTGTTATCTGTCATAAAAATAAAAATTTGAAAAATCCATTATTTTATGTCTATTAAATTTGATTGGCTTCTCGTGTAGTCGCGCCCTTCGTTCCTAAGGTTGTATCGATCTTCCGAAGGTCCTTGGTGCATTGTTAATTCTCTACTCTCCACCATGCTCGTTCAACAGCTTCCCTGCGTTGTGGTGGTGGAACTGGTGAGTGAATTTCCTTGGTCACCTTGGAGACCTCCCACCTTCCCGGAAAAACAACTTTGAGATACTATTGTAAGACAATATTAAAACTAATATTTTGTAATTGTCTGTTTGATAACCACTTATCAAATTAGTCTGATTATATTTTTAAATTTATTTAAAAAAAAAATCTGGGTACACTTAACATAACTGTACCTCCACTAGAACGAAAGAACATGTTTCTCATACATTTTAGTTATGTTTAAGCGTTGATGAATACCTTTAAGTGAGTACCTTTGAGTGCAATTATATCGAATTGTTTTTTATGAATATAGACATTTAATTGTTTCTTCTACCAATTCCACTTCTGTGCCCGAAAAGTTAAATTAATTTTAAGTTCTGTTCCGTTATACAGTGTGAGGTATGAATTCTAGTAAATCATGTTTTAACTTTTATTCTTTCTTGGAATAAATTTAAGATAAATTTCGTCCATTGGTTGAGTGGTTAACACGCGAGGTTCAAAATTGATCTTCGAAGGCGTTTCCTCCACGAGCTCCACTCGACATTTCTTCAGCAACGTCAAAAGGCCAGCTAGCGATTGCATTTTAGCAAATCTCAGACCTAGAAAACAAAATGAATTACGTTAACATAGGTTTCGTTTCTCCATACATATGGAAGTAGTACGTAATGCTGAAGGTCCAAGGTCCAGATCTTAAGTGACACGCCGGTTCGCATTTGCGAACCGGTTTTCATTTGTTTATTTCCAAATCTTTAACAGGATATGCTGGGTTAGCCGCATTTTTGTTGTTAAAATTAAATATGACTGCATACAATTTGTTATGATTTATGGTAGATGAATTCAATCATGTGTCATTAAATATAAGTTTATAGGTACTTGGATATAATTAGCCTGTATTATTATTAATTACCTATACATATCCTTGGGCCTTCTCCAAATGGCATATAAGTAAATGGTTTAATTCGCTCCTTTTCCGCGCCCAAAAATCTTTCTGGTCGAAATACTTCCGGCTCCGGAAAGTATTCAGGGTTATGGTGCAGGTGATGAATTGGTATATGAACGCGCACACCTTTCGTTAGGGACACACCGGATGGCAGAGTGTAATCTTCTACCAACTCTCTTGTCACAACCCCAAAACTGGGCATGGGTGCGTCGAGTCGTCATTAAGAAGCAGAAACGTACCGCTCCGCAAATTAAAATTCTAAAAATAGGATTTTTTTCGCGTGAGAAGAAAAGAAATTAGTGATTGTGCATCTCAGAGGCGAATTTGATGATACTAAGCTCGCTGTGAAAAGTGTGGAAAAGTGATAAACAAGGGTAAAAAACTTAAAAACACAAACAATCTTATACAAAACTCTCCAGCGAAACAAGATCGACGACATATATATTTTCTGACATACCTTAAAAGAGCTCGTCGAGCGCATCTTTTAAGGCTAATATCAAAATTTTATCACGCGCTCTCGGAAGTTATTGGGAAATAAAGAAAAACACTGGCACGGGGTTCCAGCTTGAAGCCGAATTTGGACATACCATATCACCACCATGCAAGCTGAACAAGGAGGTGGTCTTAGATCTTCATTCATCAATAGGGAAAAAATTTCAGTTGGATTAAACAAGATGACAAAACACCTTTAAAGAAGAATAAAAAGAAAAAAGATCGAGGACCCATCTTTTCCCTACATCATTGGAAGCCCCGCAGAGATCTATTAAAAGTACCAATTCGGATCTTTCCCGTTAAAACTGAGGTTTCTGGAAACTTTTTTCTCCTGACCACGTGGCACGTGGTCAGAGAATCCGCCAGTATTTTGCGCCGCGGACAGGCTCACGTGATAGATCTCGGCGAGCCGGTCATTTTTATATATTCTCTTAGTCTTTTTGACCAATATTGGCGGCCCCAGGAACCCGGGAATATACACGGGAAAAGTGCGGGATAACTCGGAAACGGTTCATTTTAACGCGTTTTTGACATCGCATCAGTATACTATAGTATACTGGATTTGACTGCCCGGTCGAACCCTCGGGAGCAAAATTCAAAATTTACATTATTTTTCAAAATTTAATTAAGTAATATTTACCAAATTAGAGCAAAACTATTTTCTACAAAACGGTGCACCGTAGGTTAAAAATAACACCATTACCGGCTTTATTAGAGTGAAAAAGGGTTATAGGGTTGTGTTTTCACCGAACCTCGGACCCCCTCCCCCGCCTTACCACCTCACCCCCTGGGGAGTACAATTGCAACCCCACAACATACACGTGTGACGGCTCTATCGACTCCCCCTAAAAAGGTGAGTCCTGAGCTCGCTCTCAACCACTCCCGCACACACACACAGATACTACACACAACACACAAAACATTATCCACACACAAACACAATGTGACAGCTCTTTCAACCCCTCGTACTCGGGGAGAAGATTTCAGTTCCACTTTGACATTCGAACAACACACACACACACAGCATACACACACACAAATAATCGCTCAGAAATAAGTGTACACCTACTCACTCCCTGATTGCAGCGGATCCCTCATAGGTCGCACGTGCTCAGGCACACTTGCACACACACACACACACACAGACACACCCATATAAGGCGTAGGTTAGGTGGCCCTCTCCCGCTTATTGCAAGAAGTGATACACCGTTTCCGAAGGGTACCAGAACTGTGATACTAGGTAAAGCAACAGGGGCTCTCCTTTTGGAAACCCCTCTTAGATATAAGTAATTGACCCGGCTACCACCCTTTTGGGAGTAGACCTTAGTATTAGTTTTTAGTTTATTGACTCGGCTACCACCCTTTTGGGGGTAGACCTTAGGATTAGTATAACGACTATTCTACCACCCTATAGGTGTAGATCTCTTATTATCAAGACTCGTAACTGTTTTACGATACAAAGTTTACAATTCTGACACTCTTTTAACCTATTTATTATTTATTATCTATTGTATTAATAATCAAACAACAAAAATACATTTTTAACTATAATAAGACTAATTTTAATTTTTTTATGTTATTTGACGCTTCGGTCTACCATATAGTGTAATACTTACGAACAAACAAAAACAAATGTGATTGGTCTTAACCCCGTTAAAAAAAAGAAAAGATTGTAGACAAACCCTAATCCGCACAAGTAGGCCCTCAGTTAGTGACCAGGGAAGAAACAAACCCAAAGCGTAGTAGCAGGGACTGGTCCAACCCTGGTCGCACGCTTCTCCATTTCTCCACCAAAAAGACGGGAAAGAACCCCCGATTAAAACACTCAAAAGAGTGAAGGAAAAGAAAAAGACCCCATGCTCCAAGTCTCGGTACCAAAACTCCGGAAACTGGAAATGGAAAAATACGAAACAAAAGAGACGGAAATAAAGGGACTTTTCCAAAAAATTAACAACCAGCTCGAAAGTGTCAGGAACCTAAACGGAAATAAAAATGAAGTAAAGCACCACCAAAAGATTACAGAAATAATAAAGGAGCTGTTAGTCGAAAGAAAGGAAACAAGAAAGGAACTCTGGAGACAGCGAAAAAGAAGGAGAAGCGGAGAACTAAAACAGAAAGAAATGAACAAGGAAGGTGAGTTGGACAAAAGTAGAAAAACTCAGATTAGCAAAAGCTTTGAAAAAATGATTATAGAAAGTGAAGAGAGGGTCATGCGAAGTTGGGAGAAATTAAAAGTTATGCCGAAGTCACAGTACAAGGACTGAACCTAAGGAGGATAGAAGCAGAACCGCAGGTTTCAAAAGGAAACTGGACTGTATTCTCTATTGTGGAGCCGGTGAAAACGAACCAAGTAAGTCCAAAAAATTAGATGCTCCCTTAACCAAAAGACAATGGCTTTAAAATTGAAAAATAAAAAAATAAAAGGAGGAAAGGTGGTCATTGGTTGCCGCACTGAGGAGGAGAGCAAGGGTTAAAGAGAGAATTACTCAGGACAGTAATGGGATTACAGCGAAGGAACTTAATAATAAAAACCCGCTGGTGCGTTTCAAAAATATATTGAGGTACAACACCCTAGAGGATATAAAAAACGCCCTCAAACCAAAGGGCACACCGGAAGCCTATCTGGGGAGGACTGGGCGATACGGAAAACACCGCCAAAATGCCAGGAATGCGCACAGTGCCACGTCATCGTACAGGTCACCCCGGGATGTGGAAGGCGCTACCGGGCGGAGAAGGTCCATATTGACCTCCAGAGGGTCTGGTGAGGATCAGTCCCCCCTTGTGCAGTGCCCACGTGTCTCGGATACGGACACACGAGGAAGCACTGTCAAGAGGGCAAACTGACCTGTTCCCAGTGCACAGGCGAGCACCTCAGAGTTGACTGCCCAAATAAAAGCCAGACACCAGAATGTATTAATTGTAAAAGAGCTGAACTGGACATTGGACCACACGCGTTTAGTACTGAATCCCATACCAGAAAATGGGATGCATTGGCCAGAAGGTCAGTGGCGTATTGCTAAAGTCCCCCTAGGCAAATCCAGTAATACAAGCGAACGTACAGAGATCTGCCCTCGCCACGGAGGAGTTAATTATCAGGCCAAAAAACGGCGTATCTCCATCCGCTCGTACAGGAACCTACATAAGCGGTGGGAAAAATGAAGGACTATACAGGCACAAGAGTCTACCAACAAATCGGAGTTGGCAATCATACTAAACGCTATTGTCGTATAATGATAACATCCAGGTACACAATACCCCAGATATCAGTCCAATTGATTGCCATTCTTAAAAAAAAGGAAATCAACTAGTCTCATGTACTTCGAACGTATCCAAACCCCCTAATCCATACCTCCAGACACTAAAACAAATCGTCGAGAAATAGGACGGAGAAAATAGTGGGAGGGGACGTAAAGCCAGAAATGCCTGGTGGGGGATAGGATAACTAATAAGAGGGGAAAAGAAGCAGAAACCTTCCTACTGCTTGGAGATCTTAAACCAGGGTGGGACGCCAACTTTTAACACAAACAGAGGAACACAATATACTCTAGTTGCGTCGACGTCACGGACCGACTACCTCCTCGGTCTCATTAGACTGGAGGGTGGACCAGAGTTGACCAGTTCGGACACAATATCAGTTTGAGATCACCTCACGGATCAAAATTAATGAACAGTAGAGTGTACAATGTTCGAAAGCAACTACCCACTTTCGTACGAAAGTTAGACAGTGCTTCTAACACAACTCCACCACAATATCAACACCTTAGATCCACTACCTTCTAGAAACCATGTTCAAACCTATTACAACCTTGCGACACACACATTCCAAAAATTAAAGTACAGAGAAAAACACCGCCCCCCTGGTGGACAGAAGAGCTAACCCAAATAAGAAAGTCGCCTAACGATGAGAAGGAAAATCCGGCATTGTTCCTGGTCCGCCGACCGTTGTTATATCGCAATACAGCAAGCGAAGCAGGAGTATCTGAAGCATACAAGAGCAAGCTGGAAAGCTGGAAGAGGTTCTGTGAAAAGCAAATGGAAACTTTGGGATGGATTTATAGGGTATCAAAAAGCGCAACCCACCAACTCTCAAAGATGCAAATCTCTCCTACCAGACTCTGCCACTATCTTGCGGAGACCTTTTTTCCGAAGATACGAGCGCCCGGGAAACCTGCTGGCACACAGAAATACGGAGGGTCAAACATAAAAGAATCGGGCCATGATGACACTCATGACCCGCCTTTTACACTGAAAGAACTCCGGAGTTGCCAGGACTTCAACCCCAAAAAGGCCCCTGGAGGGATGGGTTAACGTCAGAATCTGCAGTGAGGCGATTTTCGCGGACCCGGACGTTTTCCTGGCATGGCGAAAGATGCCTTGACCTAGGCTATTTCCCCAGGATTTGGAAGAAGGCCACGGTAATTATCCTCAAAAACAAGGAAGGAACTATAGTCACCGAATCATACCGCCCATTGGACTTCTAGTTATGGGCAATAATAGAAAAAATGCTGGTGAAAAGACTGACTGGCACCTGGTCCCCCGATTCTCCCCCAAACAATACGATTCATGCCGCAGCGTGGTACCGAGGACCCCTCTTCCTATGGAATCAAGTCGCTAAAAACAAAAAGGTTATTACTTAATATCACTAGACATAGAGGGCGCCTTTGATAACGCTTGGTGGCCGGCCATCTGCGTGAGACTGACTGAAAGCGGTGCCCATCCAACTACCTACTAGTGCATAATTATCTCACGACAGAGAGGTCCGTGTCGTCACGGAGGAGCTGTAGCTACAAAAACAACGAACAAAGGTTGCGTACAGGGATCCATACGGGCCCACCCGTGGAATCTGTTCTGGACCCCTTGCTAAAGACATTAGAAACAGCCGGTGTGTACGCGCAGGCCTTTGCTACGACGTGGTCCTCCTGTTCAGTCCAACACGGCGTTGGAAACAGAAAAATCCCAAATATCACTCGCACAGATCTGGGAGTGGGGCCAGAAATAAATTAAGATTCGCCCCCCAAAAAGCGATGCTCATCCAAGACGGTTAAAATATGATAGCCAAGACTCACTGGGCGGCACACAATAGGATTCAGACAGTGTGAGGATTCTGGGCTTGACGATAGACCGAAAATCACCTTTAGCACCACTTAGAGCTGCCTCAACAAAGCCATAGGCCTCTACAAACAGGTCTCAAAGGCAGCTAGGGTGACTGGGGCCTTAGCTCAGAAATTATCAGAACAATATATACGGCTTCGTCAGCCCATAGTCCTCTACCGCCAATCTTGGGCAGACCGGCGCAAAAAGCTTACATTATTAAAAGATTAGACACAGTACAGCGAAGTTTTGCCATCAAAATTGTAGGCTACAGGACGGCTCCACTCAGTCCCTCAGAATCTGGCGGTCTACTCCCCCTAACCTAGACAAGAAACATCCTTATCAGATTAAAAAGGGGCATATGACCTCGACACTTGGAGGGAGCTAGGTGGAAATGAAACACCATTCCACAAAAGTCCCCACCCGCAAAGATAGTTAGAATATTTTCCTAACCAATGAGGAAGTACAATAAACAGGGATAGCATTCAAATATACACGGATGGAAGCAAACGCAAGAAGGGGTGGGACTGCATCTCCCTTTGGAAGGGAGACAAAGAAGTAAAGAGTCAAAAGCTGCCTCTGGCGCATTTCTGCACCGTGTACCAGGCTGAACTGGTGGCGCTACAAAGAGCGGCGCAATTAGCGGTCACGGAAAGAGACCGAGGTCCTCATCTACAGCGACTCAAGGTCTGCGTTAGATGCGGTTGCGGGGGGACGCTCTTTCGATCCCCTAGTCACCAGATCCCGAGCTTCTTACCCAACACCCAGAGAAGAGTGTCAAACTTTTCTGGGTTAAAGCACACGCGGGGAGAAGGGGGAACGAGAGCGGACCAGTTGGCCAAAAGCCACCACCAAGCGGAGGCCGGTCTACGACCGCTGTCCCTATCATACATCAAAAAATCAATACGCGCAAGCACGGTGCAGAAATGGGTCAGGAACAGTCTGAAGAAACAACCGGGGCACAACTAGGATGTTTTTGCCCATCCAGACGCGTACAAAATCACAAGGTCAAAAGATTCAATCCGGTCTGACCCAATTTGACAGGGCATGGGGCCTTCCATACCTCCCGTTTCAAAATAAACCAATCCCGCATGCGAATGCGACGGAAACGCAATCAAACGGTGAGCATCTCCTATGGAGTGCCCCATATTCGCCATGCAAAGGCACGACCTGGAGCAAACTGTGGGAATGCGATAGTACGCAATCGCTACCCGACATCCTTCGGGCAGGTCGGCCCTGGAAAAATTCTGCACGATTCTGGATCGAAAGAAGATTCAATGGCGCTAAAATTGTAAAAAATATTAGAATATATTAGATAAAAATACATATATCATCTTATATATCAATAAATAAAGAAAGTAAGTTAAATAGAGAATGAATAAAGATATAGTAATAACTAAAATTAATGAATGCAAAATGTAAGTCAATAAAAAAGTTAAAATAAACGTGAATATTGTGTATAAAGTTTCATATGTATATATAGAAACAATGTAAAATGTTAATGTAAAAATTATGAATGTAAATAAATACGAACCAAGAATAACATAATGTACATGAATGTAATAAATAAAGCAAATAAGGTCCTTGATAGGCAAAAGTCAAGGGTGGGTTCGCAGCTCCACGGCCCCGGGGCGTGGAAAAAAAAAAAAAAAAAAAAAAAAAAAAAAAACCCCAAGAACTGGGTAGAGTCGGAGAGTCTCACTCACACAAGCATCTAAATACGGAGTCTCATTAACACATTCGTAATTTATTCGGTCATTGTTTTTGAAATACATATCCACTTCCTCTATAGCCCGATCTTGTTTTTCTGGATCTTTCGCCAGCTCATACAAAAGGAAAGCCAGTGTCGTCGCTGTTGTTTCAAAGCCGGCTGCATAAAATACGACACACTGCGCCGTGAGAAGTGAATCGTCCACCTCTAGTCTTGTCTCTTTACGTTCTCCCTTTAAGGTTGTAATACTATCACCCGTAATGTATTTCTTCTCCTTAAAACCCAACACGAGATCCACAAAGTCATGTCGTCCACAATGTTTGTATCCGCGCTGATCGAATACTTCTTTTAGAAGGTGTCCAAAGAAATCTGTTATCTCTGAAGGGAACGCTTGAAAACCTAGTTTGTAAAATATATCCGGCCACACGGCTCGTCCAATTAGTTTGAGACCCCTAGCGGTGGTTGGTTCAAAAATTTTACGTCCAATTTCGTAGAATAGGTTTCTTTCCTCTTTTAAAGATGTCGCATTCATGTTTACCCCGAAAGCACATGATCCAATGCAGTCTATTGTATACCTAGCCATCATTGACCGCACTCCAGACTTGGGCTCTAGCAGCGCATTATCAATCATTTTCTCCAGTCCAACTGTACACTCTTGTACCAAGTAGAACATTTTCTTAATTTTTGCCGACGTAAAGAATGGTGTTAAATGTTGCCTTACAACTTTCCACCGATCACCACCTGACAAAAATAGGCCTCCAGTTATGATCTCTTTGGACGCATAGTCGCCATTTTCTCGGCTATTAAAATAATAAAAGTCCTTTACTAGAATGAGTTTAATGTAATCCGGGTCTTTCACGATTAACGTTGGCTCCGTTCCATAAAATGCACCGATGTAAGGCTCTTCAAATTTATCACAAATATTGTTTACCACGTGTGTTATTGTATTATTTAACACTATGTAATCATTATAATTGCCGAACAATGGGATTGGTTGAAGATAGGGTACACCTCTGCTCTTCCAGTACCTAAATTTTTTTGTTGTTTGGTATAAAATTAAAATAAATATGACTATAATAGCAAGAACAACAAGAACCAACATTTTGCGACCGGTTTCAGACTGAGCAGTAAGTCTAATGTTTTTGCTTTTATAAAGCGGATATGTCATTTAAATCCAACCAGACTTTGGATAAAAACCATAATTAAAATTGATGATATAAAAGAGATACTGCAACTTCGTCGTCGTTGTAATAATAATGAAACGTTTTCAAAAAGACAAAACTTAACATAGGTCAATGTATTACAAGTTTCTGAGAGTTATTAATAATTAAGTAAAATATATGTTTAAATATAAGAAAAAACTATATTAATATTCTGCAAAAATGAGTCTATAAATTACTATTTATACTCGCAATCATAGGTTTCTTGAAGTAAAATATTTTTACATTTATATACATTTTTTAGTAGGTGTTCCGGCCTTAAGACATACCTTCGCATACAGTAAGCCAAGGATGTTGTATGTTTAGTATATTGTATATGTATTTTTTAATATATGTCTTAAACCAATTAGTCTGTCATAGAAAAGCATTTGAAAATACATTATACCATACATACCACGTTAATGATTGTGTAGATCTCAAAATAACACAACGGTTTGTAAATCATTAAAATTAATTGGTGCAGTGACCATAGTTAATACAAAATATAAACAAAATGGCACTGACATAATGTCCTTGGATGTGCTATCCAAGGACTGTATGTCAGCGACTTATTACAATATATTAAGCATTGTTTATAAATTTATTTTAGTTTGTGATAGTCTTTACATGGCAATTTAAAATAAAAATGGAAGACACTAGTATAAGAAGTCTGGAACAATCACATTTCAAGAATTAATTGCTCAAAATTTACCATCGGCAAGATTAGTGTTATTACTTGTTGTTTGTCAATTTTGTGGTTTATTAGACCACAAATATTAGTAGTATTATTAAAATATTCGCTTCTAAAAGTATGTTTAATATTTAGATGTAATCATCACTACATAGTATAAATAAAGTCGCTTTCTCTGTCCCTTTGTATGCTTAAATCTTTGAAACTACGCAACGGATTTTGATGCGTTTTTTTTTAATAGATAGAGTGATTCAAGAGGGTGTTTTACATGTATAATAACATCCATTAAAGAGTAGAGAAGTACTGTTGTATTTTTGAGGTTTCTAATGTGATGTCGTAAAATTACATTTTTTCCGCTTACCTACATTGCAAACGCAGGCTGAACCGTACGAGTTTTATCAAAATAATGGACTAAGTATTGTACACATTAAAAAGGTTTACAGAAAAGTCCGTGATGGAATATGTCTATCTCTTATGGATAACCCACAATGACTTTTTTTTGTCATTCACTTTTTACGACAACGCGTTTATTTTTCTGTAGTGTATTTAGTATCAGCATTGCACAAGCCGGGGAGGGTCGCTAGTAATAATATAAATATGTATACTAAAAAAAGAAATTGAAACCAAAATAATATATGGAATCGTTTTTTAGGTCTAAACGTAACGATTAAAATCGATTCAAAGCAAATACTAACTTAACTGCTTCAACTTCAACCTAGCCAAATTAACTGAATTTTAACATTATTATTAATTTTAATATGACTGAATTTATGAAGTCAATAGAACTAACACTTATTGGCTCTCCATTCCATTACAAGAATTGATTTTGGAGCCATGTCAAATTAGCATCATGTTACAATTGATACTCTTTCTACCGGCCATGAAATGTGCAACCATCGCATTCTAACAGCACTTGGTTTAAGAACAGCTATATAATCTATCTCAATCAGTGACGGTAGTTTAATCTATTAGAATTGCTAATTTTGTACAGAAATATGATAAAGACGTATAGCGTCAGAATGCTAAGTTGTCTTTGTATTAACAAAAAACAAAAATTTATGATATCTGTGCTCTTGGGCAAACTTTTAGTTAAATATCAAAATATACACCCAGGATTATCAACATTATTATCCGCCATTTTGTTTCCAAAACACACAGTTGATAATATTATGACTGGCACATTTGTACCTTCTAAGTTGACTACTGATCAGATATTATGATAGCGTGGTGTAATTTAAATGTATTGTGGTTGATCGGTGAGATAATGATTGCAAATAATAAATTCAATAAGCTATTAATTAAATTTATTAACAAGGGTAATCACTATAGTATTACGATTTTTATACAATCAGGGATTATTAAAAAGCGTTGGAATTGTTCCACTACATTAACATCGTATAGGATATAAAATTTCAGTTCGATATATCTCTTGGTACAAATTTCAAATGTATTCCATGGCTAGGCTGGGTGCTGAGCGCTCGTGGTTCGTATTCTATTTTCAAATGGGTGTTCGGTGCCAGTTCAACCCGAATTTTTCTCAAAATTGTCAAGATGCCTGCCAACATCTGCATCTTGGCGAATCTCATTCCTAAAATATATATTTAAATTTTAAACACATTTCAAACACAAAAAAGTTGTTTTAGCAATCTCGTTATAAAAAATAAAGAAAACACATTAATTAAATTTATACATTTTTACTTACCGATACATGTTCGAGGGCCTTCTCCAAATGGCATATATGTAAATGGTTTAATCTTCTCTTTTTCTTCACCCATAAACCTTTCCGGCATGAAAACCTCTGGGTTGGGGAAGTATTCTGGGTTCCGTTGTATATGATGAACTGGTATTTGGATCCTCACACCTTTATTTAAAAGCACACCCGAAGGTAGTGTATAGTCTTCGACAACTTCCCGTGTCAAAACTCCAACTACGGGATACAGTCTTAGGGTTTCGTTAATGCAGGCATCTAGGAATGGCGTCTCAGCTACACATTCGTATGACAGTGTACTATTCTTTGCAAAATACTCGTCTACTTCCTGCAGCGCTTGCTTTTGTAGATCAGGATTCTTTGCTAATTCAAAAAGCATGAAACTTAATGTAGTAGCAGATGTTTCAAATCCAGCTGCGAAGAACAGCAGACACTGGGCAGTTAGTAGATCATGGTCGACTTCGATTGTTGCCTTTTTCTTTTCACCCTTCAAATTACTGATACTGTCACCAGTTATAAATTTATTAGCCCTCAGTCCCAATACCAAGTCTACAAAGTCGTGTCTGCCTGAATTTTTATACTGCCGCTGCTCGAATACATTCGTGAGAAGATTGCTGAAAAACTTGGGTATCTCCAATGGAAAGGCTTTGAAGCCTAAAGTATAGAAAATTGAAGGCCAAATAAGCCGGCTGACAACTTTGAAACCTCTGATGTTGGAGGCCTCAAAAATCTTTCGGCCAATTCGTACGAATGGATTTTTAGTTCCTTCGTTTAGTTTAATTGCTTCCGTGTTGACCCCAAATGCGCAGGTTCCTATACAGTCAATAGTGAATCTTGACATCAAATCCCTTACTTCGACGCTAGGCTTTTTCGCCAAGTCATGTAGGGTTTTGTCAAGGTTGGCTGAGCATTCCTCTATGAGATAGAACATTTTCTTCATTTTAGCCAAAGAGAACAATGGAGTTAGGTTTTGCCGTATAATCTTCCAACGATCGCCGCTCGCGAAGAATAAGTTTGTAGTAAGAACTTCTTTATGAGAATAGTCCGCAACTTCTCGGCTGTTAAAGTAGTAGAAGTCTTTTGTTAGCATCAGCTTTAGATACTCTGGGTCTTGAACGATCAACGCTGGCTCTGTTCCCAGGAACGTGCCAATATACGCTTCCTTTGGGAACTGTTCGCATATTTGATTGACGACTTCTGTGATAAATTTTCTCAGGAGTATATAATCTTTGTAGTTTCCAAACAGGGGAGTCGGTTGAGGGTACGGTACATTTCGTTTCTTCCAATAATCGAATTTATATTGTGACAAATAGTACAATATTAAAATTATAGCGAGTACGGTTAGGAGTACTGCGGTGACTGCCATTGTTTTTTTTGTAAAATGATAAAAATTTCGCCTTTATATACTATATTCGCTTAGTTTTCTTATCACCCTATAAGCGAGGTATTATATCAGTGATCTGTATATCAAGCAGTCGATAAGCCCTAAATACTTAAAATAGACAATTATGATTGCGTTGATATAATAATTAATCGATATTTACAATATTGTATTACTGCTGCTTGGCCGAATTTAAGACATCCAGAAAAGCCTTTGATATTTCCCTTACGTAAGCTTTACGTTACAGTTCTTTTGTACAAACATGAATATTTAATTTAATTTGTATTAATACATACATGTTAATTACAATAAGTTACTTATTAGAATAGACTGTAAATTGGGTTCTCATAAAGAAATACTTTTCGATCAATATAAATTCATTTTAATTACAAGTAACATGATTTATCAAAACTAACCTACATAAAACAGAAGAAAATTAAGATATTCATCAAAACAGAAGAATATCTAATTTGAAATTATTAATTTTTGTATGTACGTAAAAAGTCATATAATAGAATAGATTTCCTTTGGTAATTTGATTACATCTTTGCGTATTTGTGAGATTACAATTGAAGTTGATATTTGAAGTTTTTTTTAAAATATTCAGTTTTAGCATCGTCATTCAAAAATAAGCTCCATAATAAGATATATTTGGTATTGCGTATCCTAGTATAATTACTTGTTTTGAGGGTTGACGAAGTTCTCAGTTTCACTATTACATATGTGCGCCAAATTGGAGTTTAAATGCAGATCTCTATCTCAAATGGCCACACGGACCTGTCGGAGCCAGTTACCCATATAACCACACACCTACATTCCAATTCTCTGCGGGCGATGAACTCCTCCAAAACTTTTATATGCGTATAAAGTAGGTCTGAGAATCGGCTAACATCTATTTTTCATCCACTGCAATATTAAGGGGGACGGACCTTGTTTTTTTTATTTTTCTATTATACATCGTACAAAAATACATAAAACCCTAAATAAAACGATGAACCCTTATTTTTTATTTATTAATATATTTATTGAACTAAAAAAACAATTTCTAGAAATCACATGTATGGCAAAACAACGTTTGCCGGATCAGCTCAACCGATTCAACACAGTCTATAGTGTCATTTTTATATTAAGTTTATCACTAGACTAACATTTATACCTATACCAAAGTTAAATACCAAACCTAACAAAATAGATTAAATTCGATTAGTATTTCGCGAGATTTTCATCGAGTACTCCATCGGATTTTTTGATTTGTGTAAATGATAAAGCAGTCTGTAGACGTAGTATTCTTTAAGGCACTTTGCCTTTAACATATATAGATCATAACATGAAAATCAGGAGAATTTTAGATGTCTTACTTATAATTAATATATTGAAAGATAGATATAGATTATCGACAGAGCCAGAACTTAGTGGGAATAAAATGAAAACTAAAACCATAATATCCTTATAAAAATTATATTATTAACATCACTGTGTTTTGAATATTCTAAATGGCGAATGGTTTTGTGCTGAACTTATTTTTTAAATATAACACAGATTATATAAAAAATATTGACTTTAATAAAACTATATAATATGATATTAAGCAATCAAGTGATATTTCCATAAGTGAATCACCATAATCCATTACCGAGGTGTGAACTTAAGGTGGATTTTTTCAGAAATTTGCGTTATTAATGCTCGTGGTTCATATGTGACGTTAGATATTGTATCCTTGGTCACTCCGACGTGACATTTCCTAAGGATTGTTATTAATCCAGCTGTTATCTGCATTTTTGCAAATCGCAAGCCTGAAAAATATGAAACGATAAATAAAGTTGTATAACATATTCAAGGGACATTCATAAATATTTGGATAAAACTATTTGAGCCAGGTTTCCCCTTATTACATTAGCTCCCTACCAATAAAAGTCCTGTCAGAATTGGTCCAGCCATTTAAAATATTAGCCGAAACAAACAGGCAGGCAGAAAAAAATTGAAAAACATGTTTTTTGCTCATGCTATGTACAGTATATCATATGCATCTCATCATGGTTATTACTACAAACAGACGCTCTAATTTTATTGATATGTATGTTCAGATAAGAAAAATGCTAATATATACATACCAATGCAAATTCTCGGACCATCCCCAAATGGCATATAAGTAAACGGTTTAATATTGTCCTTTTCAGTCCCTAAAAATCTTTCCGGTATGAATTCATCAGGGTTCGGGAAGTAATTAGGATCCCTATGTAAAGAATACACCGGTATATGAACACGTACTCCTTTGTTCAATAGGACACCAGAGGGTAGAGTATAGTCCTCAACCACTTCTCTTGGAAGCACGCCAAGTACTGGATACAGTCTAAGGGTCTCATTAATGCAAGCTTCCAAATACGGCGTCTCAACCAAACATTCGTATTCCAGTTTATTGTGTCTCGTAAAATATTCTTCAACTTCTGCAATGGCCCGCTTCTGTTTCTCTTCGTTCTTCGCTAGTTCATACAATACAAAACTCAGTGTGCTTGCGGATGTCTCGAAACCCGCTGCGAAAAACAGCATACATTGGCTGCTTAAAAAATTACGATCAACTTCTATAACACACTTCTCCGCTTCGCCCTTCATGTTCTTAATGCTATCTCCGGTTAAGTATTTCTTTTGTTTTAAACTCAGCACCAAATCGACGAAGTCGTGCCGGCCGGATTCCTTGTAGTGCCTCTCCTCAAAGACGGTAACAAGCAGCTGATCGAAGAATTCCGTGAGCTTTAGGGGAAATAAATTTTGTCGCAATTTGTAGAATAAGCCAGGCCAGACCGCACGAGCGACATATCTGAGTCCTCTGATATTGGACGTCTCGAAGATCTTCCGACCAATGTTATAAAAGATGTTTTGTTCAGCTGACATCGCTGCTGTCTGGAGTCCAAAGGAACAAGATCCAATACAGTCTATCGTGTACCTCGCTGCTAAAGAATTAACATCAATACTGGATTTTGTTGTTGCGTCATCGAGTAGTCTTGACAAAACATTGGTGCATTCTTCTACCAAATAGAACATTTTCTTCATTTTCGACGAAGAAAAGAGCGGTGTCAGATTTTGTCTGATGACTTTCCATCTATCTCCGTATGTGAAAAACAGGGTTTTTGTAACCGCTTCCTTATGGCTATAGTCACTCGCTTCTCGGCCACTGAAGTAATAAAAGTCTTTTGTTAAAATTTGCTTGATGAGATCTGGTTGTTGGACAATTAATGTTGGTATTGTTCCATAAAACACACCAATATAAGGTTCTTTAGGAAATTTCTTACAAATATCGTCGACTACTTCATGAAGAGACCTTCTTAAAGTAATATAATCTATGTAATTACCAAAGATAGGAAGTGGTGTAGGTTGAACAATATTCCTTGTATGCCAATAACTAAACTTTCTATAATAAACATAATATAATATTATTAAAATACAAAACAAAGTTATAATGAAGGCCGGCATTTCTCAGAGTAATCCTTAATTAAATGACTTAGTCAAAGTGTTACAGTGAATTTATACGTTTAAATGCGAGCTTCTTTTATACGTAAACACGTTATATGTTTTTACCACACATACTGAGCCAGTACGTCGATACATAGATAATAATTTAATAATATTTGTTCTCAGTTTCCGCCTGTTAACAAAAAAGACCCGCAATTATATTCTACAAACAAAATAATTATAAAACATTGCAAAAATACGCGCTCAAAATACCTTCAAAGTTAACTCTTGTTTATAACTCCTGTGTACTCTATGGTAGTTAAGTCGAGATCAATCACAGCAAAATTTCGTTGTGTCGTTGTTTTGTCTAGTAATTTTTCGAGTGATACAAGATTATAGCAACTAATAACAATAATAATAACTTAACTTATAACAATAATAACTTATTACCTGACACGCAATGTTTTTGTAGAGTAGATTATATGTTAAATTTTTAAATAAAAAACCAAAGCATACGTCGAATTGTCCTCCACGTTTAATGAATCGGACAAAAATAGGTAGTATTTATAACCATCCTTCAGGCTATGACTCAAATCAATCGTTTTATCTAACTTATTTATAAAACATATAATCCACCTCTATACAAATTTAAATATTAAATAATTTTTTTGTTTTTTTTTTTTTAAAACATTAAAAAAAAACAGTTGCTATGCAACTCTATGAAATCAATGGTTATATTTCAAATTATATATACTTATCCATATATAAAAACAAAACCCAAATGTTATTAATCTAAAAACGAAAACAAAATTCACTAGCTATTCACAGTCGTATAGTGTAGTTAATTATGAAAGTAAAAAAATAGTTATAACTCAATATAAATATATTCTACCAGCTATGGATCGTTCGATCTGACATAATCACCTTTGTTAATAATAATAATAATAATAATAAATTTATTTCAGACCTAGATCCATCTAAATTGGTTAATATGTTATAAAATACAAACGTGCTATTTATTAGGTAAAAGACTAATAAAAAAAATATTATTTTTTATGAGATTTTGGTGGGGGGGGGGGCCCCCCCCCCCCCCCCCCCTAAAAAGTTCAGTGTCGTTCTTTATTTTGTTGACACAAAATATCACATTAATGCTGTTTTTGTAATCCCGACAACGCTGCAAAACATACCTCAAACATTTGGAGCTCAAAGTTATTCAACGTTATCTAAGTACCTTTCAATTATGTATTATATATATGTAATTGGCTATATTGTCATGCAATTAAGGTCTTTTTACAAGTCATACCACTTGATAACAAAATTGCAGGTATTGGTCCGTGACAAAACAGTACTTAATTATCGACTCGGTTACTATACATGAACACGGCTTCTATTCATTTTTAAAGAACTGAGTAATAAGAGTTTGCGCGGCGGCCAAGCGATGACTGGTCGCGGTCGGTTCAATTTTCATTTATGCGTAAATGGACACTGCTTTTCCAGGACTTGTCCTGCTTTTTGGGATGTCCTGGTTGGTTTAAAAGCATCCTGAGTTTATGAAAAGTCAGTAATGAAATGAATACAATGAATATACAATATATTTAAGTCTTAATGATTAAAAACATCAGTTATATTATTTACTTATACATTTGACAATTAAACTTAGTTAACGTAAAAGCTTAGTTATTTTATTTAGTGCAATGCATTATAGTCTTGTCATATATAATAAAGCTGTCTTTAAAGCGAAATCTCGTGGTATTTCTTTATTTAAATCCGTGACTTATAAGTAATTATCTTAAAGTAAGTATTATCTTGTAAGCAGATGGCAACTCTGTACATGCCGGACGGATGCCCATCGTTAAGTGTGAAAAGTTATCAGTAGCGGTTGCAATATTCGCAATTGACCTTCGGCAGCAAGATCATGCTCCTATGATAACACAGGCGTTTACTTAAGTATAATTCTATACTTTTTAATCAATAATTAATTTACCCTTTTCGGCTAAACAGAGTTGGCCGTAATGTCAATGTAATAGATTCAGCTCATTTAACACCCGCTTATTTAAGCACAATGCTCTCTGCTTGAAGCAGCCAATGTACAATTTACAGTGAAAACTGAAGTGGGCGAAAGAGCCACTCTTTCGTTGTTTTCATAAGATGAGATGTTTCATAAGACGTCTTAGGGGTGTCAACCGTGAAAGAATCCCGCGTTTGATGTGCCTATATTTAACCTATATATAAGTGTGTTAGGATTAAGCTATAACTACCTTAATAATAAAGGATCGTAGAGTACATAATATTGTCTTTTATTAACTGTTACTCATTTAAAGAAAAACACTTTATTAACGGATTTAAGTTATCTTCATTTTTGCAAAATTTAAATATATTTACATTATTTAAAAAAAATTCCGTCGTTTCGCGTGCATGAACCCTCAGTGGAAGGTGAAGGTCTCCTCCAAGCGTCTCCATCCTTCTCTATTTTTGGAAGTTTTGAGCCATTCCTTCCCTGCCACTGCCTGAATGTCATCCTCCCATCTTGCAAGTGGTCTACCTTGCTTCCTCTTACCTTGAGGGTTTAATTAAACATTATATAAGTAACTCACAATTATCATTTCCTTGAAACCTTATTATTTTAACCTAGGTAATTATTTATACATAGCTTTATTGACAAAAAGCCCCTGACTTTCGTTGATAATTGCACTCTTTCAATTCGTCGTTCTGTCAAATTGTATTAGCGCTACGATGAAATGGTACAGAAGAGTTGTGTTAATAAAGCATAAAAAATATATATTCTCGATTACAGATATAAATTTCCACTTACCTTCCATAATATGTATCAACTGTGTGTGTGTACTTACACATTTTAATAAATAATAAATACATTTAAAATCAACTATTAACGATTTAGTAGGTAGGTGGGCCTAATTACAAATAATTTTTTGCTGTAACCAATATTACCTGTTATTAAAACTGATAAAAGTACAAAAGTAAAGACTGGCCACTCGATCTCATTCCTGGCGACCCTGGCTTTTGTTTTGTCCAGCGTTTCTTGTCCAACTCTTCCATTGGCTTGGTATATATTATACGAGTGTGAAAATTCTAAGAATATAATTATTCTTAGATGATAGATGTCGTTTCGTATAGAAAAGCTTAATTCACAATTAGCTCCCAATATTTAATTATTTTACTTGTAAGTCTATTTCTACGTCTTCAATATTTTTTCAATAGTCAAGCTTATAACGTATTTGATCTTCATCTAAATCTGTGCAAATAGTTCTGAATAACTTGTTAGACTCCATTACTATCTGATGTATTCTACTTTTTAACTGGTTAAGGTATTTGAACCATTGTTAATATAAGATATATGATGCGCATGAATATTCAGAGAATATTCAATAAGTTTAATTTTCTGGAATGTGTAGAAATAAGTACCGATTTTTTTAAAAATTATATCAGGCAAATAAATCGATATATTTGCGAATATCGATTTATTTTTATATTCGATAATATCGCATGATCATATCATATCTAAAATTTTACAAGTAAAGATGATAAGGCTTTAAAAAAATAATGCTAATTCATTATGACATTTGTTTTTTTTGGAAATATTTTTGAAATAATATTATTATTTAATGATTAGGTATTTCATTATCAATAGAATATCATAGACGTCATTCGTGTTTATAGCAAGTCCTATAATAATATCCATAGTACCCCGGTGATAAAAATGTATTTTTCAATAACTCTTGGAATTATATGTTTTTTTTTAAATAAAACACAGGAGAGCTGTGCTACGTACTTCTATTTTATGAAAATCTAAACTTTAAGTAAAGATTTCGAAGTTACTCTATTTAAATATAAGGACGACATTCTTTCTACCTAAGAATAGCTCTCTATTAGCAGCTGGTTCCACAAGCACTTAGTTCTGGAACGGCAGGCATCGAGAAGATATTAGTAGAATTAGTATCTGCCCGTATAAATTTAGTAAATAATATTCTACCGTGCTATTTCGGGATTGTTTTTGGAAGACCTGCGAGGTGGGCGTTCGAACTTCACGTTTTGTGTAAACCATATCATGACAGTATCACATCAAAACATCGCCATACATTCGAACTCAAAAGTTCTATTTTTTTGTAATGTACCCTCATCTTTGCTCTAACATGAACTGTTAAATTTCTTATTTAGAATTAACACTTCTACACAATTTAATATTTAAATTTCTACACATCATCATTAATTTCAAATTGTGAAATCGATTTTTCAATCAACCATTACTTTAAAGCATTGACTTGCAGCGAGTCTGCGGCTTTTATTAAATGTTAGCTGACCCGGCGAACTTTGTTCCACCTTAAAGGCAATATCACATGATCACATTTTTGGCAATTTCGCTTTGCCACTAATATAATACTCACAAACAACGTCCATTGGCTAAATGCGAACGCTAGTAAGCAAGCAGATATCAGTGTTGCTATCGTATAGAAACGCAGCCCGTTTCGAATCAATATTTGATGAATTTCTTCTTATGCATCGTAAATTTTCTAGCTGTTGATCTCTGAGGTTTGCTCGACGATTTCGCATTTCCAACCGAGCCGTTTCACGGGCTGCCTTCCTTTGCTCTTGTGAGTGAGAAGCGCTAAGTCGAGCCATACTAAGGGGGCGCTCTTCACATCCAAAAGATCCTTGGTTTCAAGTGCAATTGTTTGCTGTGTGGCTTTAAGAAGGCGTAGAAACTTTAAACCGGCAGAGAATATAAATACTCTAGAGCACTTATATTACTTGCTCTAGAGTTTAGACGAATGCATCAACCGGAAATACTTTTTTTTTAATATTTTCAGATGTCAGTTGCGTTTTGTTATACCAAGTTTCAAAGCTCACTAGCTATTTCCCTAGCAATTTTCAGCCAAATTGGTTCAGCCCTTCTTGATATATAAATAGGGTAGCTAATACAGCTTTCTTTTATACTTTCTTTTATATATACAATATTTTTTTATTAGACATGGCCCAGCATTTTCTATCAAAAGATAAGTTTTTAAGTGGATCCTTACAATAATATTTTTTTCTGGCGCCTGCTAAATAATTTGAAAAACATCTCAAGAATGTACAAGGCCAAGGTTCATATAGATTTAAATAGGTTTATTTAGATATTTATATATTTAACAGTGGTTGACATGGGTTTAGATGTTCAACGTTTAATATCATTCTAATATATATTAGTATAGAATAAAAGTATAGATGTAAATATATGTTTTTCAGTTCCCTTACACCGATAACACAAGTTAAAAATAGCTTATCTAGGCGTACTCAGCGTCTGAAACGTCTTTCAAAATTTCGCACGTCAAATTATAATTAAACGACCGGTCACAATTGTTTTTGTGAAACAAATAACAGACAAACACAATTCAAACATTTGCGTACATTAATACATTTATGTATTCTACATTACTTTTTATTTAGAGCTATTATGCAAAATGGCGACATTGCCAATATTTCTAAGTAGGCGTTGTATTTTAAACTTATAAAAATATCTAATGTTATATAGATTGTAATAAACTTTTATTAATGTGGTAACGATCGTTTAATGATAGTAGCTAGAAAATACCTAACAATATTGACCTGGATTGGAAATAAATAAAAGGAATTATTTTTAGTGACCGACCCTAAATGACCATGCATGACATGCTGATGCAGCCCTTTCTATAAAAACTGTTGTATTCTGCAGCCTCTTAAGAATTTAAAAATTAAGCAAGCTGACGAAAAAAAGCCTTTCAATCAATCAATCAATATTTTTCGAAACTGTCAAGGGAATCTGATTTTTTTATACAAGTATGGGTATCTTTTATTACAAAAACAAACAATAACGTTTAATATTTAACAATAATTAACTCCCTAAAATGTTAGTAACAATTATTATTTCTTAAAAATAAGGATAGTTAATATAATAACATTCTTTATTTGCATCACACACCACATAGTTTACACAAAAAAAGGAAAGTCCTGTTATAAGAAAAAAATGTATTTTAAAATAAACCTAAAAAGTACCTCAACCTTAGTACCTAGTAGGCCTGGCAGAAGTCACTCTTCGGTTTACGACAATTTAAAACCCTAAGTAAATAAAAGAAGTAAATTTTTAATCTAACATTTTGAGAACATATTTTAATCCTAAACATCTACTGTGTTATTTTCGTGTACAAAATTATCTTTAAAATATCAGAGATTAATTGGAAATCTTGTTAAGTATCGAAATTCAATATTAAATTGGTCTTTTGTTCAAATAAACCCTTATAATCAGGATTACTTTTAATGAAGGAATATCGTGTTTACGTCGAAGCACGATTTAATTATTCTGAGAATCAAGTAAAATTTTCCGTAATTATCCAAAAGATATTCCATATTTCGCGATCATTTTATAAAAGACAACGTATTTCAGAGACAAACGGTAAAGAATATTATCGAACCTGAGTTCGATTCCTCGCTGTGAACGGCATTTATAAGACTCAAATTTAATTAATAGAAGGGCGCCATAGTAAAACTACAATTAAACATATTTATGTCGGGCAGAAACTCAAAACAATTAAAACATTCACCACCAAAATACCATATTTTATTTCTTAACCAAAAATGGGCCAAAGTTGTATATTGTTTATTAGTTTATGATTAAAATAATTCTGAGTCTCTCTTGAGGCAATTTTTTAGTTTTGTTTAACGCTTGTCTGTCTATGGCGGGAGGTACTGAAGATATTATTTTGCAGATTGCCAAGGCCCGAGCTACTTTCGCACAACTAGGACCGGTATGGCAGTCACGGAAGTGGACGAAGGTTAGAATATTCTGATTCAACACCAAATCTGTGCGTAGAACGTTACAAAATCTCGCATCGGCCCAAGTCTTCTGGTACCGCTGATGACACTTTCTCCGTATCTACTGGTCGGCGATCCTGTTAGCTATTAGAGCCCTGCTAGAAAATCATGGCATCTCCAACCCTCCAGTTTCCAAATCTCCTTACCAATGAAATTAAATAGGACAAAAATCTACTCAATACACCGATCCGTCGGCCATAGTTGAGCACAGAGTATCCATAATATTTACCTATGACGCATTAAGATGCGATTTACTATTCATATTATTCACGTCAACATTTCGGATGCTTTTCAGAAACTGTGTTCACGGCCATATTATTAAAAATATTCATTAATTATATATGAATTATATTTATAAAGTTATTGATATTATTTAGTGGCAAAAATCTGAGAAATAATAATATCCACTAAATAATATCATCTGAGATCCCTCTCAGATGACATAACTTAATTTAGAAGCTTGCCACGTTGCCGCTTAACAAAACAAATCAATTAAACAAATGAAAATTGCTCTTTATCAGAGTTTTGACTTTGATTATTATAATTAATTTATGAAGATATGATAATATATTATATGCAAAATAATATTATTTATATCAAACATATCATATCTTCATCAATTTATCTATCAAATATGCGTATATTATAATGATCCTACTACTTCTTGTACTTCTTTCAAAATCCATATCTTTTCTTTATATAAGATAAACTTTTAAAGAAAAATTGTTATATGTTGACATGTGGAATATGATATGATACATACGTGTTTAAATATTTCCAAGGTAATAAGCCCTAGGGTCTAAACATACCTGGCAACAGTGACTTTTGACTTGCTGACCTCACTAAGCGGATATGCGAATTAATTCCGGATTGCTTGATGCAAATTTTTACTCCACATCCCCATTCTACGAATAGATTTTAAGTACTTTGGTGAAGTACCATAGTTTTATTCGTACAACAAACATCAGGTTAAAAGTGACCAAATTTAGTAGTTTTGTTTCATGTAAAGGGTAAAACGAAATCCCTTATACTGAGACTATTCTCTATTCTATATCTGTTTATCTGTCTGTCTCTCGATTCGCTGTATTTTCACAGATTATGTGTTCTGTAAATATTTAACGGGCACCCAAGTTATTTGATGAAAATTCCAAAAAAATATTGAATTGACTTTTTCCTGTCACTTGAATAACCAATCGAGCCTTATTACTGAATTATTATAGATATATAACCAAAATAATAACTAAAAAAACATTCGTTATTTTCTCTATATTAATGTTGATGAAGCTGTCTGCATTCCCTTCTCGCATTGGCGATTTTTACCATATATTGCAATAAATTAAAACATAGCTCGTATATTACGTAATATACGAGCTGCTGTAAATGTTTCTATACAAATAGTATCTGTAGAGCAATAGTATCGGTATATTCTCTAAAGAAAAAATTCAATTCGGTAATTATTCCTGAATAAGTTGGTAACAGGGTCACAGTAAACGCAAGGCCGAAGATATGATCTCGTCTTCCACCCCTGGTTGGGTCACATTGTGATCAAATCTGTTGGCTTAGGTATTATGAATATGGAGTAAAAATTATATGTATTTATGGTAGCACCCATCAAACTATTATATAAAACCTCGGAGCGTTTTATTACTTATAATTAGTGCGAGATAAATTCTACAATCTCCAAAACTTATTATTTAGGAACAACGTAAAGAGAAAGTTAATAACAACGAAAAAGCTTCTTTCTTCTTCTTTTCATGAAAATATCTCGGGTTAAATCAAAAATTTTTAATCGCCCGATCGATCGATATTTATTACATCAACTATTGGACTGTATCAAACCAATCAAGTATTATTTTTTAATCGTTTGCATTTATTAGAAGCAATTTTGCCATACTTAAGACTTAAACGTTCTTTTGACTTACATTAAAGAATTTATAAGTGACGCCATATAAGAGTTAACACAGATAATATATTTAATTATTCTGTCATTGTCATAGAACTGAACTTCCGTAAAATATTTATCAGATCTGTCCTATTTAGCTCTATATAATTAAATGTATCCTTGTTAAAGAAATTATACAGTATGAAGCGAATGTTATTAATGAATGTTTTATGAATACATTTCAAACAGCTTATATTTCGTCGTGATTTTTAAGGAAGCTGAACCCAAAGAGAAGAACTGAGACTTCGATGTTAGTCTATCTGTCTACTTGGCTGTAATTGTGATAGTTGGGTGTTAAAAGTTTTAGGGGGCTTGTATTGTCGCTAATATATACACAACTACTTTATACACTAGTTACATATACCAAAAGATTGAATAAAAACAGAATGTAATAAATTATAAAGGGGAGCCAATATATATAATAATGTTATATAATTTAATTAGTCCTTTCTGTGAATGTTTGCGTTTGTGAGTTTGACTTTGATTAATGTCATTATTGTATCTTTGAAACATGTGTTAGGACGCATCTATATTTATAAATTGTATCTCTTTTTATATATTCTGTTTCTGTGATGTATTTGTTATGTTTCCTTGTAATAAATAAATAAATAACAAAAAAAAAAATCATCGTTTTTGCTCGAATGTAGTAATTATAAGATTCATACTTGCCCAATTTTTAATTCACACAACTATTTTTTGAAAAGCGTGTCGAGCAAACTTTGAATGGCTGGGTTTTAGTCAGAAGGCGCTAGGTTTTTCTTCCGTTTTTTTATTTACCAAATTGGTGTCGTATATCGTTGGATGCACTGAAAAATGATGGTATAGTTGTAGTCACAAATAAGCATATTATAAAAAAAATATATATATATTATAAAAAAAAACATTTTTCATTTTAAGTAGGTCTTAAAAAAGTCCAACTATGTTTTTGTTAGAGTTCTTTATAGTGGATTGTATTTATGCAATAGGCTTATCATATTATAGAAAGCCCTTTCTTTGGATCCCCGTGCCCTGCATAGGCCACAGTTGTCACCTTCCTCATCTTATAGTTGCCTTGTGATTTGTTAAACGTTTTTTTCTATGTGCGCCCTCAGACCCTAAACTACGTTATACATCCCAAAATATCATACCCAAGAAAAAATTATATTAAAAGTGGCACAAACAACGTCACAATTAAGACAAAAAAACGACGAAAGTCGCGTCGGATTATGGTACAAAAAACACTTAACTAAAAAATAAAAAATCACAAAAAAATCGCAAATAAGAAGAATAAATATATCCTTTGTGTAACTGCATATTATTGTTTTAATTTTCGCTATTTTTAATTGTTACTATACATATAACAGTTTTGTTCAGTTGTCTGACGCGTTTTTCTCTTTTATATTGACTTCAACTTTGTTTGTATCTAAATAAATAAATAATTGCAAGCCTTCATTTGTAAGAAATCAATGTTATTTAAGAAACACTGAACTAGACAATAAAACTTGATAATTGTTGTAATATTGTCATAGTAAGTAGTTAGGAAACGGAAATACCTTGAGCGTACACCCTACACAATAACGTATGTTTGATTGCCTTCCGATTGTTACAAAAAACGTAAAACATGTGACATTTTATTGTGAACTAAAAACATTTATTTATCTTCAGTGACAACGTTTAGCCAACTTCAAAGAAGGAAGAGCCATTTCAAACGTAAATTTTATGTGTACGGATAAGTACCATATTTATGTTAATTTTGATAATTATCATTTTAGAAAAGAGATTAATTTGAATCGAGGTCAATTCTAATCTTTACATGAGATTAGTTTTTTTTTTTCTTGTTTATATGCGCAAACAAGATTTGATAAACACTTAAAATGTAAGTCGAAAGTTAGTACCTATTATATTAATGATAAATTTAATTCTTATCATTATTTAGATTAATAAATCCGGAATTTCTTTATGTTGACACAATTTTAACAATTTAATACCAATACGAATTTTAATTTCAAGGAAGTCAATTAATTAAAGATAAAAAATGCACTATTAGAAAGTTTCATTTAGTTCAACCTTGGAGGCTGCCAAGGTTGAGGTTTGGGGTTTTTATTTTCCCATATACTAAATACTAATTTAGATTTGAGTGGATATAGTGGACGGTCCTCAGGTCCTAAGTTCTGTTCAAAATATAGTTGCTCGGATAACGGGAGAGAACAACAAAATGGACGGCGTGACAGAACGCATTAGGAAACCCAGCAGGACCATCCTTCTCGAATAACAAAAAAAAAATTAAACAATAGCTGTAGCGCCGTTTAGGAACGGAAAAAAAAACAGAAATCCAGAGACTTCTCCCATGAACGGTGATTGTCTTTATTTTAATTTTATCATCTGGTAACCTATACCATAAGTCATAATTTATTTGGAAAACGAGTGATACTAAAACGGTTGAAGTTTTCACAGATGATTTTATATTGCTATAGTAACTAATAAATAGAATAAGATGATCTAAGGCCACCAAAAAATTACTTTTTCCCTAAAATACTCGTATGGCTTCGTTGTAAAACTTTCGCGAGTCCGACACCCGATATTTTTAGATTTTTTATTATTGATTGATAACGTCACATCTCAAACTGGGAAAACTTATAATATTCTCTATGAATTCGAAGCAAACGAGTAACAGCGGTCAATACATTTTAGAGATTTTTGTATATTGACTACAATACGTCATTGATCTGCTATGATTCTGTTTCTAACGTTAACCCTCTAGTGGCAAGACTGTAATTTTATTCTTTAATATAAATAAAATACATTGTTAAGAAATCATAGTAAATCTTTTATAACCGCTTACAATACCTATATTAATCTCGAAGTGTTAATTTTAACTTTATGACGCAACACTTTGTGTTGTCATAATTTTTGTAATTATATTAATAATATTAGTTTAATTCAACTACTTAGGAACAATTTAGTCTCTCCTCTATACATTAAGTCAATGTATAATGTGTTATAAGCTATAAATAGCTTGACTTGGTTCTAACCGAGCGTGAAATATATCGCATCGAAATAAGTTTATATCAATCGCAAATCGTGGACAATATTATTTTGAATACTTCGCACAATAACCATTTCATACATCGTCCTTGGTTACGGTTAAATCGTGTCTATTGAGAAAACCACCCACTCTGAGGTTCGGTTGGGTTTTAAAAATAAGTACTATGTTATATCAGAACGTAATTTATTCGTATTATTATTTACCAATTATTATCCATTAATGAACAATAATAAGTCTTTTGTTTCGTTAAGTAACAGATAATGATTCTTATCATAATTAGAGATTAAAACGTAAGATTTTACACCGTATGTGTTCTTCTGGCTACGCTGGCCCAAGGTTTTTTTAAATTTGGAACCATTAGGTGTGGTCAAGGACAGGAAAAAGACCCAATCGAAGTGATGGCTGGACGGTCGAATAGTAGGTATCTGGGTCGATTGTACACTTATAAGCGATGGTCCGGGAATAAAATAATGTAAATATGTTTATTAGTTGCGTTAGCAATTATAAATAGCTTAGGGCCGAGTGTGTTCAATGTGTCGTGTGCTGATGCCTGAACAAAATTCACAATGCCGGCAATTTTCAAAGGAAAATTTCAGATTTTAATAATTATAATTTAATTAATATATAAAACGAAAGATTATTTAAATAGTAACTAAGCTAGTGTATCCTTGTTAATTATATTTTTGCTATGTCTGACAACAATTAACTAGATCAAAATAGGTTTTTGCTATATAACTAATGAAGATTTGGATTTCTGTTTTGTGAGTTTCCTCATAGTTCTAAGAACCTGTAGGTTGAAAGGAATAAAAAATCCTCTCCTTCTGAGCTCGGACAGGTTATCGTAGGTTGATTCACGGAATTTGTTTAGCTGAGTTGCCAGTGAGAATAATATTAAATGCTCGAAGGCAATTTATATTCTTAAAAAAACGTCATCATTACAAGTTTTCTCTTAATTTACAAAACTTTACATATTATGTATGGAAATACATTTATTGTATATAAGGAAATAATTATGCAGACACACAGTTTGCTGTTACTTCAACTCATTATACATTTTAAACCGATAAATTAATTTCCAACTACTCAATTTCTACATGCCGATTGTGCTTAAATTAATTGTATTATATGATTTAACCACGGCAACAATAACTATTATGAATTATTTAATATGCAAATGGGACGTAACTCCCGCAATATTTCATAATTAAATGAATCTGATAATGAAAATATGAATTTTATTATTAAACCAAAATCACTATATAGTTCAAGTTATATATTTAATCGAAATATGTAGCTTAGAGGGGAAGATGAGCTTAGCCGTCGTCGCCATTTTGGTGATGTCTTACATCAATAAAAAATTTATAGTGGTATATATTTACGAGCTACTTAATTACATTCCCACTCATCTTCTTCACTTCTATCACTCTCAAGTTTAAAAAAAATAGAAAATAAACTATTTTAATCCTCTTAAATTGGTATTTCATAGAAAACGTTGCAATATTATTATAGTTTTATCCTTTCTTTCGCACGATAACTACGTGTGACAGTTAAACGATTCCATGATTTGAAAACCTGAATAATATCTAGTGTCCCTGAGCTAGAGCATTGACGTACAGGGTTTCCCCTACGTATTGTGTGACATTCATAAAACTCTTTTTTTATTCGTCTCAATGGCCGGCAACGCACTTGCTAGCCCTCTGTGAGAGTCTATGGACGGCGGTCTCACTTAAGATCAAGCGAGCCGGTTACCGCCTATTTTTTGAAACAGCAATCTATATAATTAATTAACATTAATATATGTGCATAATACGTTAATATCAGAGACTTGTTACAATTGGATAATTTTCAAATTTGTTTGATTTATCTAAATCATGTAAAAAACAAAATCAATTTAAAGTAACTTAAATAAACAATTGTTAAATATTAATATAAAATGAATTTCCTGGTCGTTGTTTTACTTAACAAGAGTTCTATTTTTAGTCTATAAAATGCCAGTAAATGAAAAAAAAATGTGAAGTAAGTTATAAATAAAATCTATATTCTCTCCAAAAAAATAATAATAATCATTATAAAACGTGGATTAAAAATAACGTTAAAGATACATATTATTTATCATGGATACCATTTCTAAACAATACTATGTTTATTCCTAAGACCGATATTGTTCATAAAGTTCCCTTTTTATAGTACTAACTAGTTCAAGGTAAATTTTTATAGCATTGCTACACACCTATTGGTTCTTCATTCATATACTCTCGATTTTCAATCTTCTTCAAAATTCTCGGTCATTTGATAAAGAAAAAATCTTTTACGCTATATAAATAATACTTGTTACTTTTTAAAAGATCGATTTAAGTTACACCCTACAATTTATAATCTATAACAAATTGTAATCAATCCATTACGCATTGTAATAACTATTAAGTGAGTTGTTAAACCGGAGCGTCATTGAAAAAGAAACAAAAACTAAGGTGATATAGAAATTGTGTCTAGAAAACCCCAGTGACATCAGAAATGATATTTACAAGTTATTATGAAGTGACCACGAAGGCGGTATAGCACGCGAAACGTCGACACATTTTTTATCTATCATCAACTGTGTCGTTGAGTCTGTATTTTTTAAAAAATAATTCTTTTATAATGTAATTCTTAAAAAGTATTAAATATATATTCGAATGTAAACGTTGAATATCGCGAGGCTTCGTGGATAATTTTCCATATGTCATTAAGTATCGAAATTTCTCACTTCACATTCCGAATTGTGGTTAAAATACTAGGTTTTCCCAGTTACAGAGGAAAAATTACCGTCTTATTTGGTACATTTATATTAGAACCAGTTTACTTACTTACATACAAGAAATGTGTACTCTTAATGTACACTCTTCATTCTTAATAAAATCAGTTTTTTTTTAAGCAAACATTGAGCATTATAACTACACTAATGACTTTAATTGTTTAAATATTTCTTCATTTAATTTTTCAATCATACAAATTAAATATTACTTAATAATTATACAATATCAATAAAACTGCAAATAATTATGAGTTATAAACCCGTTATAAACAAGACTGTTATAAGAAAATATCCTTGTATTTATGACTTATAAAATGGATTTATTAATTAAATTTGACGACGCGTTAGGTGCAATAGCCGAGCAAAGGGTCCCGGTTCGATCCCCGGTACAGTACATAATATTAAAAAAGTGTATACGTAAGTTTGTAACTCAAATTAAACCTTGGGGTTAACCATTCGTAAGTTTCACTCACTCCCAGAGGGCATTGAATACATTACGAGTTCAGTATAACAACACATTCAGGCTGCTTATTGGGCTTGCCTAGATTCTGTAGTGCATCGGGCATGTTTGCGGAGATGCGAACGGATAGTTTCAACGTTATCGTTCGAAAAAGAGTGGCATCGCTGATGACTCATTTTCTATTATTCAATACTTAAAAAGGTGGCGTTCCGTTCATGCCCCACCATAGTATGTTTTTTTTAAGTCTTACTAATCATAGCTAACATAGCACCTAAGTATGAACTGTTACTAAATTATTAACCTATTTATATATGGATCTCTGGTATTTAAAAAAGTTTTATTATTATTATTATTATAAGTACTCATTCGTCATTTTCTGTTCAATTTTTTTACTCTGTGATGAAAAAGATAGATACCTTGATTGCAATTGCATAACTAATGTACTGTACACATTTTATGAATAATATAATCTTTAAACAATTTTCATTGTCTTGTTGTAATTATACGCATTGTAAGTATAATTGTTGAAGACTAATATGGGTTTCTCTTCGTTAGTATTATGTATTATTGCAACAAAAATTATAGTAAACAAATTAAAAAGTTAAATACTTATTTGTATTTTGGTATATAAGAAATTAATTGTATTTACTGTTGTTAGTTTATTATTTAAGTATTCAAGGTTAGTTTGTTGTAATCCTTAGTCCTCTGAACAAATATATTAAATTATTATACTAAAGAGGAATTATTTAATCATGTGATCATCAATTCAAATGTATCGGCATAAGAATGTTTAACGAAAGCATTTTAACACCTAATCTATATAATCATATAAAGATTAATATAATTAATTGCTATATGCTATTGAGGCATGTTTTATTGATGTCAAGTATTAATAACAGACATCCGGGTGGCTGTTTCCGGATATAAATAAACTTGGAACTTTATCGATTATTTCAAATAATGGAACATAGTGTTAACAATACATTTCTTCGCATTTTAATTAGAAGGAAATAATGAGTTGTCGTGGAAGAACTGCGCGTTATCAACCCGTAAATAATAACAAAAGAAAAAAAAATCAATAAAACAAAAGACGATCACAAATGCTATTAGAGTACTCTGGAAAATTCTAGAGCAACAAAAACTTTAATGAAGCTTAATAATGTCCGTTTTTCCGTTGCTTATTTTCGTATCTGTCAAAAGGTTTGGTCTTTGGAAAAAATGTGAAACTTGCGATACTAAATACGAATATCTATGAAATATCGATTAGCCATATTCAGTGAAATTATTTTAAATCAAGTTTGTCATCGAACAAAAAAATCCTGAAGATCTAGAAGTTTCAAAGCACTCGTCGCTACTAAGATGAGATTCATCTATTCGCAAATAAGTCTGCTCTGGGGACTAAATTCTTAATAGCATTTTCTAACATACTCGTATAAGAGGTGATTTAGAATTCAATCGTTGCAATTAACAATTTTAATCCGCATCAACAGACCAAGATCCTATAAAATTTTAAAACAGATGTCTTTAAAAATTTATGTCAATTCAAATTCATATCTAAATCAAACATTGGTTGATTGTGTTTCGTTGGTGATTGAATAAATTATATACATTTCATATGTATAGTGTAAATTAATAATACTAAATAAATTATATCTAATCGAAGCTTCTCATCCACTTACCAGTTGGTTAAGCATATGTGGCCGTCCTAAATTACTCATTCATTAATTACATTACATCTTGAAATCTCTTGAGTCATGTTGTTTGATGGGTAAATTACTTGAATGTATAGGTGCTGATCGAGGTCTAGACCGAGACGAAGGTGGACAGACGACATCGTAGATATAACTGGTAGATCGTGAATGGAACTCTCAAGGAACAGAAACTTCTGGAAAGCAGCGGAGGAGGCAAGCCTTTGTAAAAACCCAAGATGGGATTTACTCTAATAGCAATTAACACTACATACCTAATTTAAGCAAATTTTTTTAACCCTACTTACTCCTACTAAAAATAAAATATTGAATATATAATTGTAAATATGTAATTTAGAGTAAATAAAAAAGTTTTATTATTATTATTATAAGTGTATAAAAAATACCTTTTCGAAGAAAGTATTTTATTATATTTTTATAATTATAATTGCAATAATTAATAATCACTACTTTTACTGATTACTTTTATATACACTGACAGAAATTTCGCGAGTTTGACTAGAGACTGCTCCAAAAAGTAAAATAATTAATGTAAGGTAATTTCAGGGTTCAGCAATGTATGCATAAAAACCGTATGTGCATTCTGGTTTACCATATGAATAAAGCAAATCGATAGTCGCCAGATATATATTTGACGACTGCTTGAAATTAACACCACTCCCAGAAATATATCGATCCCGACTTCAATATTAACATTGTCCCACGTAATCCCATGACAACATGTCGGCTCTATCGTTTGAGATATCTAAATTACAGATGCGTGTTGACCTAGCAGCTAATCATATCTCATATCTGATGATGTCATGAGCTTCCTATGTGCGTAATAAAGACGTAGGTTAAATTGAGGAAATCGGAACATTTTACCCAAACATCGAAGACGTATGACGTATCACATTTGTAGAATAAAAATTATTTCAACAAAACTCACATATAAATCTGAGCCCGTAGGTGAAGAGCAATGTATAGCTCTGGTTGGTTCAAGTAATAATGGTTACGTCTACAATAATTAAAGACGCGTTGAGTTGCCGCATTTGCGTCGAAAAACGATTTGTAAGAGTCCAAAGTTCCTTTCTTATTAAAGAAAATTGAAAAGTCGATTTGTGTTTGATAGTATAGTGACATATGTAACATCTCACGCGTATTTTAAAAATAGATGGCGCCTAATTATTGAATTGATTTCATGGCCAGCTTTCTGCGGTTATTAAAGCAGCTTAAGTAATGTTAATTAACTTTTTCAAAAATATTTGTTTACTGAATTCCGGATATTGGCCGAGGTACCCACCTAATATCCTATCGCCACCTAAAAACACGATCTGTATTTTGATTTGTTAAAATGTTTGATTTGATTTTAAAAAAGTATAAATCATTTTGTCTTGCTTCAAAGTGTGGTGGGATCTAAAGTATCCTCCGAGCACTTAATTATATACCAGTATACTTTGGCCATGATCCCATAATCATTATATTAAAAGAAGATATAAACTGACACAGCTTCAATGCTTTATTTAAACAGAAAGACGCAAATCTTGAGGGACCTGACATACTTAGCACTATGTCCATTTTGGAGACACGGGATTAACGGTATTTTTCAGTAACTAATTTGGACTGCGTGCGTCGTACGGAATAAGCTGATTATTCCGTACGACGCACAAATGTATCGTTTTCAGTTTATGATTTTTGTGAATAAAACATTTTTAAATTATTAAAACATCAGCATTACACAACATTATAAATCCTTATACGTATACAAATTATTTATTTTTTTATTGACACATTAAATTCGAATGTTTAAAATTATCACAATTTTACATATATAACATATTAAATTATTTCCCGATCACGGTCAATAAATGACCTAGCCGCCTATGACGCGACACAATCAATTCTACATTCAAAAGTTTGTACAAGCTTATATTAGATTTAAAATAGTATGATCAAATTTTTCTCTTATATAATAAATAATAGGAGTATTATAGTCACCTTAACAAACGTTTCCTTACAAATCCAATACTACGAAATCGTTTACCTTGTTACATTGATAACGGTAATTACTTCAACATAAGGTTATAAGACAATAAATATTGCCCTTTGTGACGTCTAGGTTGGGAGACCTTAGCTGCATTCATTCTAGTAATTGGAACAATTAACGATTGTGAAAGGGTGGAAAATTTTCAAAGATCGCTTTGACTCATTTCAACAACGATCCAACTAGAACAATTATACAACTTTGATGATCCAATTGCAAAAGATGTGCAATGGTCACCATGTCTTACTGCTGAACAGGCACGATACCCGGTCAAAATTTGTGTATCATTTTAAATATTCTATGTATTAGGCCCCATAAAAATCTAAAATTAGCAGATAGGGTAACAAAGTGACAAGTATTAAGGACATAAAGATGTGTGTTATACCGCTACAATGGAGATAGGCGGGGCATGTGTGCAGGCTAAAGGACCACAGGTGGGCAAAAAACCTTAACTGAGTGGACCTGCCTTGTTTACGCTACCGGCTAAGCGGTAGCGTAAACGAGCAAAAAGAAAATGGAGAGGCCTACGCCTCGGAGGCGACTACTTTAGATTAGTTAATGTAGCTCAATGATACTTAAAATTGAATAGTTTAAGTAATAAAAATTGTTTAAAGGCTTTATTTATTTATTAGCCCCCAAAATACGATTTTTACTTAAAGCAGCCACGCTACTGTAGCGTTTCTGCTATAATCTGTAATAAATATCTAACCAAGGAATATCAACCGTAATTCTTAGTTGTATAGGCATAAAGAGCATTATTATTATTATTTAGCCCTAACTGGACGTGTGTAAAAATATGTCCTGATATATAGCTAACACTGTACACTTTCGTATATGAAGGTAAACGCGACTGACTCTGAAGAAAAATCTATTGGATTTTAATGAAACGTCATAATAGGTAGTTAGCTTTTATGACGAGTTATATCCTGATAATGGGCTACCTTTTTTCAATAATCACTTACGAGCCTGATGGAGGAGGATGGAATTGGAATTTAATTTAAAAAATCGAGTAAGTTCAAGACGAAATTCGCACGTAAAATTCGAATTTTTGCTAAAGTACATAACGTATAAACTAATCTATTTCAATTTTTTGTTAAAGTGGAAACAAGTGTACGTCATTTGGTAAAATTCAGGCATTCACCAATAAACCAAGAGCCTTCAAACAGCATTCAAACAGATCAAAAAACAGACGAACAGCGCAAGCCTAAGTTATAGTAAGGCGTTTTGTTCAGTTTCTTTAAAAATAATTCATAATCAATCACTTCACTTGTCATAAACATTTCTTTAATAAATGGTTACCGGATATACATTATTATCATTTAATCGATTATATCCTCCGCGTGACTTGCGCGTTTGTTTGAATGTAGGGGAATCTTAATTAAAATAATTGGAGGAATTTCATTATCAGATATGTAGTCAACAAAACATTTTATAGTTGTAGATTGGAATAAATCACACATCTGTGTTGTGTACATAAAATTATTGTATAAAAAAACAAGCAGGCAGCATCTAAATCATACTAATATCAGAAATATATATTAAATGTATATAATTAACACTTATGAACAATAAATTAATTTGTGAAGTTTACTGCCACAAGTCATCATGGAGAGGGCCTCAATGAATTTTTCGGCCTTATACCTGCAGCAATTTTCCATCGTCACGTCGAGGCAGAATGCAAAATTACATCCATATCACCACAGCGTACCAAAACAGAGCGTTTTAAGGCATTTTTTCCGCGATATTTTGTGGATCAGCTGCTGGCAGATAAATTCCCGAGCCGATACAACTTGGTTATCTTCAAAAGAAGAGCGTACCAATCCCTAAAAGCCTTTTGACAAGTACAATTAAAGTTCCATGTTATTTACAAAGCGCTTGTATGCTGTAAGCATTGTATTAGGCTCTTCATGACGTCTTATCGATATTCAAACGTTGGTTTAAAAGTTTAGTTTCTAATATGCAAGTAATACAATGTAAAGTTAATATTACTCACATAAAGTCAAAGCTATTCCAAGTATTAATAAACCTAGCAATCAATTACTACATATTTGCTCATATTAATCACACATTGAACGGAACTAAATACGACATATCAATAAAGGTGATAATTTTAAGATTAAACAAGAATTTAACAACTTTGTGTAATTAATGTCATTCCTTGTAAATTATATCAAAGGATTTGTAGTATAGATAAGTAGTGAGGATACGATTCATATTTTTTTTAACTAGGGATACTTACGTATACCAAAGTGCTTTGTGCTGGGCGTATACGTGGGAATGCTAACTTTGCTATATCAAAACCCCACTTTGTCACCATCAATCGCATTAGAACTTCCTTAACCAAAACAAGATCTAATTAATATAAATTTTGATAATTGAAATCAAGTGATCAATTTTAAAAAAATGCTCCCAGGGGACAGAATAATACAGAAGTGATAGAGATTAAATAAATATGTTCCTTAGAGAGGGAGGTACATTATGTTATAGCTCCATCATTACCAAATGGTAACATTGGAGCGCCGGTTTCCAGCACCCCCTAGGCATAGATTGACAAAAATCAGACAGAACAAGACAGACAAAACAACATAAAAACTAGAGAAACTTAAACTTTATATAAGAGATGAAATCAATAATAAAAAAATTGTAGCAGAAAGCTTTAAATACTCTTAACTGAAATCTGTCGATATACATTACTGTTTGGTAGACTGGACCGACAATACTTGTTCCTTTTATATATATTTGTAAATGTCCACTGACCAATTGTGGTAAAATAAAAAAATACATCTTGAACTTTTTCATTATTTACATCATGCTCTTGATATCGTCCGCCACGATTGTTTAAATGATTCTGTTGTATTGTATGTTTTCATTGATATTTTTGTATACATGCCTGAACAGAAATCGTGGATCGGCGAATTATGTTTTAATGTTCGTAGGAGATGAATATTTACAGGAAAAGAATAAGTATAATCAACACAAAAACGTTTAATTCAATAAGAGATTGATAAGAATTTGAAAAAGAAATGATCTAAATAATTATCATTGAAACAGAACTTCAGTTTAAAAGAAGGGCCTATCAAGTAATGAATTGATTTAATAAATTATCAAAAGACGGAAACGTCACAAAACTACCTTTTCCTGATACTCCCGCGCATTGGCCTAGTTATATGCAAATTTAACTTTAATAACTAAGTTATTATGAATAAATATAAAATGCAAATTGTTTTATTAAAATGTTTCCGTAAATATGGAATTGTTTTAAGGTGATGAAAAACTAATGCCAAAAAATGCCTTTTTTTGTTTGTTTTTTTTTATTATATACAGTTTTAGTCTTTTTTCCTTAATATATATTATATTATATAGTATAAAATATTTAGTAGTGATTTAGTATAAAATATTGGCTTTTTTTTTTTAATTGTCTACATATCACAGTTTTGGTTGGTTGACTGTACTGATGCTTTTTGTTTTCTTGTTTATATTTGTATGTCAATTGGCTGTATGTGGTGTAATCTTATAAATAAATAAATGCCAAAGATGATTTGGCTATGAGAAACCTGATAATTTATCATGTTAATCTAACCTGTAACTACAGGATAATTATATATTTTTTATAATTTATTAAATAATTATTTTCGTGGGATTATATAATATTGTGCAATTAATGAAGTTCGTTAAAAGTTTGGATTTTGAATGTTTAATACTACTGAAATAATGATGTAATATTGTACCAAGATCGTACCAATAACTAACCTTCACATAACACGTACGCGTTGAACTCTTTTCTTGAATTTTTTGTACGTAACATATTATGTTTAGTAATTATTATTTACAAGCAAGATTAAAAATTGTAAAATGAGATAAATTAATTTAGCCTTGTTAAAACTCCAGAGTGGTAATTTCATTTTTCTTAAACTCTATACTTATAACATAATAATATTTTCAGTTTTTGAGCACTTTTTTTCATTTAACAACACCAATCAAGTAGAACATTAAACTATTTTTTATTAATTTTAAGAATATTTTTCATTATTTCCGGGCTCACTTCCGCCGTGACATATGTCTAATCGAAAATCCTTGATTTCAACACGTCAGACGCAGTCCTAAGCAGTAAAGGACGACACTAGAGTGGTAATTAATCGAGGAATGTAGGGGACCGAAGTCTTCAAGGTTCCGCTGACCACAAGCACTGGCAGTGGATACCGCGCACTTTGCAGCAACGCACGTGCCATTAAAACCTCTATAGAGGTTGCGAATCGAATTCGAAGTTCCAACGAAGTCGAAATCGAGTCGTGCATTTGAATTCCGCGCGTGAATTTTGGCGGGATTTAGTTGTGTTTATACTCTGTGAATTTGTGCAGTCTGTGGTGAGTTTATAGATTATTTATATTAAAGCCGAAGTTATTTTAATTAAACTACTGACAATTACTTTCTGTTTAGAAATTTTATTAAATAAAACCGAATTTAATATGTTTCGAGAAGTTTTGAAGTATAACGGCAATATGCCTCACTATTTTATATTATGTTATGTCAAGTCTAATACGTAAAGGTATTAAGTAATAAAACAACGTGCTTACAATGCCCTTGCTTTTAATATTTATGTTAATAAGCTTCCTTGTAGAACAACTATTGTCCGTAAATGCATTTACAAAATTGTTACAAAAATAACCTTCCTACGTTAATATTGTAACATATCCTATATGATAAAAAAAACTTTTATTTATCAGCACTATAGGTTATTAAGAATAATATACATCGAGTGCAAAACTTTTCCCTCATGTCGTTTCTAGCCGAAAAAAAGTTTTACTAAAAGTTTAAATTAAATAGCTATCGTATTTTCCCAAAGCGAATTTAACGTCTACTATAATAGTATTTTAAATTAAAAGAGCGTATAGTCATCTTAAAAGCCGGCAACGCACTTGTGAGGTCTCTGGCATTGCAAGTGTCGATGGGTGGCGGTATCGCTTACGATCAGGTGAGCCTCCAGTCCGTTTGCCCCCTGCATTATATAAAGAAATTCAACACACAAAGTCTTATTATTTTAGATAACATTACTAGGCTTCTGTTCTGCAACGCAGAAACAATATAGTTACGATCGAAGACTTCCGCCTTATGTACCAACTAAATTTAACCTGAGATTAAATTGCGTCGTCAGTTTTAGTTTAAATATAAAACAATTATTATATATTTATTTTGCATAACAATTTATTAACAAAGAAAAATCATTGTTATTACGAATTGATACTTGATAAATTTATCGATAGCTGTTATAGATTTTTTCGTGATATAACTAGCGACAATGCAAAGCTCTGAATTAGGTATCAATCTATTAGATCCTTAAAGTATCCTGTAAAGAAAAGGATATTTATATTATAATGCATTATGATACGCTTTATAAATAACAAAGTAATTATTATAACTATTTACAAATGTACAAGTTTGATGGGCAGATAAATATAAATTATACAAACAAGTGTATAATATTTCATAAATATAAGCTGCGTAACATTATTGAAGATATCACCGTCGTCGAATTATTGACCGACTTCAAAAACCCGATCGGGGATATATATTATGTTTTACTGTAAAATGGAATTTAAAAATTCCCTTATGGAGATTAACCCAAGTTGTTGTTAATACAAAAACAACTTGTTATCATATTACGTAGGTAAAAATTTTAAATAAGTTTTCCTTATCTATTCCAAAGTTACAGAACTGTTACGAATTTAACGCTATGCTAATTTCTAACAAAACTTTTTTCTAATCAAATATATCTTTAGACTAAGGTCGCTTAGGCTCTGCTTAGCTCGTATTAATTTGATAAGACCTGATCCAGAATCGTTTAATGAAGGTTGCAACGATTCGAGAGGTTACGAATAAAAACAATATTTCCAAAACAAACGATAATTGCAAAATTACGATGCAAAATTTTGGTTATTGTAATATAGCCTTCTATAATGGCTTATCCAGCGCACGAAGTTTAAAGCGATCAAATACACACAAAGAAAAATCTCTTCTACAGAATACACTAAATATAATAAATAAAATACATACATGAATATAAACTAAAATAAGTCGTGATTGGTATTGCTAAATATTACACAATCTTACTTTCGATTTATTTGAATCTTTATTTAGGTGGCATTTCATATTAAGATAATATAATTATGATAAAGTCAATAAGTATTTATTATCGTCATAAGCGACCGTTGCGAACGAATATGGTGTTATTTTTGTATTATATAAGTAATATTTCAATATTATTGTCATTTGTACATTAAAGCGAAGTGTTTGGGAAAATTTTGATAAGTGGACCGTATAGGAAGCTGGTCGTCGTATATGTGCTTAAAAAGGAACGTGATTTCGGTATTTGAAATTCCATGTCTTGCTAGTTAATAAGTATAGTCGTAGTTTATTACATACAAACGAAAGCCGCTTATTTTATGCCCTATGAGCATAGGTCAGACATAATTCCGAGGCCTCTTTATCGCTTTCACGTCAATTCGACTGTAATTAGTTTGCCTTCGAAAATCAAACCCAGAATTGAACTTTGGATTTATCTTAAATGGATTTGTGATATTACTCTATTCATACTAAATTAATTATTGTAGTCGTATATAGACCAAATTATAAAGATTCCCCTCACGATAATCGTTCTCTAAATAGAAAAAAAATAGCTCAGGATTTTATATATATATTAAAAGTGTGTAATAATTCAAAAGATATAAAAAGCTTATCTATATAACCGACCTACGTAACTACATGTAAAAACTAAAAATAAAAAAAAAACAAATTAAAATTATGTAAATTCAAAAATTGCGCAGTATTAATATGTTATTTTATATGATGTACGATACATAAAGTAACCTTTTTTGTTAACTGAGTCTCGTTATTGCTGTCTGGTTAATTAAGATTTGACAATTTACATTTATTTATTGTTAATTATTTTAAAGATATGTGGAAACATTATTTTATATAAAGAAATATATCGTATGTATATGTCCCTTGCATAGATTAATTTACTGCTATAAGAATGCCTCGTTGTTTGCCGTTTGGGTCACAGTTTCTGAGAACTTGATTATAACTTATACTTTTTAACATTCTATTAAAAGTTCGACACATCTGTATTTATGAATACACATTTATAATGTTACCGCAAAGGAAATAATATTTCTTATAAGCAATAATGCAAAGCATTCATACTCTATTGGCGGACATGGAATGCGGTTGTTGTCTAAAAAATAGGTCTTACTTTTTAGTCTTTGACAAAAAGCACAAGATGGCGGTGTAACCTTGGTTACATAGGACGTATTCCTTTTGCAAAATACGTGAGGTAGAAACAAGTTCTGTGTCACGCGGGAACGTAGACCGCGTAACTAATCGTGTAAACTTAAAGCAAATCTTGGTTTAATCATAAAATTGGTCAATTTAGCTTTTAATAACCACTTTTATTTGTGTATGCAGATATGGATTAAATCAGACCGGCTTCAGTAGGCATTTAGCATGTATGTGATTTTTAACAACGGTAGTTTCAATTTTTCATTGTGCAATCTTGAATAATCTTTGGCAATTTTTTATATTGTTTAAGACATAATTTGACTAAAACAGACTGAGAAATGTCTATAATTTCATATTCTATGAACAATTTTATTTTTGAACTCATTTAAAAAACTTGTGAAACATTCTATGTACTCCATGCTACTCATTACTTCTATGAGAAATATTCTCATTACTTCTATGAAGTATCGAGAAAAAACTCGAGATAATGCACGTAACTTGAAAATTTTATAATACAAATTTGATGAAGACGTTTTAAAAGTATAGTTTTAAAAAACAGTTCTTAGTTTGAAAATTATTTATATAATTAACATTTTCAAAATGGGGGGACTGATACTATGTGTTAACTTTTAAAAAGGTTTGAAAAACCTAACTATGACTAACTAACTAATAGTAAACCTATCTTTTTTAAATCTGATATTTTAATGTTGATAAGTTTAAAAACCAGTTGCAATACGTTTCTTGCAACTGGTTTTTAAATGTTTTGTTAGGTGTAAATGCGCACGCTTATATCAATGTCAAACAATCATATTTTTTATCTATGCTAACAACGTAGATTATTAATTCAGCGACTAAAAAGAATTTGGCATTGAGCCGTGAGCGGTGACAGCTGCTTGGGGTCAATATCCGTATCGTTGAGGATCGATTTATGCCTTAGGGAACCAACCAAGAACGAGCTAGAGTACTAAGTTTCCTTAAACCTTCCTATAAGGTAAGATAATATAAAGGATAAATATATATTATTATTAATAATTCACTTAGTTAAAAAACAATATATTTTTGTTCTTGTTAGACTATAATCTCTTTGAGAAACCTTTTAAACTAGACAAGTATTTGCGTACGCTTTTAATGGAAGATACAAGACGGGTGTTTGTATCTTCCTTCTTAAAAAACTACCTAAAATTAAAATGCAAGTTATATCCATCCATAAGTGTAAGGATCCGGAGGAATAAAGTAATAACTCAGCAATATATATATATATATATATAACATATTACGTAAGCTTTAAAATACAGGATCTTACATCCTTGTAAAGATCCGTGACGTGATAAAATTCTAACCTAATTTAAATTCATAACATACTCCTTTGAGATGCCTTGCTAATGACATTGGTGTTGCAATTACTGATTTGTCCGTGAAATACAAGAAAAAACGATAGCGCATCATGATTCATGTGTTTTTTTTTAAAAAGGGGGGAAACCTGCGGGGGGACAGCCGCAGCCCTTAGCCTTATTGGTTGTGTTGTCGGCCCTTAAGGTTTAATGATTTTTATTGCCGCTCATGATCAAATGAATATATCGATATTATTGGCGTATAGTCGCCTCTTCAACCATGAGGTTGTGATCGAATCATGACTGCCGTTTTTCTATGTGCGCAAATTAACCACCGCTCATAAGATGAAGAAAGGTACCGGTATGAATTAAAGTGAAAAATCTAACGTTATCATTAAACAGACATTCGAGGTCGAGACCGAGTGAAATAGCCTTAATTATATTACGACTTAACAGGTTTTTTTGCGGGCGTAAACTCTAATATATAATCATAAATATGTAATATTGATTTATACTCGTACATCTTATGTATGGTACATATTTGCCCTTGAATATATAATCATTAATCTAAAATATACATCTTCAATTTATTCACTGCTATTTATTAATATAATGTGTATTATAAGTTACCTTTGTCATAAAGTGTTTTTTTTTATTTAACCAAACGAAGGATGTAAAATTTAAACTTCATGTACCATTTACTGTCTACTACAATAACATGTCATACCTTAAGCGCATGTTGGCCAATTCAATTTCGTTTTACAATACATACTCTCTTTGGGTAACCGACAAATATCCATATAAGTTTTATGCCTGCGTCTATAGCACTGTTTCTTTGCAGTCTTACCAAAAAGTCATTACCGAGAATACGTCCAAACTTGCTTTGTAATATGCTAGTATTTAATTTAAATACTTTGTGTCAACATCTTAGTGCCTACATACAGCACGTTGAGTAAAAAAAATAAAAAAAACTGAGTTTTACTGATACATTAATGAATTGCTATTGTAATTGCATTCAAATTACCATATCATTAGTTGCTATTTTTAAATTCTGTCATCGTGAATCGCTTGAGTGAGTTGACACGAAAAAATAGTAGTAATTGTTTTGAGTTAGGTTCTGATTAACACCGTCCACCTTTCACTTTTACATGAAGTTCAGGGTCGTTATATTGTACATGGTGGGGTTAATTGCAAAGTTTTTATATTCAATTTAAGAAGTGAAAATACTAGAAAATTATCTGCTGTTTGGATTAAAGATTAAATTTACTCGATATTACAATTTATTTAATAAAACTCTTTCTTCTTCGAAACGAGTTCTTTCTCGAAGTGATAGATTATAATAAGCGTGGGTATAGCGTAATATATTTTTGTTTTTCACATTAGAAAAAGTATTTTATTTGGTTATCCAAATACAATATACATCTATGTTGAACCTACTTTTACATTTTTCTTATGTTATTATAAAATAACATAAGAAAAATGTTTACTATAACCGAGGAACACTTGATATTCCTATTCACCCTTTGATATATTTAATTATATGTCCAACGAGGCAAAAAAGCGGTCACCCCATTTCGACCTCATTTACAACCTATAAAAACGTGTTTGAAATGTTTTGCTATACGACTTTTTATAACACAACAAAAACTGTCAATTTATCAATATCCGGTAGTCACACTTCATTATTTATTCGAGGTATATTTGGCCTATTCGGAAATAGCTTTGTTAAGTTTAATAGGACTTACAAAATGTTTATATAATAATCAAAATTCGAAAAATGCATTAAATTATGTTTAATTTTTATATTTCTAATAGGAACATAGATTATGCACTGGATCTAGTTTCACTATTGATTTGTGAGTCATAGAACTGAATGATACGAGATCCTTGAAACAGAATACGTAATGTTTCAACAACACTCACACTTACATGTAATGTTTGTTATAGTGTAAAAACCCCAAAAAAACACAATATACAAAAGAAATTGGTATTAACGAAGTATTAAAAGAAAAACCGGTAAATTTTCGGTAAAACTGCTGACAGGTCTAACTGTTTTATCTGTGGGAGGTTCTAAATATAAAACAAAGGCATATTTGTGTGCAGCCTTCATACATGGTCAAAAATTTTGATGATGGTATCACAACGGTCAAGAACGTGTCGACCTCGCAAATTTCGAAAAAAAAAATACTTATTTTTTTATAATAATGTAATATAATATTTACTTATTTGAGTATACCTATATAAATATATTAAAGATTTCATTCATATTGTTGTCATAGCAGGTTAAATACGATACTTCTGTTTGTTTTTTGTATATTTTTACCAGATCCTGCGACTTTGATTTAATTTACATTTGATCCTTGAAGAGTTGCTTGAAGGCGCGTTAGCTAAAATATAATTCGCCGTAAGGATTGAGGATTTTTTCGCGGAGTATTGCTAATAATCAGAATCGCAAAATATAGTATAAAGCACTTACTACGCTCGTTTGTGAACAACGTTTTTGGTTTAAGAAATGGGTAATACAGATAAAATCTTACATATCAAGATCAATCCCAGATCTCTAACATAACAATGACCTCCCCTATCGGTCAATACTTTTGAGCTTTTGTCTGTAAGTGTGCAATATTTACATGTATCTCATATATGTTCTTATTTTCTTGTGTATTTCTTTCATTATATGAAATGATTGGGAAACTAATAAGTCACTAACTTTTCAGCCATTCTAGGACTATAACTGAGCTTTGCTATCTGTCTGACTAGGATCTCATGAACCGTAATAGATAGGTGACATTTTCACATATATATTTTATAGCTGTGCAATTTTTGCCATACATCTGATTTCATTTCAATTAATAATAAACGGTTAACTAGATAGGTGACATTTAGGATTGTTTGTATTTTTGTTTGTTTTTTCTAAAAAAATAGAAACTAAAAATTTTATTGTTTGTAATAAATTTCCTTATTCCACTCACCAACTTTTTTTTGCACTCAGATTTATGTCCGATGTGTATATTATATATGAGTATGCCTGAGTTATCTCGACTTACGTTCACGTGACTAATGTTAGAGGATCACGTGATTACACACGAATTCATTCATATGCCTAAGGCCGTTCGTTATTAACCTCGGAATGTCGTTTTAATTATATTTTTCATCACACGTGTTTATTAATTTTTATTATGACTTCCAAGTGTCAATGTCATAAGTTATGATTTAGATGCATGGGAACATATTATTTGAAGGATACGTTGGTTCCATTTTTCGTATACAGAACTAAGTATCTACTATAACACTACTCGTCACATTCAGTCCTTCTTTTAAACGATGTTCGAATATATATCATGATCAACAAACAGCTCGAAGTTATTAATGTTCCATCGAAGTAAATTAATGTTACCAATTTAAACCTAGGGTTTCTGTTGAATGGTGTAAGTCTTTGTGAATAAAATATTATTGTTTAATTTGAAATATACCTGTGGACAACTGTATTTATTACCTTGTAATTTGCAAGCGTACTATAAACTACATTGTTGGTCTTTTAAAGGTTTCTCACAGTGTGACTTTCCTACAAGTTTGGCGTTTGTTAATTATGCTATGGTCAATTACAAGATATATTTATATTTAGATATATTTTATATTGGGAGGTATTAAGCTTACAAGGTTCGATAGACCTTGGTAAACCCTTGTAGTCCTAGTCAAACGTCAACCGGTAAAACCCCTTCGGTGACAATTAACATTTCACCTTGGACTGTTCAGACTGTTGTGAAGGGATTCCTAAAATTTGCACAAACTAATTACGAATTTTATTGATTTCTTGGTTTTTTCCAGTCTAGGGCTGTGTTTTGTCAACCTTTTCCATGATGCGACCCCCCCGTTTAAAAAAAAAAAAATATTTCGCGACTTGACCTTCGGTTTTTTATCATGTATGTAGGTGTATGTTACAGTATTACCATTAATTACCGCGACCCACAGGTTGAAAAACAAGGGTCTAGGGGAACACCATTAATTTACTACGAGAATATACTTGCTTTATAGCTCTAAAATATTTCGTTGATATCACTATATCTTTTTTTCTTTTAATTCTTGTGACAGTTATTATAAACAAATCGTTTCTATATAGGTTACAAAAATGTGCAAGGCAAAGATTTAAATATTACGTAACAAAATATATGGAAACATTGTATATTATTTCAAATTTTAAGTTATTTTATTTTATTGAACTTTTTGTTTTATTTTAAGCCCTAAATATTTTTTTTCGACCCCAAGACACGGAAGCGTATTAATCTTAAACTATTTACCTCGAATTGATCGAGGTTCATATTGAAGGTTAATCAAATAACATGTGTAAAAACACTTATGTTTTAAGTTTAAGTGTATTTGAATAGCAAAGAGGCTGTATAATCTTTCTGAACTGGTTCTTGGCTTTGACTTGACGTTCAAACATTCGACAATTGACAATTATGTTAGTCACCTTGTATGTTATTGTACTTTAAAATTTAATTATACGATAAAATATTTTACGACGCAATTAACACAGTATTTTTAAGTAATTAATTACTGAGATTTATTCAACTTAAGTATTTTAGTTAACTAACATTTATAAGGTTTTATTTTATAACAAAATGAAAAACACGATCGAGCAGTGCGGAAAATGCTGAATGATGCTGTTATTGGCATCGACACACCGACGAAAGTTTATAACTAGCTATTGGTAGCGACTCTAATGTACACCTCTAAAACTAAAAATCTCTAAATTTAGGTTTAGACCTGTCAAACGTGTGTAACCTATTCTATATATTTCAATATTGACAATTTAAACCTTATTGCTATCAATTTAGAGATTTACAGAATAGGTTACGCTCTCTAAAACTGTTTGACAGGTCTAAAGCTATTTTTTGAGACTTTTAGTTTAGAGCGTGTACATCAGAATCGCCACCATTATCTAACTAAAAGATATTTTAATTATTTAAAAATATTAAATACCAGAATTCTTGCCGCGCCCCCTGACACCTGCAACGCTGGAAGGCTTGCACGTGTATTGCCCGCCCATGAAAACTGTAGTATAACCATCGTCCCAACGGATGAAATCGAATAATAATTAATTAACAAGTTATAAGTTACCATGATCCTAATTTATATTCACAATATCCTCACGACTTGCACGTTAGACTCAGGAACTGGATATAATGTATAGTGATTAACAGACACCAATGAAGGTCTCGTAATGATTAATTATATAATAATATAAGATTTCACACGTGGTCGGTATACGACCGAACCGAAAGCAACAATTGTGCTGTTACACAAAATTCGACAGTACCAGAAATCAAATCCGGATACAGCCAATCAGGTATAGTGATCATTGCAACAACTGTCTTGAATTTCTGAATTATTAAGTATAATTACTATGCTGAAATTACGTCAGCATAGAAATTGTGCAAATAGGTTTTTGTTTTTTTTTTTTTTTTTGTAAAAGAACAAAACACGTCTGGAATAAAGCGTGTGAGCATGTTTTTGTCGCCATGTTTTTAGATATGTTTCCTTTTAGCCCGCCTTTTCGAATCACTTGTCATGTCTAACACTTCCGTGATCACGGAAATCCATTTAACTTAAAATCGGAGATTAGAAATAAAAGCTGCTAAACACTGCTTCGCAAATAAAAGGTTTAGATTTATTCAAAAGTACCTGACCTAGCTCAATACCTGACCTTTCACCATCGCTCTCTTAAATTATAGATACGGAAAAGGCTTTGTTATTTCACTAATCAAATAATTTACGAAACGTGCCTTTTTACGTACTTACAATCCAGAAGAGATGAAGAAAACTTTCCATTATGGGGTTACTCAAAAGAAGCAGTCACTTAGAGTTAACATACAACGTTGAACAAAATCACATGCTTGTTATAAGCATACGTCATTACGGTAACAAAAATCTTCTAAAAAAAGTTACTGCCCACAACACAATTATTAGCTGACAAATAATAGTTTTAAGATGTTATGATCTCTCGTGCAGACAACAATAGGACGTGGCCTTAGCTTATTATGTTATTACAATTATTTGGGTCAGTGCTGCTACGTGACGCGATGATTTTAAGATCGCCTCGACATCTTAGACCGAACTTAGGCTTAGTCGCTTCTGGAAAGAAATCCATCCACCCGTCCATCTAGAAACCCGATTTTATAGTTCGATCTTTTACACCGACATCCAATACTTTATACGATCTTCATACACCTTATATACATTCTCAATTCATTCAAGTCAAGTTTTAAGAAATGTAAAACCCTCTGCATATTGTTTATTACCCCATTACCAGTGCGTCTTACAAGAAACACAACAAAAACATCATATTTTACACACATACAGTATAGTCAAAGATATATATAAAGATGCGTTCTTAAACGCGTTTCACAAATAATTACAGTGAATAATTAAAGGACATAGAAACAAAAGATGAAAAGTACGATTACGAGTGTACGAGCGATCGCATACACTGTATTCAATAGATCAATTAATATAATAGCCTTTATTTCTCTTCCTACTATTTACACTTTATTCTATTATATTTATACATTAACTGACAATTTTTTTTAACTATCGTAAAGCTTTTTTTTATTGTTCTATTAGAACTAGCAGAAACATATAAGTTCATATAAGTTCACGTGCCCCAAATTGAAGCACGTGACTTACCTTCTCTCGTAACTTCGTTCAGTGAACATTTAATGCTTTTCAATACCTTATAAATATAATTACGACAATATCGTTATTAATACGCAATAGGCAATAAAATACGTGAATGTGTTAATTAATTTCTGGATTAGCAGATATTTCGACTCTGATTTGACATAAATCTACAATTAAATTTAGACTCTGTGCCAACAGGGTTTAAAAATAATTATGATCTTTTCATATCTTTTGGCACCACCCGGAATCACACGTGAGCCGAAATTACCAATATACATGTGTGTACACGAATATACAATGACGCATTACGTTTATTAAGTACATTAATAACTATACAAGGTCGACAACTTAAACTGACAAGTGATTAACGTAATAAGTGTTGCCACATCCGAATAAACTTCATACACTCGAACTAAACCAAAAACCATGAACCCTACGTTTAAAATGGAAATGGACTTTCTGCCTACGTACGCAATGAAACCGTTAATACAACGTAGCTTATTATTATTTATTTATTAATGCTATTAGCGCTGTGAGTTTTACATTAAGCAAATATCACACCGTGTCAGTTCACTGTCTCTCCGTCGGAAGGACGTGTTTCAAACAAGCTGGTCCTCTAATAACAAAAAATATAAAGAAGCTAAACATGGCTGTAGTGCCACTTATGATTACGTACCCAGAGGATAAAAACCGGAATCATATTAGAGAGACGTCACCGTCTCTCATCTGACACCAGCCTGTCTGTCATGAACCGTGATATTGATATTGTCACAGATATCAACAGATTTAAATATAATGAAATTCCCATAAAACAAACGTGATTTTTTCCTACAATAATGGCACGTAACCCTTAGTACACGAGTCCGGCTCCAAAATTTTATAGAGACAACCTCCCAGTAGCACTTTCGGTCCAAACGCAACGGTCCTAAAGTGTTTTTTCTTTTGTTCCAATTGTATATACTCTGTGATAAAGAGAGACAGACTGATTGATATTTTATGACCACTTATTCATAAGATTTTTTAATCTATAATCGTAAAATACATCTTTTTGAACGACAGCGACGAAAGTATATACAAAATAGTCACCTAATAAACATAGTAAAAAGAATTTAATGTGAATTCTCAAAATGGATTTTCCTTCTCGCCGTAAACATTTGGCTTAATTAAAGATACATACTTAATATGGAAATTTTATTGATGTTCGTGACACCGATCTTTCGCTAAAATATTTGCAAATGTTGACATGATTATTCTATAACACAGCTGCACTATCAGCTGGATTATCGGTGACGTAATAATCGACTCTAGAAACCCATAACTATTTGTGTATTACAAAAAAGTTCGAAACACAATATAGCTTAAATTTTGAGGTAAATCTTAATCTCACTTATTACTATTAAAATTGTATATAGATATTTTTATTGTATTGTTTTTAAAACGTTCAAAAAGTAAGTCACATCATACAACGTTTAAAATATTTTTTTGTTTAAAATTGTTACTTTAGAAGTAATAAAATATAAATTTTGAACAAGCCGACTCTTACTAGATAGATCTTGTACATTGCACAAAATTGAGTTGAAGTGGTTCATTTAAATTTTTATGAGTATGTTACAGACAACAGCGTCTTTAGCAAATATCAAAACGATTCGCTGTTCCTTGATATCAATCGATGAGAATCTCAGTGTTTCTTCTTTTATTTTATATTCTAATAAAATAAAAGTTTATAATATAATAACCGACTATTTTGTTTCAGAATACACAATGTTTCACGGAGGCCTACTGTCAAAGTTGCGTGGTTTCTACAAGTGGTATGTCCTGGGTTTGGTGTCCGTCGGATACATTCTTGGAGAGCTAGGGCATTATCTTATTGGTGAGTAGATCCCGCGCTATCATACCTATTAAAACGTTTCTGTTTCAACATTTCTGTTGTTTTATAACCTCTTTCCGAAGTAGATATAAAATTTATAGAAATCAAATAACCAGTCTTACTACTATGAGATAAATCGTTGGATGATTCTATGATCAATCACTTTGTTTAATAATTGCATTTAATGTGCAAGTGTGCAATGACCCAATGTCCGAAGGTCTATTAAGATTAATGTCCGATTTAGTCACGCTACTCCACCCTGGGCAATACTTTTAGTAAACCGGACAAATGCTAACAAACTCTCCTCTCCCTTTCCATAAAAGCATAAAGCACATATGCCAAACCTATCTAACTTTCTAAAATGAGTGTCCATACTATTTAGTTGTATCCGTAGTATGGATAAACAATCGTAATATTGTGACCATCAAATAGCCTTGACATTGACAACCTTGGATAACGCTTCAAACAAGTCACAGACTATCCAAGGTGAAAGGCAATATTATTAGAAAATTGTAAGGATATTATTTCTTTAATATAAATATTCTTTCTTTCTGCTATTATGTGCTCTGGCTTAAGTATTGCTGTTAAGTAATATTATACAATAATAACAAGCGGTCACCGAGTCCTGGTTCCTTTCCTAAAAAGAAAATCATTGACGAGCTGCTTTCATCTACTTATATAATAATATACCAGTTATAAATCTTACGGAGAGATTTCTATGTAGAGAGTTACACTGCTTCAAATGATACTTGGAAAACCCCAGATCAACGAACTCTTGACCTAACAACTTTCTAGACGTCTAGAACATTCAACACATTCTGGATCACGTGCCCATGAGACTGTGATCCTAATCAAACAAGCGTGTCAAGGTTTGCAATGTCGAAAAACTACGAGAACGCTAAAATTATACATTACATTGTTGAATGTATCGGAGCCTTTAGAATCAATTTGCATGCATTTTAATTAATTTTTATTTGCCTAATGTAGACGTGTATTACATTATTTATATAGTTTGACGTGTTGACTTACAACAATAGTGGGTGGTTTAAACAAGTTCTATTTAAATATATGCCTACCATACCTACTCTCTTTTGGTGACTTAGCGCATTACATCCGCAATCTACATTATATATATAACTTCTGTGAGTGTGTATGTCACTGAACTTCTCTCAAACGACTGGACGGATTTTGATGAAATTTTTTGTGTGTGTTCAAGGTGATGTGGGAATGGTTTAGATTCACAATTTTGTCCGCTGAACAATGTTTTTTAATTAATTTTTAATTTATTAGTAGTTGTTGATTTGAAAATTGACCATAGCAGTGTCAAATTTTAAATAATATTCGAATAATTAATTGAAAATTGAAATCACATGTATGGCAAAACAACGTTTGCCGGATCAGCGTAATATATATTATCTATAGTCTATATTTAACTTTGTTATATGCGTAACCCTTCCTGGATATATATTTTTTTAAACTTAATGATATTTTTAAAATCAATAACATTTAAGTTAAAATCACTAGTTCCTGAAATTATATTGTTTGATATAATTAATATAATCAGGCGTTACTTTGCGGAAGTCCATAGTACAAAACCCCAATAGACCAATCTACATGCAATACTCCGTGTTTTAACATTATTTATATTTTAGTATTTTTAGTTGTTTTTTTTTTTTTTTTACTTTAATTTAAATTATAAAAAATATGTAAATAAATTAAATTGCTACCAGTCTGTGAGTTGAAATAGAAAAATTCATTTAATAATACTTTATTTATCAAAGACGAAAGAAAACCCAGACAGAATTTCAGAACGGAAATAAGACGCAAACAACACAATTAAACTGAACATAAAATGCAATAAAATTAACAAATGCATTTACTGTAGCGCTTAAGTCTTTTTTGATTTAATTGTATATACAACATTACAAAGCCGAAGAGTTTGTTTGTTTGAACGCGGTAATCTCAGGAACTACTGGTGAATTGAAAATATTTACTTTGTATATTGGACAGTCCATTTATCGAGGAAGCAATATTAATAACAGCATTAAAACGCTGTGAACCTGGGAAAATTGCGCACGAGGAACACGTTATAAGTGTAATTTTTTTTTATTGCGTGAAATCAAACAGCATTAAAACGCTGTGAACCGAATGACACAACATAAGTTAATTTTTTTTTTGCGTATTTACAATAAAATATAATCTATTTGACATAAGCCAAACTGTGATTGTAGGAACAACATCGAAAGTGACAGCTGACGATTTACACTATGGTGACAAGTCTTGTATGCTGAACGCTACCCACCTGCATCTCAGCCAGCTCCCAGTCATCTGCGAAAAGGTCAACTCAAGCGAAATGTGAGTATACTTATGAATCACCTTCGTGGTTTGGTTAACGCAAAATGCGTATATCCTGTGGTCGTTTTATACCTTTCATTGAGTAGCACAAACAACAGAGTGAATATAAAAAAATACAATTGCCTTGAGGTTAAAATTATTACCTTAATTGTTGACTGATGAGTCATTCAAATGATTGATTTGACCGTTTGGGCGTTGTGGGTTGGAAAAGACGCGGAAACGTCTATAATAGATTAAAACCGAACAATTAATAGTTTATCATAAAAAAAAATATCAGGAAAAATATCAGGAAACAAATATCCATAATTCATAAATACCAATAGGTAAGCAATTAGGTACTGATACAATTAAAATAATAAAATTTGCATGCGGAATATCCGAGTATATTTACATAAATTGTTTTAAGTTCTATGTTTTATTTATTTAATATAGAACTATCAACCTAATTTTAATAATTGTGTACTGGCTTCGTGGATAATAAAGTTTTTAGGCGTGTGTTGTCTTAGAACAATGATTTGTTCATTTGTCTATGAAAACCGGTAGCCTATGAGTGGGTTCAGTCTTTGTTTATTAAGGAATTGTGCGTAGCCCGAGTGTTATATTATATTACTTTATAGCTATGCGAGCGGAGTCAAAATAGCGTTTTTGAGGAGAATTGATAATATAAATAGCTGATCTCTTTGATACTTAAAATATTATAAGCGCCATCTCTAATAACATACACACACTATTACTTTTATGGTAATATTTTAAGATAAGGTGCAAATTTATCTTAAGTTTAAGCTATACGTCCATACTTAAGGCTATCTAATATTTTTTATTGTTGGATTTTTTGCAATGTTTTGAATGATACTCTAAAATGGCAGTTATAGCAAAATAAATAAAAAGGAGTGTTTCTTTTTGTCCAGAGAAGGTTTTTGGTCCGATGAGGTATTAATACCTCATAAGTCATAAGTAATAAGGATAATAATCACTATGATATCATAGAGCCGACATCATAATGATGATTGATCAAGTCCAAGAGCTAGTAACTATTCATTGACACGACACTTCAAAGTCACCAAACGATTATAGCGAAGTAATTAATCGAAGAATTCGGTTCAATAATTAATTTTAGAAAAAATAGAAGTTATTATTATCATATTCATTAACTTATACATTGTGTTAATTTTTCGGATTTGGCGTTGAGCACTTAGTACAAGACTGAGGTTTGTACGTAGTTATACCATTGTGTATGTAGTGTTATACATGTATATAGTATACCCATAGATTGCTCAATTAGCATTTGTTAAATGAAACAAGCCGAGAATATTTACGTCAAAATATTACGTGAGAACGCTAATAGAGCCTAGTTCCGACAATATTCAACTCATTTCACATTATAATCAAGATGTATATTAGTATTATATAGTACGATTATAAGTATTCTAATATTAAGTCCTTATAAATCGAGGGTAATTAAAATAAACTTATCTCCTGACTTAAAACCTCCAATTGTCAATGATTAATGAAGTCTCGCACGATACCGACAATTGAAATAAATCCACATTAATTGTTCTTGTAACAATAAATAACAGTTAATTGGTATAATGTCTGGGTCTATTTAAGAGAGTTTTGTCTTATATAATATCAAAACCCAAGAGCTTTAAAAGATATAATGAATTATAATGGGTATATTATACCCACTAGGGATTTACTGGACTATTGTTAATGTTAATCATGTCCCGGGCTAGTTCATAGTCGAAATTGACTGATTGCCATTAGTACAAACTGAGTCCCATCTGTTACACGTTGTATAAAGTCGTACCTCTACGTCTGCCATTATTGGTTAACATAATGATATAGGATTAAGTTAATATTTATTTCATTAAAGATAATTTATTTAAAAGCAGCACTCGTGTACGCGAAAGACTATAATAATACAATATTATCTATGGTTTACGCTACATTAATTTATATTATTACATTTAATTCAAGTTTATTTAACTTAAATTAACGCGAATTTATTAGGTTTTTGCATAGCACCACGTTTCGGATGCCAAGAGTGCTGGTCAGTGAGAGTTGTAAACTCAAGACAGGCTTTTTTAAAGAGATTTTCTTTATTTTTTAATTATTTATTTATTTATATATTTTTTTTATTTATTATTTTCTTGCCAGTTTTTTATCTATTGAAAAGTTGTTATTTGCTAAAGTTCTACACCATTGTATTATATTATGAAAACATATACATCCAATAGGAAATATGGTTTAAAACTCCCGAACTCCTGGTGTTCACTATTATTTTCAAAACTTACAGTTCTTATTAACGATTTTCTTTTCAGATGCGAATCCCTTTCCCTTAATGGCACTTACTACTGCGAGTGGGGCTACAATGGCCTGGGGATAGACTACCAGGTCCTCGCCGGCCCTGCTTTCATGGCCGTCTTCACGGTTGTGGGTGTCATATTGGGTGTGGTCGCTGACAAGTAAGTTCGAAATTTAAATATTAGGAATATACATGAGCGGAAGTGCTTTGTGTATTGTTGAGCATTGTATACAAATTAGATGGAGCAAAAAGTAGCAAGTTTTCTTAGTAAAGGCTCAATTGTTAGCGCAAAGGCATTTTAACGTACCTTCAGCCCAAACCTATAAGAATAAAGGCCGAACGCAAATCCTGTTCAAAAGCTAAGGAGATTGGCAAAACAGATTTGAACTTTGATTAGAAAGTAATAACCTTCTTAAAGTATATTAGCACTAAAAGGTGTAGTGTAGTGCATTGTTTTCCAACCTGTGGGTCGTGACCCCCTGGGGGCTCGCGAAGCTTCTGTAGGGGGGTCGCCAGAGGTCGAAAAAAATGGGTACTTTTGTAAAAAAAAACAATAAAGACAATTAATATTGCTAATAGTAATACTATAACATACACATACATACATGACAAAAAACCGAAGGGTCAAAGGGGGTCGCGAAATATTTTTTTATTCTAGGGGGGGTCGCTCATTGAAAAAGGTTGTGGTGTAGTGGATGTAATGTACTGTAACGCTTGAACGCTGTCTCAAAAAAAATGGAGAACGTATTTCACCAATGTATGTATGTTCGCATACGCGAATGTCGTACCACAGATTAATTGATCATTAATGAAATCTCATCTACAAAGTAAAGATCTTTTTAGCTGCCAATAATGTTATATTATTACTTAAATCTTACTTAGAGAGTAAACTTTTTTATAGTCTGAATACAAGACTAATTGTTTAAAATTGTATCAATCTATAGTTCAAGGTTTTGGTTTAAAACATGACACAATGACTCGTGGTAGCTAAACTTACGTACTAACATAGAAAGATATAATATGTTAATTAATATGATAGTTGTAATACACACTATGTTACATATATTATTAATATGAGTTTAACAACATATTAAAACTGGTGTACAACTATCATGTATATTAGAAGAAAAAAACGCATTTTTAATACTTCTTTTACGGATATAAAGCAACATTAATAAGAAAATCATTACGAAAAAGGATACTCATATATATAACATAATATTTTTTGGCTCACAAAGTCGTGCAAAAGTAAATTAAATTATCAATAAATTATTTCGTACAGTTATAAATCAATTGATTGATCTCTCTCAAAATGTGACCCCGTCCTAATTGCCTTCAATTTAACAGCGAGCTTTCAATCAACTCCTGTCTCTACGAAGGATATCAGTAATAAAAGTTTAATAAAAATAATTAACATTTCCACAGATTATAAATTATTTAATGTTGGATATCTGTTTATGCTCATTGTGAAAGGAATGACAATGGCAATATTGATGACTTTGTGTTATCTACATATGTAGTATCTATGCTAACTGTACATACAAACCTTATTTTTTTAAAGAAAATATTCATTTTTTTGTAACACCCCTATTTTTGAAGGCATATCCCCATCATACTTCATTACATATTTAAATTTCAACGGTCTATCATGTTTCATAAGATGCAACGCGATGACAGACAGATAGCGAAGTGTCAATAATAGCATTCTACTCACTCACTCTTAATTTTTACTCAGGTACAATCGCGCAAGAATTCTCTCAGTATGTACTGTGGTCTTCGTGGTAGCAATTCTGATGATGGGCAGCGTAACCGAATATTGGCATTTGGTGATACTCCGAATGATCATGGCGGCTGGTGAGTCCGGCTGCAACCCCCTGGCGACTGGTATATTGACGGATCTCTTCCCGGAACACCAGAGGGCTCTGGTACTGTCCATCTTCAACTGGGGAATCTATGGAGGCTATGGTATCGCATTTCCAGTTGGCAGATACGTTCCAATTTTGAACGCCTGGGGACTGGTAAGTGTTAAAAAAAATAATGTTACCAATTAATAAATTGACGATAAATTTTATAAATAATCAAATATTTATTTATACAGACCATAACTACAAATACTTAATACAAAAAATAGTATTATTTGTCTCTAGAGTAGGTTAGTTAGGCACGCTAAGTACGGACACGAATAGATTTATAATCTATAATCGATGAGGTTTATATTCTATATTTTCAGAGCTGGCGACTATGCTACTACAGTGCTGGTATCGTGGGTTTGGTAGTTGCAGCTCTCACGTTCCTTACTCTTCGCGAACCGGAAAGAACAACTATCGGAGAAGAAGGTTTCCTTTGTTCATTTATATCATTCAGCTTCTGCTGATTTTTATTAAATACCTGCTTCATAGCCATAACAAAACGCATATTTACTAACTTAAAATTTAAAACTTTATTCGTCTTTAATAGATTTAAAAATAGTTTAGCTCGATTTGTTTTTTTTATTTTGTGAATATACGTGAGACTTAGGTAATAATGTTATTTTCAGGTAACGGTAAAGCAACTGACGGTGTGGAATCCGGCAAGAAAGTCCCTCAAGTTACAATCTGGCACGTCATTGCCCAGCCCAGAATTATTCTGCTCTGTCTGGCCGCATCTATCCGGCATTGTGGTGTGTATTTTTTATAATTATTTTTATAGATATGTTGATTATCGGGGAATGCATGATTTGGTGAAATGTACTTGGACTGTATACATATTTTTTATAGTATAATTATTATATTTAAAACATATTAGCTTAAACAGTTCGGTTTCAAAATTACTTATTTTGTGCAATCAATGGATTCTTTGAAATAGATGTCTGCAAAAACAAAATACTATTTTAATAATTGTTTGAAAATTAGCACTTACTTAGACGTCATTTAATAAATTCCGTTAAAAGCGGCTTAAATTTTTCTGAACGCATGATTGATCAAAGGCTGAATGAAAAGATCATAAGATTTTAAGTACAGACGGCGCGGTGTTGCTGGTACATTTTACCCGAATAAAAATAATAATTTGCAGGTGGTATGACATTCGCATACAACGCCGATCTTTACTATCGTGACTACTTCCCCGACGTGGATCTGGGCTGGTGGTTGTTCGCTGTTACTGTGGGTATTGGATCCGTGGGAGTCGTGGTGGGCGGAGTCATTTCCGATAAGTAAGTTCGATAATATCTCAGTTATTTTTTTTATTTAGCTGTTTTGTGATTAATTATTAAAATAAACATTATTTTACAGATTCGTATCTCGTATGGGCGTTCGTTCGCGAGTGTTGGTATTGGCTCTCTCACAATTGATTGCTACATTACCAGCCTTTGGATCTGTTGTCTTTGGTCCACTGTGGGCTATGATTACGCTGGCTTTCTCTTACTTTTTCGGTCAGTAGATGTTTTTTTTTTCTTTTTGTAAAAATTTAAAGAACTTACTACGTACCAGGCTACTCTAGATATTAATAAAGTATTTGACCCAGATATTAAAGTTAAATTTTCTGTAAAATAAAAATTCGCATTGGCACAGATCGAAACATGGTTCTAGACGCGCGCTGCAGCCTCGTTTGAGGAGTGTGCTCTATAGCAACTGCCATACTGTGTGGACCCTTGATATTATTTAATAGAAACCTAAGACAAATTATAAAAAAGAATATTGGGGATTATCACTTATTATTGAAGTCTATCGTTACAAATTTATATTGATTTTGCAATCTTATTTTCAGCTGAAATGTGGTTTGGAATCGTTTTTGCGATCTTAGTAGAGATCGTGCCACTCTCAGTGCGATCTACAACAGTTGGAGTGTTTCTATTCGTAATGAACAACGTTGGTGGTAACCTGCCTATTCTGGTCGATCCTGTATCTAAGGCCATAGGCTACAGAGAGGCTATCATGATCTTCTACGCTGGTTTCTATGGCATCAGTAAGTTATATTAGGGATTAATTTTTCCGCTTATTACATATAGTAAATATCTACAGAATTAAAAATTATAAGAATATATAATTCGATTTTTAAATTTGTGGATAATGACAATGCTATATATCAATTACAGGTAGTATACTGTTCTTCCTCACTATGTTCTTTATGGATGGAGCGGTAGAGAAGCCAGAAGACAAAACGAACGGTCTAGATAACTCCGCATACATTCACGATGAAACTAGACATAGGCCCATTCAGGACGCCAGGTTGTAAACAATTAGTTGGAAACCGCCTACAGATGGCGTTTGCGTTGTTTATACGAGTATCTGTGGTGTGAATTTATAAGGAATACTTTCGCGACAATTTGTCTTTTAATCATATTCAAGATATTTCTTTGTGGCTAGTTTAAGCCTGTCTTGAAAACAATGAATAATTTTCAATTTGTTTCCAACAGATTATGTGATAGAGTTATTGTAAGACGTGATTATAATATGGCTAAAAATAACGGTTTACCTTCTAGAACTCAATGAACAATGAAGTGATATTATACCGTTCCTTTATTTAGTTTTAGGTTTTAGATTAGTTATGATTTGTATTTATGTTGTTATAATTATTTTTTTTATATTTATTTTCTTTATACAGAACACAGATCAAAAAGAAAGAGAATATTTAGAAAAAGAAAACTATTATAACGTTTGTGGATGTTGATAATTACAGATTAAAACGTTCTTTATACATCAAATTTTGGGGTATATAAACTCTTAAAATGTTGCGATACAAGAGATTAATCATGGTCTTGAAAGCAGCTGTCAAATTTATAAGTACCACTATAAGAATACCCACAATTTATGTTTAAAGAAATGAAAAAATAATACTCAAATAGAACATGATGATGTCAGATCAGTGTCTGGCAAATTGTGTTAAAAATATGTTTATTTGCAAAATGAAATTTAACTTGAACCGCCTTAAGTGAATCCAATTGATTAATAATGATGTTGTATTTGTGATACTGTAAATATTTATTTGTTAAGATTTTTGTAAATAAATTAATTTGACTATAAGAATTTTGTATTAATTTGCACCACTTTCATTTACTGAATAATCAATATAGTGAAATATAATTTGGAGGTAAGATAGCTACGATATGTGACAATATTTTTCAGAACATCATTAAAAAGTTTATTCAATAGCAATTAAAGCTCCTTTGCCATTAGATTTATATTTAAAAACTTTTTCTTTTCGTCGAGACTTCCAGCACTTAATTTCTTCTTTTGATAAAACATATTCCCCACTTACAGCAACAGATTTAATTTTTTCTGAAAATAAAAAAAAACATATATGAACTATTAGAAAATGTATTGCTTTACTACAAGTAAGTCTTTTATGTAAAAATCAAAATTCACATGTTATTAGCAAGTCTCCTGTTTTATTTAGTACCTTTGTCAATATCTGAACATTTATTCTTTTGTTTCAGTTTTTTAGCCTTTAAATTATGGTGCTCTGTAAATCTGTCCTCAGCTTCATGACAAGATAGGTAGTCATCTGAATTACTGAATAGTTTTATACCACCCTTTACTTTTCTTTTACTGAAAAAAGTATTTATTAAAAATAATAGAATAATCCACATAATTGTGGAATATAGTTAGTATGTCAGATCACCATTATGTCGAATAATTTTATTTTTAAATAAATGATTAATGTTTATGAACAAAACTAACTTGGGCTATCTTCGGCTATGTAAGCTCTTTAACACCCAACTCTCCCTCACAAGCGAAGTCAAATATTTGGGACACATTTACAACAGCAGGTGTTATAGAAAAAGCATACAATGGCTTTACACATGTTTTATCAACCAGACCTCATGCTGCACCTAAGCACTTGACTCTAACATTTTTAAAGGCTGCTCTGAGAGGCAACAGAACCTCAAGTCTTATCCACAAGTGCTATGTTGCTCTAGAACAACTTACAAAAACAAATTCAGATGCTTTCAACAATTCAATCATGGATTAAAATAACCATTACCCATAACCATTAAATAGTTAATTGTAATAATAGCATGGTAGTAACACCCATGATTCATAAATTATAATACTAAAGACATTTTGCAATATAAGCTAAGGTGAAATTTCACACTCTGGTTAAAGAAACTGTACAAAATAAATCTTAAATGTTTATCCTTATGGACTAATAATACTATAACTGTTAACAACACTGTTAGAGATTTAAATGATTTCTATCTAATAACTGTTGATTATAACTATAAATTGATTTTGCCTCTCCATCATATCGAAACGTGGATTGTTATAAATGTTCAGTAATTATTCCAATAGTTGTCTCTGTAATTTTATAACTTACATTTTTTTTGGTTCTATTTCAACAAATTCAACACAATTATCAATTATTGAAGAAATCTTCTTTGCAATCTTTATTTGTAATTCTTTAGGGACTTTTACATCATTGTAATGAGTTGCATCTTCTAAATACCTCTCAGATTTGTTTTTGACTCCTGAAACAGAGTGCTAACTGGAATATATTTTTTCATGATATCAGTATTTGTATTGCAGTGAACTTCATTTTAAATGAAAATTTCTACAATCTTGTAACATATGATATAAATAAACTTTAATAAAGCAAACGAAAGGTCCCAAGTCTAGCTGAGCCACGGGTTACTAGCAGACATTAAGGTTTTTTATGCTTTGAAAATATTATGTTATACCTTCAACATGAAATAAGTTAAATCTATACCTAAAAGATTCTAGACTACATTGATATCAGATACAGATAAATTTAGGATGGAATACATACCTAGAGTGATATTTTTTAATTCGGGTTTATTACTTGCCGATTTTATGCCGTTGATGAAACTTGTATCTACAACTTCTTTAAATCGAGATAAATCTTCCTCTTCTGATGAATCCGATGCGGACATCGTGATATAAATGGAATGAACAATTGTACAATGATCCTATTAAATTTATTAAATGAATTTATTAATATTTTCGATGTTTTAAGAAACAAATAAATTTTTTTTGGATCCCGCTACTATTTTAGGTTATCATTTTATGTCACAGATTACCATTTTAAACAATCATTTGTGTTCAAGTTCAGCGCCTAATCAGCTGATGCGCTCTTTAGCGTTACTATCTATGAAACATTTTTATTCTTTAATATTCGGTGTTGCAAATTGTCATGTGTGCAACTTATGAGTATATACTTCATTACATTGATTCTAATGAAACTTTAAAAAATATAAATTATTAACAGCGAAAAAGTAAAGTGTAATGCAGAATAATTGTTTTTAAAGAATGGCTGAATATACAAAACCACCTCTTGATAAAGATTTAGTGAACTTCTCACAAAAAAATGATTACGATTCTCTCGCAAAATATCTCATTGGTAACATTTATAGATATCGTGAAAACATCATAATTCCAAGAGTATTAGGCCCTGTTATTATTAAAACAAATGAGGAGAAAATGATTGAATCCACAATTGAAAGCTGTCCCTTTAAATCTTTGACCAGTTGTGTTATAGGTTAGTATGATTGTTATGCGAATATTTTTGTAACTACCGTAGCCTTTTAAAATCAATTTATAAATAAAATAATTTATTGCATGCACAGAAATATATAGTATGATACTACGTTCATACAAATTAATATGTTTATAATATATTTCTTCATCACTTCCACAGACATTAGTTATGGTAGTAGCCTTTTCCCTCAATAATGTTAGAACAAATTTATTATTACAGGATATGGTCTTGGTCTTGCTGTTGGATTATTCACATCCTCTCTTATGCCAAATATGACTGATCCGATGGCACAACAGAATCAGACTGCAAGAGAGATCCTCAGAGAAATGAAAACATCAATGTTAAGTTATGCTAAGAATTTTGCAATACTTGGAGCTGTGTTCTCTGGAGTAGAATGTTGTATTGAGTCAGCTAGAGGAAAATCAGACTGGAAAAATGGAACATATGCAGGGGGTGTAACGGGAGGTCTCATTGGGTTAAGAGGTTGGTAGAAATGATATTTAATATAAATAAAATTTAACATATTTTTTTATATGTACCTCTTTTTCTATTGTAATCTTTAAATCGAAGGCATATTTCTTTGGGTATCTTATCAGTGGTATTTTATAATTCATAAAATTCAATTTTAAATTCATAATCAGGTGCTGCAGAAGTATACAGTTCTAATAGACCAATTTATTAGCAAAAACATCCTCAATGTTTGAGGATTTTTTGCAGAGTATTGAGAGTCCTCGGGATGTTGCCTCTATGATCGGTGTTCATTGAGTGAGTCAAGAATTTTTGGCTGAGTAATGCTAATAAAATGGTCTATTAGGATTGTATAAGTGCTATTTTATGTTATAAGAAAAATCTCAATATTTCAGGTGGATTGAAGGCTGGCGTGTTTGGTGCTGCTGGATTTGCCGCATTTTCTACCGTAATTGATTACTATATGCATCAACGTTGAATAGTTTAATATCTAATTTAAGACATGTTAATAAATTTAGTTACCAAATTGGTTTTCTTTTTCTGAAAATATTACATTTAATCTACTCCATAAATTAAAGAGCATATTATATATGGTCTACAAATATATCAAATTATTTGCGGTTTATAATTTGTTGACAATTGACATTACTATTCTTCTATGCAATCTGTGAAGGGCGCAAACGCGCTAGCGTTGGGCGGTCTCATATAAAAAAATAACGATCAAAAACGGAAAGCGAACCGACAGCAGCGCCTTTATTTTATCATAGAACTAATGAAGAATTGATAAATATTTGATGTTGTGAATTAAAAAGTGCATATTTTGGTAAAATATTTGAAAAATAATATATTATTCACATATTTGTATAGTAAAACTGTAAAACAAAATAATGAAGGATCCCTTTGTCACCGACTCTTATATTGATTCTCCCACACGGGATAGTTTAAAGCATATAGAAGGGTGTTACAGTAAAAACATATTTAAAAACAAGTCCTTTATGAATTCCCGTCGTGCCTTACAATCTGGTGCAGATAAAATCTCCAGAACATTCAAGAGTATGAGGAATACCTTCGGCGACTTGTCGCAGGTACGTTTTGAATAAACTTTCAAATTTCCATATAAATCTTTTTGCATTTAACTTCTCATCATTGTTCATAAAATCGAATATATTATTTGCTAATATTTTATGTAGGCTATACATCCTCTATAGTAATTATGATGTCTGTAAAGCTTTAAGAAGTGTAGCAAACATTTATAATCTAACTTAGGTCACTTTGTTCAATTATATTTTGTGTATTCAAACTCACTTCATATTGCGAATAACTACATTTAGTTCATATATGTTTTGTATAGACCTCTTCCAATAATTATTTCAGTTTTGCAGAGTTTGTAGAGTCTTGCACACATAAACCACAGTAATAATGTAACAGCAGCATTGTTAACAACATATTCTTATGCAATATTGAGCAAACCCAGAACTTACACTTTTATCACATACATTTCAGCATTTCAGACTGGGTGGTAGAAGGAGACACAGATTAGCTGAAGCAACTTCACCTTGCAGGACTCCCTGTACTCCAGTTACAAAGAAAAAACAGGTAATCAAAAAAAAAAAATTCTCATGTTATCAATATATTGTATTAAAATTCTCTAAATTAGATTACAAGTAATGTATTTATTTTTTTGGAACTAAAATAAAAGAGTAGCTAGACAATTCTCAGAATAATTATGTCAAAAAAAAATTCTCTCTAATAAATACTAAATGAAAGAAAAATAAATAGATACTAAAAATACACTTGCCATTTAAATTATTTGCAAGTCAATATGATCAAATTAAGTTTTAGGGCTTTCAATAAGAGAATATATAGGATATTATGTTAAAAGATAGTGTACTCCTCCCTCAACACACTCATTGATGGGTGCTTATGGGCTGCGGCTGTTCCCACTTGGGCCACCCGCAAGCTCGTTTGCCCTCCTATTTTATAAAAAAAAAGGTTATGCAACTTTGTTTGAATGTTTCATTTAGATTTTTGATAGAGTGAGTTGAGAATATATGTCTGTTGTCTCTAGTGATGGTAGCACAGAATATGATGTTCAACTTTTTAGGATTTGTGTCAATTTCAGAATCTAAGTGCCCCATAAATAAACATCAAGCAGAAAGAAGGGGATAGTGGTCCCAGATCATTTTTAGGTAACAAATGATCAGTATAATTTTTGTTATAATTGCAGATCTTAGGCCGCAGTCCCACTAAACTGTACAGTCCATTCGGTATTGAGACACCAAGGAGTAGAGACTTTAGGATTTCTCCGTACATGCCTAACACTCCTGAACATGAGTAAGAAATTTTATTACATGATTCTAATACAAATAAGATTATGGAACCTGAATATCCTTTTAGAAATAAATCCATAATATAATTATCATGCAATGGACTTAATACATATATAAATTAACTTGCTGTACTGACCACACAAATGAACTGCTGAACGGATTAGTTTGTTAGTATATGCTGTCCATTTTATGAAAATAGCAGTATATGCAGCATTTGCATTGAACTGTGTAAAATATTAAGCAAATTCATATCGTGATACATATTAAGAGAAGTTGTTTTGAGTACAATGGTTCCGACACAAAACATTTTGACAATGTATGCACTTTCAGAATGTCACCCAAACGGCGCAAGGGAATCTCTCATTGGCATCTTTTGGGAAAGAAGCGACCAAGAGCCCTATTTCAGTAAGACATTGCATAAACCGCACAATTCCCACCGCTTAGTACTTACTATTTATTACCTATATCCAAGATGTATTTTACGTGATTGGTGCTATGCGTGAATGAGACTGATGTGAATAATATACCCATCTATTTCATGCCAAGAGCGCTGCAGCGTTCATAATAAATTTATTATAGAATCCAGTATTTTAGATGTAGGTTTTTAAAATTAATTTTCAGGTATTTTTTACAGCTATTGAATATTTCTGGTAGTTTTGGACAGTCATGAATTAATGCATAACTTACAGCTGGATAATGGGTATATTTATCACTAGTATGCTTACATTGTATTATCATATCGTATGTATGTCCTTGAGTAAGTGATACATAGCATAAGTATTTTCTCATAAAATCAAATATGGGAGCTGCTCAAAATGTTTGTTGGCTTATAAAATATTTCTTGCTCATATATTGGGATGATAATCTTACTTATAAATGTTAAAACCTTGGTAACCAGTTATGTTAATCATACAAAATTGTCCCATTGCATTATTGCTGAATTAAATCTATTTTCATCACAGCAAAACATATTTTGAAAGGGACAAACAATACATTAATTTGGGTGTTGAATCTGCTCTATGTATTTATGTACTGAAAATGTACATATTTTTACAGTTGTTAAAATGATCTTTTTATGAGGCTATTTATTTATAACGTTATCAGATTCCATACTAATTTCGAAAACAGAAGTTTTTGAAATTTTATAAGGAACTCCTGTCTTAAGGTGGACTAAATAGTGTTAAAATAAACACTGCCCTAAAGAACAATAATTAATCATATCCAGTATTATATACGCCAAATTGCTTCGTGTATTGTAGTTTTAAGGTTTTCTACGCTTTTGTGACAATATGATGATATGTATAAGGAATGTGAAGATAAGGCCCAGTTTTCTATATATGGGAAGTAATTTTTACGCGGCGTTATTCGTCTATAGATCATAACATACTGTGTTTGAAAGTAAAAGTCCAATGCAAACGTTTGGCCTAAAAATAGAACTAAGTTCGGGTTGCCTTTTTATTTTATTTATTTATTATCCACTAACATTACACTTTTACAAACAAAACACGAATCAAAAGTTTTACAGTCTAAGTTGCATTCCACAACAATGTGTGTTCATAGGAATCAAACAAAGTATTTACAATAAGTTCAATATTAAAACTATACCTAATACATATAAAATTTTAAAATCTTAACATTAAAAACGAACAGTTAATAGAGACTATAGGTTAATACATGCTTACACAGTCGGTTTGTTGTATAGGATATCTTTTTAAAGTTTTAATATATAATACCATTTGGGCAGGAATATATCGAAAGCTGGGTTGTCACTAGCGATTTCATTGCACTGACGAGCCATCCTGACCAATGGATTGTAAAAGGAGGTATTATTTTGATATACTTTCAAAGCAAAGAGTCCTGTTTGATTGGATTTACGAGCACTGTATCTTGTATTAAATGTTATTTGGGCGAGCAATTATGTGTCTAATTCGAATGAATTATTTTGTAAATATAAATAAAATCAAAATACTGTCTTCGCGCTTCGAGCTTCTTCATTGAATCTCATTAGACGAGACTCATATCGGGAGTGGTGCGACCTAGATGTTGACGGTAACACAAATTCGTAAGCACTTTCTCTGCACTCTCTCTATACTCTCAATGTGAACATTGTAGTCGGAGACCATATGGGACTACCATATTCTAAAACGCTTCTAACAAGTGTATAGAATAAGTAGAGAAAAGAGTGGGTGCCTCTGAAGTCTCTAGTTGATCTGAAAATGAACCCAAGAAGTTGGTTTGCTTTTAATACTATATGCTGGTAGTGTTCCCGAAATGTGAGTTTATCATCAAAAATAATTCCAAGATCTTTAGTAATCTGGGACCTCTTAAGGACCTGGTCGTCATGGTTAGTCATTACGATCTTATTACGCTTGTTAGTAAATGTTATGACGAACACTTGTCATTTGGATATCAATTTGTCTCACCAATCAGAAACACATTTAAATCTTTTTGTAAAAGATTACAGTCATCAAGAGAGTTTATTTTTTTAAATATCTTCAAGTCATCGGCGTATAAAAATTCACAATAGGTTCTTATAGGCTTGAACCAAATACAATGGCCCAATGTGAACCCTGAGGTACTCCAGATGGCGTCAGTAGAAGATGAATTATCCTCTCAACACAATACTTCTTTTATCTAAATAGGAGGTCAACCAGCGAAGAACTACCTGAATACCGTAGAAACGAGTTTATTGCAAAGTAATCTGTGATTTCTTTGTCAAAAGCTTTCGAGAAGTCTGTATAATAGAGTCAACCTGCCCCCCTGTAGCAAAACTCTTACACAAATAGTTTTTATATACTAAAAGGTTGGTTACGGTTGATCTACCTTTTACAAAGCCATGTTGGTTTTCAAATATAAGAGATTTAAAATAACTTATACTATGTACACTAATTCAAAAACTTTGCAAACACGACAGAATACTTATGGGTCTGTAATTTTCGCACCGAGACTTGTCTCCGTTTTTGAAAATGGGAACGACATGAGCTATCTTCCATCGATCGGGAAAGATTCCGTTTGAAAGAGATTTATTAAATATAATGCCTAATGGCTCTAGCTCTTTTCCACAATTTTTAACGAAAGATGGGGGTATTTTATCGGGTCCGGGTCCTTTACTTATGTCAAGGTCTTTAATTTTCTTCATTATGTCTATATCAATTATATGGATATAAGACATAGAGTCCATAGCGCCACCCTCGGTTGACTTAGGATTGTCGTTTGCAGTAGATTTGTTTTGCTGATCATCGGACTCGAAAACCGATGCAAAGTAATTTGAAAACAGTTCACAAACACCCCGTCCAGTAGAAGAAGAACTATTGCCAAATTTCATAACATTAGGATTGAGACACACCCTTCCTATTATTTACAAATTTCCAAAAACTCTTTATATTGTCCGTCATCGTCTCTTCAACTATGTCACGTATTCTTATAACACTGATCCATCATTGTTTTAGCTCTAGCACGTAAAAGAGAGAATACGTCGTAATCGCGCGGGTTATTAAATTTCTTAAAAAGTTTATGATATTTATTCTTTTCTTCGATACATTTAATTAAGGGTTTGGTGTACCAAACAGGATATTTGTCGGACTTTTTAGTCGTTAATGGAGTGTATTTATTAATAATTTCGAACAATTTTTCATAAAAAGTGTCAACGCAAGCGTACACATCAGAGCCAGAGAAAAGGTCATGCCAGTCTATCAAACTTAAATTATGTCGTACGTTATCGTAATTACACCTTGCGAAGTTCAATCGTTTATTGTTATTTGTTTTAAGATTTTTTGGAGTATTACATTTAGAGGGAAACTCGATTTCTAAAGCTGGGTGATTTTTATCTTTTAAGCTCAAGTATCAACTCGGCAACTGTCAATGAATTGACAGACGAGAGTACCAAGTCGAGATACCGGCCATTTTCGTTAGGAATACTGTTACTTTGATGTAGATTACAGAGTGAAATAAATTCCTGTAAGAGTAGTAGTCTTTTACATTGTGGGGTACGTGATGGCTCGTCAGTTTCTAAGGGGCTAAAAGAATATTCTGGTGTGTTAAAGTCTCCTATGATTAAGTTTAAGTCATCTTGGCAATGATTCAACAATACTTTTTGGCAATTTGAATAGAAATTATCCCTTTTTGGACAATTCAAGTAGGGAGGAAGATAGGAAACACATAAATTGATTTTAGGAGCATTTGAAGATTTTGGTAAAATAGTTATCCAGATATCCTCCAGATTGCTGTCCCAATGCGCCTGACGAAAACCTGAATGATTTTTTTACTGCGACAAGGACGCCGCCGCCCTCGTCTTTTGAGGAATTATTTTCATCGCGATCTCTTCTAAAAATGCTGTACAGAGTCAACAATTTCTCCATCAAAGATGCTATCATTCAAGTTTGTCTCCGTCAGGCATATAACATCGTAATTACTATTCAATAAATTTTGATTAAACTGTCGTAATTTAGTGCGCATTCCATTAATATTCTGATAATACATACTAATCATAATGTAAGTTTATTGGAATCATTATATGAAAATTACTTAGGTAAAGAAAGTGTCAATTTTTACAAAAGCTTATTGAGGCAGTCAATGGTTTTGATAAGCTGAGCAGGACTTTGTTCATCCTTACGTATATATATTTGGCCGAAACGAACCCACACAAATTTGAAATTATTGTCTCTGCAGAATTTCCTCGCTGCAGTATGCACTTCTTTAGTATCAGGAGAGAGATGTTCGGCCACATAAATCCTGCGGGTTTCTCCTGCAAAGCCAATATGAGTAGTGGCGAGTCTATCTCTCGGATGAGCCTTATTGAAGCGAGTCACCGAAGACAAAACAAGTCACGTACCTTTGTGAAGATAAGTGACAAGTATATTACGCGGTCGCTGGGATGAAGGATTCATTTTCGAGACACGACGACAAGCTCTTACATCGCACTCAGGAATATTGACTTGCAAACATTCACAAAGTTTCCTGAATAGGCCATTTAGGTTTTCATTTTTATTTTCCGGTACCTCATGTATCTCAACATTCATGTCACGGGAAATCTTTTCAATAGTATGCACTCGTGACTGAAGATTAGCGAGTGAACTTTGGCATTTTGAGAGGTCAGATTGCAACTGCTGGACTAAGTTGTCCTTTTCTTTAATCTCAGATTTTAAATCGGCCTGTTCAGCAGCCAAATAGTCGGTGGTAGAGGTAAAGTCGGTCTTCAAGTTCTCGATTGCTCGGTTCACGTGCACAGTTACCATTTTTTCGATATCTTTATTAATAGCTGCTCTCAAATTCGTCATTATTGTGGAGTCCGGCGACAGCTTTAAGTCGAAAAGTTTACTAATACTTTCCATTGTAACGGGTTCCCCTGCTAAGTTGGTGGAAGGACTAATACTAGTATTCACACTGCTGTCGTGAGTTACATCCCCAAAAGAAACATTCATAGACTCATGTAATGATTGCATCTGACTCTTTTGACTTCTCTGGTGGCAGGGTGTATCGTCGTTATTTATTCGCCGCGACACATTCCGACAAAAAGGACAACTTAATGATTTTATTTGTTCCGGTGTCAGTGTCTGGATAGCGTCATTTGATAAGTTAAGACATTCAAAGCAATATTCCGATTTGCAACCATTGCATTTTAAATAATGATTAGCCTTTAGCCAGTTTTACAGCCGTACAAACATCCTTACAAAACTTTTTTAATCAATAGATAAAGAGCCACAAATTCTTCGACTCAAAGTACCAGGCACTCAGAACACACAAGGAGCAAAAGCGTACAATTACTCATCCACTGGTCACTGTAGCGCCGCCTTCAGCTTCTACGTGTGTTGGTGGTGGGCAGGACTCAAGGCGGCCAATCATGCACAGGTCGTGGGCGCCGCCCTCTTGTTCTATGCGCAGGAGCAGTGGGCGGGTGCAGGTCGTGTGACGTAGTTGCTGTGGCGGGGTGGGTGATAGCTGATGTAGAATATGTATGACTCACTCACCCCGTTGCCGGCCGCCTGGTACTTGCGTAAAGCTCCTCACTATTTATGATATCCTATTTTTTTAAAAGCTATTTTTGTGTGTAAATTTAGAATAAAATTTTAATTAAAACGAAATACGGATTCTCTTAGATGCGTCTGAACTCCTCAGAGGTCCGGGGGGAAAAACCTTAATTTCTATGTCTATGGTAGTTTTGCGGAGTGTACATAAATAGAATTCTTTATGTCAGTTTCTGATCAACATTTTTCGAAACTTCGATACAATTATGTATTAGGTTTAACGTGTGTTCGTAGAGTTCACGTGTAGTACGTTGTTAAAAAACGTCTCGTAGCAATTACGGCTGGTATATGTAGAAACCGAGGTAAAAATATTTATTTCTATGATTCTGGTGAAATGTAATGTCTTAGTTTTAAATCTCAAAACTCTTCTTTTTACGAAGCTAGTTGAATAGGATTAATTTTGAAATTGGTAGATAACAAATGTTACATTTTTAGTAAAGTTATCTGTTTTGTTGCCTATTTAGGTTATATAACAATGTCATAGAACTAAATATTATGGACTGACATAGAACTTAGGATTTTCTTATGTTAAATTTGTGTACAAATTTTGAAATCATTAAATTAGGAGCTGTGACGGTAAATTGAATAAATAAATGAAAAAACTTGAATTGGCCTAACGCCTCAAAGAAAATGCCTTAAGTGTGAAAAATACTTATTTAATGACTTTTAGTGTCACATTATCTTTGACACAATAATTGCCACGGTAGCCCTAGAAACGCAAAGAAGCTTTGTTTTTTGTGACTTTTACAATTTGTACACAAATTCTAGAGAATTGTATGCATACTTCAAATAATGTATGTCACATCTGAATGGTTTGCAGTATATTGGCTAATGCTCTGTATATTTAATAAATTTTTACATGTGTACCTGTTTTTTCTTGTGGGTAATTATAATATTTTTTATGAAAATGATTTATTTACTTGATGGGTTTTACAGGTTTTACTCACATATTTTTGTTTGGCCAAAAAACTTGTGGAATGGAGTATTGACTAGGAATTTTGTTTAAATAGAATATTTCAATTTATTTTATTTAAAGACAACAATTAATAAAATTTATTATTTAATAAAATCACCCCATGTGTGTTCTTGACAACTGTACATATTAAATCACCTTGATTTATTTTCGTAGAAGAACAAAAGTTTAACTAATTTTAAGCTGGTTATATTAAAAAACTTACAATGAATCTTAGATTCACCTTCCAAAGCGTAGGAGATCCATAAAGAGGGAAGGAATATTGCTTCTGCGTTCTTACCGTATATATTTGTGCTTGTGCAGTAATATTGGTTCGTATTTTTTCAATGTCCTTGATACAAACTTTTTTTTACAATGTCAGTTCTCAATTTTTATAAATTGGTATAATTTACTACAACAATGCAACAAGTTAAAGCACGAATATTACGTATATTCTTGCTTTAACTTGTTGCAAACTTAGTTTCAAATATAAATTTATAACATAGCATTTCTTAGTATCTGATAAGGGTGTAGAAGACCGAGTACAGGCCATATGAGATTCTAAATGTTTTCCATTTCCACTCCAAGAATATCAAGTATATTAAAATATAGGTCAACTTAAAACGCTTATACTAAGACTAGTTAACGCTTATTGGTTTTTAACGATATATCTTTACAAAGATATTAATAGTCATTTGGCATCAAATAAAAAAAAAACCTTTACTTAATTAAGTGTAGAAGTCATACAAATTGGCTAAAAGTAATATGAAACATTCATAACATTATGTTTTTGAAACAGTGAATATGAAGTGTTGTTATATGGCTCAAGCGTATAAAAATAGTGTCAAAAATAAAATGTCATTTAGTACAAATTTAGCACCAACCTTTTCTTTCTGAGCAAAATTACGTCAGTGAATATACAAATCGTATCATCTACATCTGAGTCGAATAATAAAAACATAGTTATGCCTGAATATTTGTACTAAACCTGAGCTGCATAAGTTAATAATGGTACATGGCACTAATTCTTTGTGGCACAGGTTAAAGTTGTTATGAATTTTTAGGAAGCAATTATAAGACAACTATAGGAACAATGACTGATTTTTATATTAGAAAACGCTTTCTCACTTTTATTTATATAAGGAATGTCAGTGTAATTTTCGACTAACAACATTATTTTACAGATATAAAAACTATATTTACATGTTCGAATATCGAAGAGACAAATTGTATAAGCACACAGAACGATAAACACAAACACAATTTATACAATAATAGAATTGTAACTTGAACAACATGTCCAGGACATATTTGAAACTACTGAAAGGCAGTTTTATTTATTATTGACAAATGGAGTGATTGTGTTCAGCGTGCAGTACTCTTCCAAAAATATAAACAGTCAATTATTTATAGTCTTCAGTTAGTGTCTAAAATTACAGTTATCAACAATTTTACAATGAAAAAACATATATACAAGACTAAACTATACTCACCAACCCTTGCTTTTCCCTCGAAGAATATTCTGGAACAATGATTATATGTAAAATTGGCCTGTTAAGAGCTGAAGCGACTTTAAACAAACCTCATTGGGACCAAAGTTCCTAAAAGTAGTATACTTTGGATTTTTTGCTCTTAATTGGCCCATTATTATGGAGAACCCATAAAACAGATCTATGTAGAATTTTTATTTTACAAAGATGTTTTGTAGAAATTTTACAAAGATAAATGATTTCAATGGATTTGAGTGACCCACAGAACAGATATTTCATGTTATATGAGTACCTTTCAAATAATAATCCAGACACATTTTACCACTATCAGTTAGCCCCAAGGTAAACTATTTATTATATATTTTACACATTATATGTGAAGTATAGTTAAGTGGTTTTGTCCCCCAGCCAAAACCCCAGGCCCCCAAATTTTTCCAACCCTTTGGCTTTGGGAAAAAAAAAAAAAAAACAATAAATTGTAAATTCAATTTGTAAGCAAAATTACTAGCTTTTCCCTATAATTTGTTTCATTAAATAAAGCCTGTTTCAAATATACCAAAGAGGGTAGTGACAATTAAGTTAACATACCTGTAAGGGAAAATGCGGCCTTGGCGGTTCAACCCAATTTGCCCCAGGCCGTCTTTGCCTTGGGTTCATTTGATGAGGTCTCAGATTTCTTAGGGTGGGAGACATACTATAATTAATAGGGACTAGTGGTCTGTAAGGACTTTTGGGGGATTGGTTCATTGCAGCTTGACCGCCCCAATTTATGTGAGGCCTTGGGCCCAGACTGCGACGGGATGTACTTTGTTGAGATTCGCGATCTGCTTTACTGAGATCCATATGTTCATGTCTTTCCTGTAAATTTGTTTAAAAATATTAATCTCCGAATTTATAAACTAGTAATTATAATCTATATACCATAGATGTATTCTTATATTGGTCAGTTAAAATTTAATTTAATCGTCTAAATTATAAAAAGTTATAAAAATTTTAATGTTATATGAGACCTGTCTTACACTAGTCAGTATTCTTTAGTTCAAAAATAGTTCTAAGAAAGTAGACAAAAATGAGTTTGTTTCAATCAGGTTCAAAGCAATGGTGAAAATCTTACCGGAATGTCTTTATTTGTTGTATCAGGGGAGTATCTCATACTATTGTCACCAACATTCCACAGCCTATCATGATTGTCTGTTGGTCTAGCATATTGATTGCTGGATAGAGCCTCATCTTTTATCCTTACAAATTCTAGAAGCAACTGTTTGTCACATTTCAATAGTTTTTTCTCAAAAATTTCAATCATTGGATTATAAAACACTCCTGCGTCTGTCCTTTTCATTAAATCTATTAGCGCCCGCGCCAAATCGAATGAGTATGGTAAAATACACACCCTTTCTAAAATCTGAGCGACTACATCACTGTTGAAAGTCCTATTTTGCCTACACATTAATACTGTCAACTTCACAAATACCGCTTTAAACCTAGAGAAGTTCTGTGTCTGGCCTAGTACTTCCAAAAACTTATCACACATTTGCACACCTGATTTTATCTCTAAACTCAACAAGTCAATGATTTCACTCAAACTAACGTCATTCAAATATAACAATGTTCGTTCCACCACTTCAGTTACCAATGGCTTTTCTTCTTGGTTGTATAGTTTAATTAAAAAACTTAACATAATTTCTATTACTATGCTATTATTGTTACGGCGAATAGCTTCCTGTATGTATAGCAGTCCATACAGCCTTAACAACTCAGCCTTCTTACATACCATAAGGCATTCTTGGTGGAATTGATCTTGGTTCAATTCCAAGAGTTTTTCATTGACAAAGGTTGCATTCGGAACAGTATGTGGAAAATTGCAGTTGGTTTTTTTACAGTTTTTTATTATGTTGAATATGCAGATGCCTTTAAAGACAGCACTTTTTACTAATGTAACAGGTGAGTGGAGTCCTAATAAATCAGGTGAAAAAATGCGACTTCTAACTACTTTAGTAGCAACATTTTTCATTACTTTATTTTCAGGTTTAATATGAACCGCGCTCGAATGTTCAACTTTTGGTTTAGATACTTCCAATAATCCAACTGAGGTTGAGTCAGCTTTTTGCTTCTCACAGACTGCAATACATGGTTTAGGTGGAACTGGTTTGGGAATTTTAAACTTGGTATTATCCAGTTCACATTTATCTAAATTACAAGCATCAGACATTTTAGGGTTAGTTTCAAAACCAGAAAGACTCTCAGCAAAAAGTGATATGATGTCATCGTCATCATCATCATCAACATTGATTAATCTACATGGACTGACATAGTCAGATTCGGCTCTTATACCAGTTTTAATTACCTGACCCTTTGTTACTTGTTCATGTGGTTTACTACATTTCTCTTCATCTGTCTTAACTGATATTGAATCATTATCACTGCTTGAAGCATTAGTTGGGAATACTCCTCCACATGTAACACTTTTCAATTCTTGTGTTTGTACACTGACATGCAATGTTTTTCTTGACAAGTCAACATTATTTTCACAGCTGTATCCAGTAAAATCGTCTAATATTGATTTATAATTATCTAAGAAACACAACTTGTCTGAAAATGATTTGTGGCATGGGCTTCCCATTGGCAAAACATCTTGTGTTGTGGTATTGTTTTTAAGATTATTCTCCACAGTTTTATCAGATTGCTTGCTTGTAACATAATTGCTATTATAGTTTGTATTAAGCTTCTCCAATATTATTACTGGAATTTTATTACTACAACCATCTCCTCGTACATCAACAGATTGAGTAGAAGAGTTTGTTTTTGTTATTGCTGTGTATTCATCATCTGGAGCATCAGGTACATAATCATTAACAATTGTTCTGATAATTTTAAGATCCTTAGGAATAACTTTACTATTTAATGTCAAGCTTTTAGATATAAGATTACCTTTGCCTCTTGTCCCAACTGAAAATATATTTTTGGCATTTAAAAAAAACTTGTTCTTTCCCAATTAACAATAATCACTAAAAATTAATAATAAATAAAAAAAAATTAATAATAATCACAATTAATTTAAAGTTATTTTTTAAAATTAAATTTTGTAAATATTGTATATTATAATATATCTTTTAAAATTGAACTCACATCAGTCTAAATATACAAGAGTTCTTGGTCCCAGTGAGATATATGGAGATATCATAATAATAAGTGTTTAACTTCAATTTTAACCTCAAGCCATTACACATTCATTAAATGTGATTACAAAAAAAGATGATAGGATAATTAAATTAAGTTATCTGAGTATTGTAGAATAAATTTTAACAATTCATTCATTTACAATTTCAACATTTTAAACTACTGATGCAAAACTAACCTTTAGCACATTTTTTATTGTTTCTTGTTACCATTGACTTAGTTTCTAGATTACGAGTAATTCTTCTTTTCTTGGCAACCGGTTTATTACTTGAAATGCTAACTTCAACATTTTTGCTATCATTTGTAGTATGTGAAACTACTATATCATTGTTAAATTCAATGTTTTTTTCAATCAGTTTTCTCTTCATGCGTGTCTTTGCAGGTGTTGCATCTTCGTTACTGTGCTCTAAGTCTAAACCTAAATCAATTTGGATTAACTTTCTTTTTAAGCCTCGTTTCACTGGTTTTACCTCTTTTGTGTTGGTGGACTCAATGTCTGCACCTAAATCAATTTTGAAAATCATAAAAAGACAAATATTGTATTTGGTGAATGCATTCAAGATTATACATTTTTATATTTATACAAAAATATTATAATAACCATAAACAATTAATTTAGAAAAGGTTTTGTCAACTGCCTACCCTTGCAAACTTTAGAAGACTTTTTGGCTCCGTATTTTCGTCCTCGGCGAATTGGTTTCGGAGCGCCGGTAACGGCCGCGCTGGTAGTTTTCTTTTTTGGTGGCATTTGGAGTTCATTAAATACAAGAATTCGTTTTATTCAGCACACATTAAAATACCTTTAAATTTGAACATATTTCAATTGCTATCTCTAAATTAAACGGTGTTACCACTTACCAGTGGCCCATTGTCAAAATTATAAAAGAGTTCAAAAAGTAACAATAACAAGTTGATAGAAAACTATGTATGTAATAGAGTCAAGAGTGTATTCCCTATACTTATATTACTCTTTGGTATAGGGCATAAAATTATATAATATATTATCCAAGTTTTGAAGTGAAACTTCTTTACGCACGCTTGACTCTCTTCCTCTCAAAGCTCGGTATAATGGATATATTGAAAATAATGAATAAAAATATGTTATTAATTTTAATTATAACAATTTAAAAAAATAATTTACCATTAACGGGCAGGGGGTACACCTGATCTTAAGTGATACCTCCGGATTCGGGCGGGAACTTTTGAAAAGTGAAGGAGGATTTTTTAAATACATATATAAAATATTTCCAAAAACTGCAGGACATCAGTTGCAGTCGTATGTCGGTTGGTGTACCTGGGCAATGTTGTTACAAGCCAAGGTGGGGCAGACGAAAACATCGCAGCCAGAATAAATAAGGCGAACGCTGCTTTCATCCAAATCACTAACTAAATTAGGTGTCCAACACGCTTAAACCACTCATGAAACAACATGTTACAAATGTTCTGCTGTTTGGTTGTGAAAAGAGAATTGTGACAATAGTCGTTAGGGTACCAACTACAACTGTTGGTTAATAGACGCCTAAAAACAGGCTAAAACAAGAAACTCATTATTTTTATATTGCCTATTTATATAATATATTGTAAAAATATTGTTTGTTTTGTTTTTTTTTATTCAACATTTCTAAGCAAGATATTGGCGAAATTTTTTTTTTTAATATTTGGGAAGCTACAATAAAAGTAGAAAAAGAAGAAGAAATAAGCTAATTATTCTGCAGCTATTAATCACCTCACCAAGAAAAACGTGGGTAGCCCATTTTATATCTATGGTACTAATATGTAATATGTGCTATTTAATTAATATTAAAAAAAAAAGGAATAACCAAATAAAATTAACAAAGTGAAAGGCGCGCATTTTAAAATAATTATATTGAAGTTATTTAAAATTGACTATAGTTTGATTTTCAATTACCTAATTTAGATAGAAAAACGATACAAATGCGTAAAAAACGAAAAAGAAAGATGTGCAAGAAGATTCTTCAGAATCCGACTCCATTTGTCGCTGAAGGCTTCTATACCAGCAGGTGACGCAGAAGTAACAGGTGTCCTAACTTCGGTACCAACAGATTTGTCAAACAAGCAAATTTTCTCTCTAATAGGAAGTGCTAAAAATGTTATTCAAGTTAGAAGATTAATGAAAAAAGCAAAAGACGAAAATGATAAAATTGTTTACAGTCCAACACAAACAGTTGCTGTAACGTTTGCCTCAACCAACCTTCCCTAGTATATTAACTTAGATTCCTGGAGACAGGAGGTTAAGAAATATATACCTCCAGTGAAACAATGCCTGAGGTGTATGAGGTACAGACACATTGCCAAATTCTGCCGAAACAGCGAGGTATGCTCTATTTGTACTGAAAATCACAACTTTAAAATTTGTCAAATTGATAAAAATGATACTAAATGTTTCAATTGCAATGGAAATCACATTGAAATCTCATCTTCATGTCAAGAAACAAAAGATTGAGGAAAATAAAATTAAGTCAAGTGTAAATTATTCAGATTTATTTAATATAAATAAATTTCCATCTCTCTCCTCTAGAAATTTAGATACACAAATCAAAAATCTCATGAAATCTAACACATTTATTGATACTTTAATAGAAACAATTATTAAAATAACTTCTATGAAATATAAACCTATTAACTATGTAACTATTAAAAAAGTCTTAAAAGCTTCTTTAGGTAATAAAGTTCCATTATCCTCTTGATGTATTTAACAACAATAAGAATTTTACAATGGAATGCACAGTCTCAATAGTAATAAACACACATTAAACACATAAATTTTCTGCACTCGAAAAAGTATCTATATAGCTATTATTTGCGAAACCTGGCTTAAGCCAACTCAAAATTTTAGCATTAAGGATTATAACATTGAAAGACTTGATTGTGGCAGTAGTCACAATGAAGTTACAATTTTTGTTCATAACAGTATTATTTACAACAAAATTAGTTCTTTCTATGACAATTCTTTACAAAATATTTTTGTTAGAATTAATATTGGAAACAAATAATTTAGTATAATAAGTTTTTACAGTCCTTTAAATTCAAATCCAACCTTCAGCAAAAATAAGTTAAATATCCTCTTAAATTCAATTCCAAGTTTAGTTATAATTGGTGGAGATTTTAATGCACATTGCACACACTTCATGGGGTTGTGTTTCTGACACACACCGAGGTCGAGACATACAACTATAGGTTCCACAACATGGCGTCCAAATGCTTACATTTGTGTCCTCATCTATAGCTCTTAATTGTGATTGGCACATGCATGATAGTCCTTTGGGTGGTAGTTACCATTTACCCGTTATTATTCAAGTTTCATTAAAAAATAATAATAATTCTACTTCCTCTGGTGTTACTGCTTGTCCTAATGCAACATGTTCATTTAATACTCCAAATTATAAATTGGCTGATTGGCAATTTTACAGTCACTTGGTTTATTCTAGGTTAAACAATTCGAATTTCAAATCGTCCAACAGATCCATTAGAGAGGTCTGGTGGAATGTAAAATGTTGAGGCTGTAAAAAAGTTTAAAAATACATATATGAATTTTAAAAATAATCTTTCAGAAGATAATTACATTGAATTGAGCCATTAAAAAGTTAACAATTAAGACGGAAAGGCAAAAAAGTTGGTTGTCCCTGTGTGAAACTTATAATAGAAATACACCTCTATCTTTAATTTAGAAGTTTATGCGCAAGTTCAATAAATTCTCACCTAATAACAGTTGTGTAAACGATTCATGGCTTTTGGACTTTTTAAAAAAATACACGCCTGAAAATAATTTTCTTGTAAAACCATTTATTTACTTTGCAAGAAGTTTTATCACTTATCAGCAATAATGTCACGACGTGACACTTACCCCGGTCTTGACGGTATTACATACAGACTAATCAAAAATCTTAATACGAACGCAATTGATATATGCGTTATAGCAAGTATGACTGCACTTCAGAATATTAAAAGTGTTTTAATGCCCACACTAACTACATTTTACTCTTAAACTACTAAATTTAAATATTGTTGTAATTTTTGTTTGGGTACCTTCTCACATTGGAGTATTATAAGTATCCAAAATTATTATTGGAGTAGTAGGTAATGAGTGTGCTGATTTTCTAGCACAAAGTATCAATGAATTTGATGATGACTTCAGGCATGTGCATTTCATCTGATGATATTATAACAAATTTTATACCTCATTCTGACGTAGTATCATTAATTAAAGAACGAATGCGTCAGGCATTTGGAAAGCATAATCATTAATGTACAAATATCGAAAATAAAGGTAATTGGTATACTGGTTTGAACGTACCAATTAACTCGGTCCTTTGGTTTTCTAAATATCAAACATTTATAAATAAGAAGTTTTATTCAACCTTTTGTCGTTTGCGTTTTGGTTACTGTCGGCTTAATTATCATTTACATCGAATAAGTTGTTGATTCTCCTTCGTGTCAATATTGTTTAGCAGATATTCAGTCATTTCGTCATATTTTCTTTGAATGTTCATCTTTCAGCATTCAGCACATTGTGTTGTCTGATGAACTGCTTAAAATTTACAATAGTCCTGATAATATCCCACTATCTATACAAGAGCTGCTGATAAATCCAGGCACTTATAGTAGTTTATATAATTATATTTTAGGGACTGTCAAGGATATTTAGATGTAGTTATTTTACTATAAAATACTCTCTTCTTGGTCGTTGTCTTCAATTCTGAAGGTCGTGTCCCTGAAAGCGTCTCGTAGCCTCTTGCACTAGGTTTTTCCATTTCCATCGGTTCTCGGCTGTCCTCAGGGCGGTTACAACAGGCAGTCCAGTGATGGTTGTAACTTGGTCACACCAACGGCTAGGAGATCGGCCGCGGGGTCTCTTACCCTCCACTTTGCCCACCACAACCAGCTTGTCTAGATTATCTGGTTGCCGGCGAGCGATGTGACCAAAATAGCCCAAAATTCTTTGGAAGCAGATTGTCGAGAGTCTTGTCTTAACCTCAAGCTGTTCCAGTACAGACTTATTTGTTCTCTTGGCTGTCCACGGTATGCGGAGCATCCGTCGCCAACACCACATCTCAAACGCATCAATCATTTTCCTTTCCACTTGTCGTACTGTCCATGATTCCGCGCCGTAGAGAAAGATGGAGAAAACCAGAGTTCGAACTAATCTCATCTTGGTCTTAGTTGAGATCCTCCTGTCTTGCCACAAACGCGTGAGTTGAGTCATTGCTGACTTTGACATCTGGATCCGTCTTCTGATCTCTCGCATGCTCCCTCCCTGGTCAGACAGTAACGACCCAAGGTAGAGAAACTCTTTAACTACCTCTATATCAGATAGTTCTCCAGTCCTTGAGAGTTGGCCAGTTCTGTCAACTATCATGATTTTGGTTTTCGACCTGTTGATAGTAAGTCCTACCAAACTACTCTCATGTTCCACTCTTCGGAAAAGCTCTGCCAGTTCTTTCTCCGACGATGCAAAAAGAGTAGTGTCGTCCGCATATCTCAGGTTGCTGATCTTAGTGCCCCCGATAGAGATGCCTCCTTCCCAACCTTCTAAATCCCTTCTCATTATATGCTCTCCATATATGTTGAAGAGTACTGGGGATAGTATGCATCCCTGCCTGACCCCTTTTTGCGGTTTAAAAGGACCCGAGATGACATTATTTATTCTTACCGTGGATTCGCCGTCTAAATAGAGATTCGCGATGAGAGTGATAAGATGCGGAGGTACACCCATCTCCTGTAACACGGCCCACAGACATTCCCATTTTAAGCAATCAAAGGCTTTTGAGTAATCGATAAAACACATAAAGATCGGCGTATTGAATTCTCGCCCTTTCTCGATTACTTGCCTCAGGTTTACTATCTGCTCTCTAGTCCCTCGACCTTTTACAAAACCTGCCTGTTCACTAGGTATCTGCCATTGGAGGAATGATTGCAGTCTGGCGTTGATTACGTAAAGCATTATCTTGCTGGCGTGGGATATAAGCGCTACCGTTCGATGGTTTCCACAAGTTCTCGTAGATCCCTTTTTATGTATTGGGATTAGCAAGGATTCTTTCCAGTCTGTGATCCATTTCCCGGACTTCCATACTTGATTGCATAGTTCGAGCATTATCTGGAGTCCTTGGTCCCCTAAGTGCTTTAACTCTTCTGCGAAAATTTTATCTCTGCCGGCAGACTTATGGGATTTCAATCGATGCAGTGCATTTTTTACCTCTGACTCAAGAATATCCGGCTCCATATTATGCTCATCAATAGGCTTAATACTGTTCTACCTCGGGGTATTGTCCGCATACAAACTCTCGCAGTACGATCGCCATCTCTCTACGACTTCGTCTATCTCGGTTAACAGCCTGCCTTGTTCATTTTCTATAGCCCATGTTCTAGCCTTGAATTCCCTCGTGATGCTCTTGATTTTCAGAAAGAGGTCCCTAGTTTGGTATTTCTGCGCATGTTCTTCGATGTCACTACAAATAGAGTTCAGGTATTCATTGTAGTCTCTTCTACACAGACGTTGTATTTTTGTGGAAGCCTTTTTATAATCTGCATCTTTAGACTCAATATCCCTCTTGAGCAGCTCTTTTCGGTCTTTGATGGCAGTCCAAGTTTCTTCCGATATCCATGCTTTCCTAGGGACATCTTGTGCTCGGCATTCTGCCCTCGAAGAGAGAATTCCCTCTTTCAATCTGCTCCAAATTGATTCAATGTCGTTGTCCTCGCCCCCAACAATATCAGCTGCTTTTGCTCTGAAACGTTCGCTGAATACTAAGAGTTCTTTGTTGCTTGGCCTTCTGTTAGGTTTTTCCTCGAGCCTGCTGCACCTTTTGAGCTTCACACTCATCTCTGCTACTAAAAGCTTATGGTCGCTCCCACAGTCTGCGCCCGGGTAGGTCTTAGTATTGCTTATACAGGATTTCCATCTTTTGGCTATCGCGATGTAATCAATTTGATTCCGCGCTCGATCATCCGGCATTACCCATGTATACAGCCTCCTCGGATGATGTTCAAAGAAATTGTTCATAATTGCCAGAGAGTTTTCAGCGCAGAATTGCAACCATCTCTCGCCCCTATCATTCCTCTCTCCTAGACCGTATTTACCAACTACTTGTCTAAGGTGGTCATCCTTACGTGTTTCACCAACTTTGGCATTGAGATCTCCCATTAATAGTGTCACATCTCTGTTTGGAAGGGCGCGAAGAGTGTCGTCAATTTGATTATAAAACGTTTCAATTTCGGCATCCGATGATTTGGAAGTTGGCGCATATACAACGATAATATTCAGGCGACATGGCTTTGCGTTAATCCTCAGCAACAGAATTCTATCGCTCACTGGATTATAACCCAGAACCGATTTGTTGATTTTAGGAGATACAGATATAGCCACCCCGTTATTACTTTTATTTTCTGGACCTGAGAAGTATACGGTGCGACCTTTCGGTGTTCTGTAGAAGCCAGATCCCCTCATATGGGTCTCTGTAATGCCCAAAATCTCCAATTTATATAGCTCCTGCTCCTTATCTATGATCTCGTTCTTCCCCGGTTGGATCATGCCTCGAACATTCCAGGTTCCTAATCTTACCCTTTCCCGAAGTTGCGCGCGATGGTTGTTTGATGTGTCACCAGTAGCATTTTGTCCACACTGTGCCTGGTGAGTCACGGCAGTGTGGCCAGTAGCATATTTCACACCATGCGACCTGAGCTCGTCATGGCGCCGGGTGGTGACCGGATCACATGCCTTCGTATTCTCTATAGGTCTCACTTTCATAGGGATATCATGGGAAAATAATGCAGTAGTTTCCCCTTGCCTATAAAATACAATTTTGTGTAAATAACGTATTTATAATATATTCTCTGTAGGTATACTTATAGTGAATATTTTTCACAATTTTTTTAAATAATTAATTGGTATAGGTATAATTTATTTAATATTCTAAGAGAGATTGGAACCGGCATACCATAAAACATTTACAAAAATTCTTATTTCATTATTTTTGGACGAGAAGAACAGCACTAGACATAGTCGAAAATAGAGAATATAGATATTGTTTCTTAGTACAAAATGAGCGTATTAATTACACGGAAGATGACGGATCATATAACCATTCAAATGATCCAAACTCGAAAGAATGAAAGAAGAAATGGGAAGAATGTAATTTAGTTAACGGAAGACATATATATGGGGAAAAATAAATACGAGAAATGTGATAAAATATACGACCGTGGAAATTTTCAAAAAAGAGAAATGAAAAAGGATAATGACATAAAATCAAGTCACAAATTACGGATGACGATGGTTGAAAGACTTTAGCCTGCTCATTAAATGGGCGAAGAAAAAAAAATTATATTAAGGTCAAAAAGGTCATATATGTCAAAATAGAGGACAAAAGTAAAACGATATTCAGCTCACCTACTTTTCCGGCCGGTGAAAACTTTATATTGTAGTTTTCATTGTAATTAATTACTAAAATGGGTGGAAAGTATAAAATTGTTATGATCCGCCATGGTGAGAGTGAATGGAACCAGAAAAACTTATTTTGTGGCTGGTACGATGCTGACCTCAGCGACAAGGGTAATTCTTTCAAGAACAAATTATTTTCTTGCCAAAAAAACATTTTTATTTGCAGAAAAAAAAATATTTATCTATAAATATTAATCAAAATTGTTATCATTAAATTCAGTTTTAATGATTTTCCTAAATTTAATCAAATTCTCTTTATAGAAGATTTTATTTGTTTATCTTCATTAAAACATACTTTGTTATCTATTTTATCAGGTCGTGAAGAAGCAGTCTCCGCTGGTAAAGCTTTGAAGGCTGAAGGTTATCAATTTGATGTTGCTCACACATCTGTTTTGAAACGAGCTCAAATTACACTGAACTCCGTCTTAAAGGAGATTGGTCAAACAGATATTCCAATCAATAAGACATGGAGATTAAATGAAAGGCACTATGGAGGTCTGACAGGCTTAAACAAGGCTGAAACTGCCGCCAAATATGGTGAAGCCCAGGTAAAATATTTTTACTAAATTTTGTTAAAATATATTATTTATTTTGGAAATAAATAAATTTAAGAGCATAATTATTAATGTTTAGTAAAAAATGTTAAGTTATTATCATTACATCTCAGATTAACTTGACTTTTTTTATTACCTAGCTAATATACACTTAAAGCTTTCATTAAAACATCAATATTTGATTTTTAATCAAACAAAATATATTTAATATAATCTCTTCTTTATGAATTTTAGGTACAAATTTGGCGTCGTAGTTTTGATGTCCCACCTCCAGCAATGGAGAAAGACCATCCGTATTATGAGACTATTGTGAATGACCCTCGCTATGCTGGTGACCCGAAACCAGAAGAGTTCCCAATGTTTGAGAGTCTAAAACTCACAATTGATAGGACATTACCATACTGGAATGATGTTATTGTGCCACAGGTAACTGATTAAAATTAAATACCTTATCTTACAATACTGGTCAAGTGGTTAAAATGGAATAGTTACAAATGTTAACATGCATATACATTTAATGGCTGGACCATCTAAGCCCATATGCAGTGCCATAGGTTTGAGTTTGTGATAATTACTTCCCACATTGCAAAATTATTATAGGAATGTTTTCAACTGTCTATTGTGACCACCAATATATTAGAGGAATGTAAGAAATAATCAAGTATGAAATATGCTTTTATAGTACTATAAAATGTATCAATCAAGTTTGCTAAACTACACTTTCTTATTCAGTTGACATTACAATGAGCGAAGCCTAGAGAAAAAACTAATTATCATGTACATAGTAACAAACATTGTAGCATGATTAAGCCTAAATAGCCTACATATTTTTTTAGATAAAGGAAGGTAAAAGAATAATCATTGCTGCTCATGGAAACAGTCTCAGAGGGATTGTCAAGCATTTAGATAGTGAGTATTTTACAATGTGTTGTTACTTATATTATAATATTTAGTTGCAGGAAATTAGCAAATTACCACCAATTAGGAAATTAAAACAAAACATAAAATGATATTTGTTGTCATTTTTTTTGCTGCTAAATAATACTCTCCGGGTTTCCCTTTGAAAAAAATACTAGCAAACTACTACAACTCTTGGTGTTTACTTTTTATTTTATATGCAAGGTTTTTTATGGGTTAGTAGAATCATAACCCTCCTGTGCCTCATATGTACATTTAGAGCTCTGGGTTTCCTTATCCTACACATTTGAACTCTATAGATAATAACCTTTTTTTTAGATTTTCTTCATAAAAATAATGTTCTACAAATTGGCGTTTCTTGACTAATTATTGTTGTAAATTGAACATTTCAGATCTCAGTGATGCAGCTATCATGGAGTTGAACTTACCAACTGGTATCCCATTTGTCTATGAATTGGATGAAGACATGAAGCCAGTTGATTCCATGGTTTTCCTTGGAGATGAGGAAACAGTGAAAAAAGCCATGGCAGCTGTCGCAGCTCAGGGCAAGGCGAAGTAGTTTTTTTGTTCTAATATCTAACTTACGGGTTGATCATTAGCAATTAGCTCTTACTGACAAGTGTATTTGACTTCTGCTGTTATCCGTAAGCTCTCAATAACAATAAGTTTGTTTGTATGGAAATATGATAGAAAAATTTGAGTTATGTTAGGTACAAATCTCAAAAATATATCAAATCTGTGAAAAAGTTCTATATGAGATTTCCGCTTGATATCAATACATATTTCTATCATATATAGTGAGATTATTTATCTAAAAAGTCAGCTGTAACCTCTTTGGATATGTTTCTGTATGCTTAATATATAATGTAATGTATTTAATAGTAAATGTTTGTTGCGAATAAAAGTAATGTTATGTAAGACGTTTTATTTTATTTGTTGACTCATATGACAAAAAATATTATCAAAAAAGGAAAGCATAATTATTAGGCTGACATAGTATGTTATCCAAACTTAATACTAGTACAAGAGCTTAAACTACATTATTCAATTTTGACCTTCTGGATGATGAAATGATAATCAAATTTTAAAATGTGCCATAATTATGTATATAAGCTTAGATAACTGATAGCGACTGTTATTGTTTGACGAATGTAAGTAAAAATAAAATATGGTTCATTAAAAATAATTATTCTGGTAAATTTTCCCTCAAACTATTCACAACCATATCAATATCAACGGAGCTTTCAGTCTTTGTGTCCTTTGTAAACTTTTTACCCGAGTATTTAAAACTTTTGCTCTTGCTATTACAAAATGTGAATTTCTTCTCCCTATCTACTTCCATTGCATCAGATTTATTTTTCTTTTTCTTTGGCTTTTGATCAAATCTAAAGTCTTTAGGTATTTTGTGAACTTTTACACAGTGATCCATCCGTTCATCTGGTGTTAAAAATTTCTCTTTACAATCTTCTATATAGCAGCAGTACTGAAAATAAAAAGTAAATGTTCTCATTCTGCAATATATAAGTACTCAGACTGAGACCACTATTCATGAATCCACTATTCATATATACAATATGCCACGCCATGGCATAAAATCGCAAATGGTACGCGCATAGTTATAAAAAACTTACATCAGACCATTTCTTTTAATTTTTATGTAGACATGTAGGTTTAATTATGTTATGTATGTTATATCACGGTTATTTTCTGAGAAAAATCATTTTATATAAAAAAAATCAACTATTTAATCAGAGTCAGAGAGTGGTGAAAGACGTATGGCGAAGCCTCAGTAATAGAGTTCTCGTTTGTTACCATTTAGATGAGATACCATAAAAATGATTATTCGACTCACCGATGGCTTTCTTAAAGCACAAACCGCAAAGAACGAGTCGTGTGTTTCTTGCAAATGGAGGTCCAGCAGATGAGGTGAAGGCAATATCTTTTTGCATTCACCGCAAGAGTACCTATGTCTAGAGTTGTAATGATTCTCATAGTCCAACAAGGAGTCGGTTTTGTATTTACATCCTGGTATTGAGCAAGTCGACGTAATTCTGAAATGTTGTTTAGTGATATGGTAAGATATAATGAGACTTCAATTTCAAGTTTAAAAAAAAAATGAATATGGTACTGTAATACCGCGACTGAATGACCACGCTCATTGTCATGTAAGTTATAAGTATGTAAAATTTCAGAAGATATTGAGTGGAGAAATCGAATTTGGAATACCTTATTTTTGTTGTTATCACCGATATCACGGTTATCAGGGACCGATATTTTTTTTCAAATCGTGGCTTGGTTGGTTTTACTAAGTATGAGAGCTGGTGTAAAAAAAAAATTTTCCTCAAAAGTTTGATTTAAGATTTAATAAACTAATAGAAGATTTAGCAAACGAGTCATTTTCGACTCTTTAAACTACTCTCTTTGTGTCAAGCAAGCAAGCAAGGTTTAAGCATCAGTTTTATCAGTCCAAAACTGATAGAATGAATAACTTACATTTCATGGCAGAGCTCTTCCTCCTCGACGTCATAAACTCCGAGAACCTTTGGTGGAAATTCATCAACAAATAAAATGTCATCGAGTTTCCGTTTTCCCACACCGTAAACTCTGAGTTTCTCTAGCAAATCTTGCATTTTCTGAAATTTAATTGGAACATACTCAAAATACATGAGGCAATAAAAATATTTGTGTTCGTGTTTTTGTTATTTTCACTTGTAATCTACCAAAAACTCTTCACCTATATACGGACATAGGAATATTTGTAAAAGGATATTTCAATAAATAATAAACTAGTTGTGATAGTGACACATCGAATATAATGTATTTGCTTGACGATATCGCTATAAAACCTTAAATCATGTAATAAGGTAATTATACCTTATTACATATACTATATATAGGTATTATCTACATGAATGTAATACAGAGGAATAAATAAATAAAGCAAAAAAGGTCCTTGATAGGCAGAAGTCAAGGGTGGGTTCGCAGCTCCACGGCTCCGGGGCGTGGGAAAAAAAAAATAAGGTAATTATACCTGGTATTAAGGCCTCGTACAACTAGTAAACCGCATATATTATATATGAACGCTCATAAATATTATTAGTTAGTAGTAGTAATACAGTGACTGTGCTGTTTTGGCCTGTAGTCTAATCTAAACTTGTAATATCTGTGAATCATTTTATTTTATCATTACAAGTGATCAATAATAGAAGAAATAATTTTGTATCGCAATACCTACATAAGGTCTAAGTCATTTTTAATTTTTTGTCAGACTTCGAAAACAGAAAGAGGACTAATGTATACATATATGTTTTCTTTTCCCAATAATTTGTTCTTCATAAATTGAATAATCATTAAAATATCGTAATAAATTGAAGAGGAGAATTTATAACATTTTTATAAGATAATAGGAAGAAGAGACTGCGTCTCGACCATAAACGGAGCATGACCATAACATCTCAATATAAATCATTTGTCTTACCTAAAAATGAACGTTATATTACACGAATTCACAAATACATTATAATGATTTACATATGTAAGGTGCAAGCAGAGAATCATTGTTTTATCTTGGCATGTTGACATGTCAGCCTAGATGTTTTACTAGGTTGAATAGACAGAATATATATAATACAATTTATTACTTTAGTATGCGCTACATATGCTGGCAATTTTGTCCCGCCCATCCTTATCATCTAATGGTACTATTATTTAAAGGACCTTTTTCGCATCTTAATAAGTGACTTATCCATCGAGATACCGATAACGAACGAGATATGTATTCAGGTGTTGAACTACTTTCCCAATTCCGCCGGGTACGAACACTCGAGTGTGTCTGTATGAAGCCTAGCCCATCAAACCAATGGTCAAATCCGAGAAGTTTAATTGACAGGGAATATCTCACACTTGTATAGATACTTAGGCTGCACATATTATAGGAGACATTCATTCATACGGTCAAAACATTAAAAGAAAATCGTCTAGTACTAATTTGAAGAAATTGGTCATATGATTTTGGTCACAATATATTATAATAATATATTGAGTATATTATAATGATGATGTATGTTGATCTCACCACAATGTACACATACCAATCTAGAACAACTTGTTAATGCTGGTTATTATACAATGCAATATTGCAACTTGAAGACGTTTAATTTGGAAGAGCCAATGGATTCTGGGTTAGTTGAAAATCTTTCTATTATTATTTATAGTGAGATTTATTTCGTTATTTAAAAAAAACTACACTTAAGTCACTGTCAAATCTCGAAGATTATTGCATTGTAGATTAATTTCAGAAAACTCTCAATCATCGATCACATACACCTATCTGATGGAGTGAGTATTTTAAATGTGGTATTATTTTCGACCGTAGACATACATATAGCAACAGCCACTAAATGGAAATATGAATATGATAAAGAATGGATTTAGTTAATGTATTCTAATTTATATTAAGTCACAATATTGTTGTGCCATTACGGAATCGGGACCAATATATATATCGCATGAGGAATGTGGGGGTCAGGGCCCACTAGAACCCATCGGTGCTTCCTTTGCACTTGGCTCAAGAGTACCTTCAAGTCTCAACAACGAAAGGTATTTGAATAACTACTCCGTACCCGTGGATTTTTATCTACGCAATTAAGACTTGCGTATGGTAAATATTAAGGTTAAAACATTTCTATAAAAAAATAAAGAGAAACGGATACAAAGCACGTAGAGTTAGCGCTACTAGATTCTTTCCACATATTGTTTTTAATGTAAAGGATAAGGCTTTACTTTTCAATATTGTATCGCCATTGTTTCATTTATTTACAATTCATCTAAAACACAAAACTTGAAATATGTTCAACTAAATGGTCTCATTCTACTTATGATATTTTCGTAATTATAGCCTCTAAGTAGCTTGTAGCTATAAATATGAAACTCAAACCTTTTTTTACTTCAAGTCCAGTTTCAAATTGGCATGGGTCGCAGATTAACGTAACGCTATAGAAATGTAAAGTTTTTGTATGTTATGAAATTCGACGTAATATGATGCTTCTATGTATTTTTGTATTAGTTTCGGCCGGACAGTAAGTACGGATGGATTAGCGCATATTTACTAAAACTAAATACCTAAAACAGACCATTAAAAACGCAAAATTCGTCAAAATAACATTTTTTTTACCATACCCGGCTAAAATGTGGTAGAGACGTTATTATTTTCCATAATTAGAAATTAAATAACACTGGTTTTAATTACTAATTATAATATTACAGTAATTAAATGTTTAATGTACACAATTGTTATAAGTACATCAATTTAATTACGATAAAGATAACTATTGAGACCGCGAGTCATAGACCGCGGAACCGGTGCCTCAAAACGCGCTCGGCCTTGCACCATACAATACCTATTCGTATTTTGTTATTAGAAATATTACGTAATACCAATTGACAAATCTATATTATAAGTTAATTGTATTTGTAAGTGGTAAAGTACAACTGCTACAATGAGTGAGATACGACAAAGAAAGGTGAGTGTTTGTTACTGTTTTATCTAAAAAAAGTAGTTTAAAGCATAGGCTAGCAAATGCGCCATCGAGTCGTGATAAAATTATGAATGAGAACAATTCTCAAATTAATCAAGACAAATCTATAACAATTAAATGAATTAATTTGATCTATATTTATGAAACTTACATGAAGAGTTCTCTGGTGAGCTTTGCAAAAATTAGTAGGAAATTACGCCGAAAACTTGTAGCACTATAAAATTTTACATTTACTAAAATAACAATTGAAACTGTAATTCTTAAAAATTATTTTTATGATAAGTTTGTAACAAAAATACAAATTATAAAAAAACTTAGAAAAAATATTGGTCAATCCTTTTTACAAATATATTGTTCACAAAGTTGTGAATTTTGATACTAAAATTTTTTGACCTTGGCACATATCAGCTGTTAAGTGTCAATAGTCATTGCGTCTCTGTAACTGTCAGTACATACTACATTTGCAACGAATGACACCACATGTTTAAATACAAAAGTTATGAAAGTGCAGATTTAAAACAACACGATTAATTAAACATTATGTCGTTGGGCGAAAAATTCACGAGTGGTTATTCATAAGATTATACGAGTCTGCCTATTAGGTAAAAGTAAAACTGTAAAAAATGATATTTTACACACAGTTTTCTGACACAAATATATTTTTAAATGTCAAAAAGTGACATTTGCGTTGAAGCAATTCAAGAATTATGAATATCCCAATTTTGATGAATATTTGATAAATTTCTTTATTATTGTGGAAGTTAGATAAAAAATAATATTTTACTATTATTGCACTCACAGTATTAATAAACAGTATTTAAATTTAGATAAGTTGTTTGATAAAATGATTATATTTAAATACCTTTGGTTTTAAGCGTTATAGGTTGTGATGTTTACCCACTATGGGAAAATTCAGTACGTACAGGTATTTAGAGGTAGGTATAACTTACACTATAACTGTTTTTCTTTTGGTTACGGCACTTGTTGAATACAACATTATTTAAACATAGTCTTTTTCATTAAGTTTTTGTCAAAAATAAATAATAAAATCTGATTTAATTTAGGACCTTTAACATATTCTACTGTTCATGGAATATTATAATCACTATCTAAGACAATTTTTATTTTTTAGTTAAAAGATGATACCTCAAACTCACATATCAATGTAAGAAGAAGCTTCAAACAGCCACGGAGATTCAAAAAAGTGTTTATTTTTTTGATAGCCTTAGGACTATGCGGCACATATTTATTGGGTAAGCTCAATCTCTCAGTATTATAGATGAAAATTATCTTCAAACAAATCAGTTCATAAGTATCAACAAAGACAAATTTAAAAACATTCATAGTTGAAAAGTTCTTTGCTTTCTGTTATTAGAATTTAAATTTGTTTAAAAATATATTTTTTAAGATGAAAATATAATGTCTATACTGTTACATACATACATCTGTTACATACATAAAAGAAAGTCATGTAAGTTAAACTAACTCAAGGATGGCTGAACCAATTTAGCTGAACTGGGAGAAGGACACTGCAGGATTGTGCTGCCGTATGGCAAAGTGAAATTGCCAAAAGTGTGATCATTTGTTATTGCTCTTAAGGTGGAACAAAGTTGGCCGGGTCAGCTAGTATATAATATAAGTAAATATTTCTATTACTACTTAACTGTTATTTATCCGACTAACACAACAAACATGACAGTTTGAATTATGGGTGTTTGTTACTCTTTCCCATCAAAGCTAATGGATTTTAATTATACTTTACAAGAATATAGCTAACTTATTTTTTGTTAAAATCATGATAATTAATTCTGATAGAAGCAAAGCATTATTATTTTATGTTTGCTAATTTTT